>BLKR01000046.1:600000-1072578 GCA_011170035.1 Teleogryllus occipitalis | reverse complement strand
AACAATTAAAATGTGAACGGGCTGCAGGGGAGGCATCTTCTTGGGATGCTCAGTGTATTTCGTTTCGCTTCCCACAAAACGTAGTTTCTCAAGTTATTCCGTTTGTAATCTGCGATTCTCCAAATATTTTAATATACTTTTGGGAAAGAGAATAGAGATACTGTTGAATAATGCTTTTAAGAACAGGTTAGTGTACACTAAAATCGTAGTTTCGTTTTTTATATTTAAACATTTTCTAACGAAAACTACGTTGGACATTGTCTATAAACGTTTGCAAGTGATTGAACCTTCGTTGTCCGGGACAAGTGGTATCTACGATGTAGTATCAGACGTTTTGGCGTAAATATTGCTCAGCAAAATAGTTCTAGAGAAGGCCGCAATATGTTGGACGAAATGTCAGCAACTAATTCTTAGACGCGACTTGTTCAAGAAAGCTAAAATTCAATAGACTCTAGCAGCCGAAACTTACCCAAGCAGTTTGCAAGGGGAGTTTCATCATGTGTCTATGCGCAGATGTATTAACGTCCGTTTCAATTGCACTCTTGGTAATCTCAAACGTTCTAAACATTACATGGACTGCAATGAATGGCGAAATAAATAATCAGAACTTCAGTAAATAAGTATTTAATATTCTATTCTTCGAATGACATTCACTGAGTAATGAAACAATTTTTAAATTGGGAACAAAGAGTAAAAGACTTTCAAAATTTGACGGGTTGCATACACACACTGATCTACGCATTTCAAAGTACTAACCAATCTTCGCCCTTAAAACTCGTAACCCTTTCTAACTATAACTTCACACTCACTCACTTGCTCGCACGAGACATGAAACGAGGACTGTTTTCGATAGATTGCAATTTGCTCAGCAAAACAAAAGAATGACGACAGATAAGCGTTCTTTTGATTAATTTTAAGTTATTACAAATAGTAAATTTTGTACTATACAATCGGTTAAAAAGAAAACGTGATATCGTATTTAGGGCCCAATTTCTTTAAAAAAATAACGGTATTTGGTTGAGAAGAATATTCCACTGAATTTCTTAACGAAACCTCTTAGTGTTTTTAATGTTTAGATAAATATCATCTTCCATATCGTAAACATATTTTCTGTTATTAATTTTAGTCTCGGCAACTCATTTTTGTACTTATCATTTCGAATCAAATTTTCTGCCGTGACCTCGAGATATCTTCCGTCGAGATGGCAGTGCAAGGTTCGACTAAATCCTCACGTCACCTTTTGACATTAATCTTTCTGTGCTCTCGGTTTAGCAGAATAAGCTTTTTGTAAAGTCTTCTGTTTCAACTCTTTTTGCATCCAAAACTTATTTTCCCTTTTCTCACGCGACTTTCTTCTCACATCTTTGAACAGCGGGGAAAATTTTATGTGCTAGCAACGCTTAACGTCGTAATGCGTTTCTACAATATTTTGTCGTTCAATATTCTTCATTTGTTTATCGAAACAGCGGGAGAAGGGGCCGGAATTTCGAGGTGTGTACCGCCGTCAATGTAAAGATACTCTCTTCTTTAGTGTTAGTGTGAGCTCAAAGGAGACTAAATTTACAGAGTAAAAATGTTCAAACATAAAGATGGAGTGGTTAGGAAGGCGACGTTGGAGTGAATATACTTGCGTGAGAAGAGAAATAGTATGTGGCGAGAAATGTAAATGTCATACAGACAGTGAAATGACTGACTATATTTTAAAATGGAAAGACATATCGAAATATAATTGTAATTTTTTCTGTCCTCTATGCTAAGTCACAATTTGAATTTTGACGTAAAGAAAGCAATCCTAGATAATTATTTGCTTTAATTTCATGTTTTCGTTGCAGGTCTCGTCTACTTTGCGGTGTTCTCTCCGCCACAGAGCAGCACTCTTTGTCAGGATACTGTAAGTACACCCTGATTGTTTCTGCATTTCATCAAAAGGAAGTTATTAATTACCTTTTTATATAATATTTATTATTCTGACCATCTTTAAAATGATATAATATTGTGTCCATGAATGCCACCAGCAGTTGGAAACGTTACAGTTTCTTTCGATACCAAGTGAATAATTTGTTACCTTTATCGTTTTAATTGGGTTTTAAGATGATAGTATCCAGCATACTCAGATTGAATAAACAAAGTAATGCCGCAAAAGTTGAACAAACGATTTTTATGTGTTGATGATGTAACGAACATTAGCAACGTGTTGAATACAGATTTTTTTAAACTATATTTGCACATTAATAAATTAATCGCTTACCTGACTCACAATCATTTCACAGTTCACGAACGACACGTTACAGTTCATTACATTCCGGAAGGCTACGTCCTGCAGAGACATCTCTTTCGTGCCATCGAACCGGGGTAACCCCCCGTTCCTACATTCTCCTGCTCGCATTTGCCCTCCTCGCCTTTCCCACCCGTCTCTCGCCGCCGTTCTCCATCCGCCATGTTGCCATTCCATTCCCGCGCCATCACTGCCACCTCCCAGCAGCGCCGCCACCGCAGCGCCAGCCGCCTCTGCCCCGGAGCCGCCCGCCCACTCCGCCTCCCCGCCCCGCCCCCTCGTCCTGCCCGCCGCCGCAGCCGCCGCCCGCAGAGCGCACCGTAATTTAGGCCGAAGAGGCGGGGGCGGCGGGGGGCGGGAGGCGAAGGGCGGAGCGAGCGTGATTTAGGCGCAAATCCCCAGCGCCGAGCCCTCGATTTACGAGGTCCGCGGCGCGCATCCCGGCGCGGACTCGCGCGCGTTTACGATAATGCGCCGGTGTTAACCTGTCTCTGACGGCCCCGCTCCTGCCCCCGCGCTCACCCCGGGACGACGAGCGGACGGGACGGGCGGACGGGAGCGTCTGAAGGCGAGGGGACGTCGCGACCAGGCCTCGGGAGGCGGGCGAAGGTAACCCTATCTATCGGGCAGGATTACACGAGCAGGTCTCGCGCCAGCGGCTCGATGGACGTTTACTGCGGTCGCACGGACCCAGCGACGGAATCAGGCGCGGCGACGGGCAGGGGGAGGGGGATGAACGGGGGGCAGGAGACGCTCTGGCGGCCGCGCCACAGGTCGGACGGGACACGAGGTGGGACATGCAAGCGACGAGAAGTCAGGCCAGCGAGCGGGCGTTTAGCTGCGAGTTGCCGGACAGCCGGTGGGTGTGGTTGATCGATTCATGAACGAGCGAACGAATACAACTAGGCAACTGTGAAGAGAAACGCGGACGGGTGACGAAGTCTGTTAAGGTAAAAATAAGGTCTTCACTGATGGACGGCAGATGACGGGTAATGAGATCATGATGCGGTTAAAGAATGATGGAATAAGAAAAGTTTGGATGCAGTCAAACGGACGGATAAAGAGACGAGCGAGTGATTTGACGGGTATTGAGATTATGGCGCGGTTAAGAATGATGAAATAAGAAAGGTATGAATGCAATCGAATGGACGGATAAAAGCGAGTGATTTGCCGGTACTGAGATCATAATGCGGTTAAAGAAAAATGATATAAGAAAGGCGTTTAGGCGTGGAAACAGACGAATGAACGGATGAAGAAACGAGCGAGTGATTTGACGAGAGATGCCGTTTGAGTGTTTGAGAGAGCCGGCCGGGTAGGTGAGGTGGCCGCGTGGCCAGATGGCGGTGGATGGGCGCCGGCGGGCGCCGGGCTGCGGGGGAGCGAGGCTGGCGGCGGGAGGCGGTGCCGTCGCTCCGTCGACTCGAGGGGCGCGGGCGGAGGACAAGCGACGCGCGTCGGAGACGCAGGTTCCAGTGCGACGGAACATAAATTTGCGTGAGCCGCCGCGGCCTCGCTCGCGCGGCGCAGGCCCACCCCAGCGGCGCACAAAGAGACCTGAGCGCCCGCCCGACGCCGCCGCGGTCATCGCGTAAAATATCGCGTGCCCACTTGTATATATTTATAACCCCTTGCCACCCGTCCGCGAAGAACATGGTGCCCACTTGCACTTCTACCAAAGAGAAAAAGGAGAGAAGCGTGACATCGTTGAATTATGTAAACGTCAGATGTAATAGATGAACTATTATATAAGAGTACGTAGAAAGTAGTATTGAATTACATTTCATGACACATATTCCAATATAAAAAGGAAAACAAAGAATTGTAATGTACTTTTCCTCAAGAAACTATTTACGATGTATTGAAATTCATCAATTAAGGTTTGTTTTGATTTTTAATTCAAGGCTTTAATAAAGATAAATTTTTGGATTACATAAAAACAGTAATGAACATTTATTGCAATAAAGTAACACTTCAACAAGTGTTTGGTATGTTTTCACACATGTACGACTTATATAAAAGGTACGTTTCCAACTATATCATTGGAGGGATCTGCTCTGGATGGTCCTATGTAATATTTTCGACACAAATAAGATGAAATTACTAACACACTCGTCATTTCGATTATTTCGTACTGTGAAGTCCTTTGTTCATGATATTGTGACAAGGAATGTAGAATTGAAACCTGTATCTCCTTATTTCCCAGAATGAATTTGCGTAAGGCTATCTATATCGACTACCTAGATGGATTTTCAGCATTCGTGTAAGGAAACCAGTACTTTCCTTCGCTGTTTATTGGTGTCAATGTGTTACTTTGACGTACGCGTACCGAAAAGAAGCTACCATTTCAACTGTATAATTCTAAACAACTTATAACAAGTATTGTACCGCAGCTTCTGGGTCAATGATCCCCCATATCGATCAGGTTTTTCGTTCAGTTTTCTTGATCCTTTGAGCAAATTGTGGGATGGCCCCTTGTTTTGCTTCTGGACATAAATGTAACTTAATTATCTGTGCACGTCGTCTAGAATTCAGTGGGAAATAAGTTATTCATATTATCATTCTCCGTGTTGTCACGTCAGGAAGTAGTATTCTTTGACGAAGAACATGAGAGATAAGAGTTCAAATTTATTGCTGATTTAGCCTTGAAAATCCTTGCACAAAACGCTCATTTTCTTTCTGTATTCAAAATTCAAGTAGTATATGGCTTAGGGTAGGGATCACAGAATTTTGAAAACCTGCTCAGATTGCACTTTTCTCGTAGCAAGCACACAGTTTTTAACTGTTGTTGACGCAAAATAAATTAACTAAATAAATAAATATGTAAATAAATAAAGTGTTGGCTATATGAAAAATTGAGTAAAAATCTGAAAAATAAACAAAACGCTGGAGGGATACGGGTGAACATGACAGTCACCTCGCATACTGAGAACGATCCCAAGAGTACCATGCTTCTTAGTTTGCACGAATTCGTGCGTTATTTGTACGACAGATTTTTGGCTTCCTCTTTTCAAAAAGCCGAACGCGGCTCCAATCATCGCCTCGTCCATCAACATTTCATTCGTACGACAAATATATCGTTCTTTACTAGTATTCATTACCTATAACTTTGCCAACGTTTGTATCTAAGATGATGTCAACATTTATTTAGCATTTCTTTCAGGTTGTAAATCTTTGACCCCGGTGAATAAACTGATAAGTCAAAAAAAACTTAATTTTACAGCAGAGCAAAAAACAACTTTAAAGTAATGCTGTAAATTAGGGATTAATGATATTCAGGCAAACCCTACACACAAATAGTTACGTTTTAATATTAACTCGTTTGAATATATTTAATCCTTGATTTCTTCAGTTGAAAGTTGTTTTTTGCTCCCCTGTAAAACTAAGGGTTGATGACTTATCAGCTTATTCATCGGGATCAAAGAAATAACGCTTTAGAAAAGAAATTTTGCATGCACGTATACCAGATATAACTAAAAGAATCCATCGGCAAGTTACCTGAGCGAAGTGCCGTCGAAGAGCGCCCTCCGTTCGCCAGGAGCCAGTGTCCACGTGGCTGCGCGCGCGCCCCCTCACTCGTGGCGAAATGCCGCAAGGCCGCGGCGGCGCAGCGAGGCGGCGCGCGCTCTATGCAAAGGGGGCCATGAATCACAAGGTCCGTCTGCCCTTGCCGCCGCCGCTGCCGCCTCCGCCGACAGAAACGAGTGCACGGCCAATTGTTCACTTCCTGGTTACAACCCCCGGCGGGCAGGAGGGCGCTCGCCGGGCAGCCGGCGCGGCGGCGGCGGTGGCGGCGGCGTCGCTCGCATTGCGGGGGAGGGGGGCGTAGGGTGGAAAATGGGGGCCCCGCGTTTCCGTAAACATAAACATTTTGACCTGAACCCTGTCGTAAAAACCCTTCTTCTTCTTCTTCTTCCTCCTCCTCCCACGCTCGCGCGGACGTTGCCTCTGCCTAAACAAATGACTGGAAAGTGAAAATTTTACTACCGCCCGTGAATTTTTGCCTCTTTTCAGTTTGTTGCGCCTGCTTTAGAAACTTGCTCTAGATTCTGAAACGTTTCGACCGATAATGCTGGAAGAGTAGTTTTTTGCCTCCCATTTCGCGGTGGCTGGCATTTGTGGGAAACGCACCTCGCGCGGGGTCTCTCCTGGAGGCTCCCTTCGCTTTCGTCTTCAGAAACTGCTCCTTTTTTCGCTGTGTTACGTATTCGTAAACAAAACTCCCTTTCTCCCTGGCTCAAGCGAAGCCTTTTAATTTTTTGTGGCAGTCCCAAACCCTCTCCCTTTCGACTGCGGCTCCTCCTCCGAACAGACCTCCCGCGAAAGGGAAATTAGTTACGTTTTACATGAGAGTCGCGAGTTATTCTGCTTCAACAAGAAAAACGTTTTCTTTACTTAAATATCCATTTATAATCCATTACCTTTATGATGAATTTTAGATGTGCTAAAATCAGTAATAAATATTTGAAATATTTTTCTAGCAGAAATATTGAACAGTAGTCAAAAAATTAATGTAGGAGTGCATTGTTGTTTGAAATTTAAAGAATTTGAAAAAAAAATGATTCAGAGATTTAATGTGAATTAGTAACAAATGTTTATTTTTGGTATTTTGTGCTCGTATTATATTTAAATGTTTGAGAAAGTAACTACAAGGAATGCTGAGCAATTGTTTTGCCTGTGGATTGGGCATGTTGAACTGCGCCTGCACGAGCTCCTTGCCAACCTGAGAACTCTGGCTGGCCAGGAAGTTTTATTAATTGAGTTTTATTAATAAAATTATTCTGCAGTTTTTTATATATATCATATCAACAATGTGAAAAAATTAACACGTCCCTCGTACGGGCGGGCAGCTTTTTTTTAACAGACATGACTCTTTGCCTGTTAAACCTCTTTAACTGAATGTAGGAAGTTAATGTAATTATTGCACTCTTGAGCAAACGCGATTACGAAACCAAATTAATTCGATTCAAAATGTTTGAGTTTATTATATCAATTAACAATTTCAAATGTGACTGATGTATTTCACTTTAATTGAACGTTTCTTAGCTTTAGTGTAGGAAAAAGCAATTAATATCGCTTTGGGGCTAGTAACTGACAAATGACTTCTCTAAAGACTTCCACAAAAGTCTATCATGGGCCGGGTATCCAATAACGCATCGCCACCCCGGAGCATTTGCATAACTCTTACTTTTAAACCACACGTCAGTTGCTCTTGGACTCAGTACTCGCGAATTCTAAAATGTTAGTTACCTTACTCGCGACCTTGGCATGCCGGATGTAGAAAGTTGCAATAAACGTAAATGTAAGTTTGTTTCAATCGATATAACGAAGATTTGTGAATGTTTTGAAGCATAAAAAAAATAAACTATACAATTTTACCTTGTATATACGGGTACATCTCGATCATTTCGATGACATAATTCTAGGCGATATCATTGCCAAGAATATTGTTAGTATTGAAAAATATTGTTGGCAATGACCATGCGTAAAATTATTTCATTTTCAATGCCAACGACAACTCCCGGCCAAACCAACGACAGGGCGGCTTGCTAGTTTCCGGCCAACTGATCCACCCGTAAGGGCGCAGCATTATCCCGCGCGGAGCCGCTGAGAGTCTTCAATGAACGTGAGGATCCTCGGGGCTGACGAGCCCGTCCCCGCAGGCGCTCCGCCACGCCGAGCCGGCGCGCGTCACGTCGCTCACGTCCCACGTTCGTCCAGGCGGGTATTTTTATCCCGCGTTGGCGTTGTGCCCGCGCGCGGCGCGGAATCGTGATTGCGAAGCTTCCTCTGCGCCCGCCCCCATCCCCATCCGAACCCCCGCCCCCACCCGCCCACGCCCACCACCGCCCGCCACCGCCCGCCACCGCCCGCCACCGCCCGTCACCACCCACCCCCACCCGCCACCGCCCGCCACAGACCGCCACCGTCCGCCACCGCCCACCCTCGCCCACCCCGCCCGCTACTCCGCCCCCATCTGAGTCCCCGCCCCCGCGCCGCCCCCCGCTGGCGCCGCCGCGCCCGAAATACGCGCACCAACGTCTTCCCGTGCTGATTCGGGAGCCCTCTTTTTATCGCTTTTCTTTTGGCCTCAAGAATGGAGTTAACGTTTCAGAATGAATGTTAACTTCTCCGCCATCTTCACCGCCGCGCTTTAGGACGCTTCCGCTTTTTTCCGGTTCGTAAAAATTTTGCACGGAGAGGAACGAAGAGGCGGCGCAGAGCGGAGTGGCGGTTGCGGCACAGCCGTGTTTGCGTTTTAAGGTCTCCGCGGCTACCGCGTAAACGCGGGCTGTAAAAAGCGGAACGCCCCCTCCCCCCGCCCCCCGGCGCCACGCACCGCAAAGCGCAGCGCAACGACGGCCTTGCGCCGCGGCCAGGGTTCCACGAAGCGCCGCGCGCCGCGCCGCGGGCGCGCCCTGTGAAGTAATCGAATGGTGTGGGGCCCATGGAAATGGCTGCGATGAAGCGAAAAACTCTAAACTCATGGCGAATGTTTATTCTTATTAAAATGATGTTATTTTTTTTCACTTGACCGTGCATTTGCGTTTTATTTATTACGTTAAGATATTGGATTTTAAGTTGAAAAGATTCGTTTATAATTCAATTCAGGTGGTTGATTTAGGATTTTATTATAATTATTGCTACTGTTTAATTAGTAACATTGTGAAAATAAAATAATGAACTAATGACACAGAAGTTGCTCGTTAACTAATTCATAAATAACTGAAACTGCTAGGACATTTTTAATTATGATATCTATATCTTGGGATAAATATACAGAACAGAAACTTGGTTGAAAATCTGAATTACGTTTCTACTATAAATGCAAGTTGACAGAGAAATTCATCTAAGAATTTATTATTTATTTTTTATATCTCTGTACTATTTCACAGGTATGGAGATCACATTTTGAATAAAAATAAGTTAGTGTTTCGATATTTTACGATTAATCATATTAATGGCGAAATAATGAGAGAAAATTGAATCATTTTACGAGAAAAAATTAACTGGTTTATATCCTAATTCGTATTTTTTTTCGAGAAACGTGCCACGTTCCGTGGAGCTGGAGGAAGTGATGGTCTGTTTCGAGCCTTCATCGCCTGCCTGCCGCGGTCCCTGAGGCGCTGTTGCAGGACTCTTGCGTGTTGTTCTCCAGCTACCGCTGCGCTGTTAGCTACTTGATGTTCAGATGTTATGGCAAGGGTGCGATTGAAGATGCTATCTGATTGTTAGTTCTTGCCGCTTATGTCTTTATTGCCTACATACTTGTCACGGAATGGTTTGTGGTCGCCTCTCACATGTTTCCATTAAAACATTACAGCGCTGCAAAATACTACCTTATGATTTATTACTATTTTATATAGATCTGAGCAACTAAAAGTATATCGGTATTGCGATTGCGCTATATTTTGAATTAGCAATTGACTTCGATTTTCAGTGTACATTAATTTACTGCGTTACGAAGCAGGTATAATATTATACAATTTGGATCAATAATTAGTTATATTGATAAAACTTTCAGTAGGTTTGTCAACGTGAAAACATCTTAGATCTTTTGATATATGTTGTGATATGTATATACCGATTCATATTGAACTTTACTCTTATAACAAATACCATAGAACATAAAAAGATCTTTGCTTTATTACTTAAAAAAGCTCTTTTTTATTACTTACGATTTTTCATTCATCATTAGCAGAATATTAACTTACTCTTTATGTTTTTCTATTAAATTTTAGCCAGAAACGTATGGTATGTTGGAAATACTACGATACTTTGGTAAATTGTGAGGTTTGGCTGACATTTAAAAACTTTCAATAAAAGGTGTTGTCATTTCCAACTTTTGTAGCAGTTTTTGACGCCCTAGTCATGATCACTATCATCATCATCAGATTTGTCTGGAAGCCAGAAAATCGACTGTTAGAATGACTAATTAGTTCGATTATAATAGAACAACTCTAATAAATAGACAATTAGTCGACTATAATAGACGATTAGTCGAATAACTAGCTTCCAAACAAGAGATATGATGAGGATGGCTAAGACGACCAAACTACTAGTATAATAAATAAAAACGATGATATGAAGGCCGCCTTAAACCCCTCGTTACGGGAAAGCAACCAGATTGCACTTGCGGGCGGGCTGTGGGTATCTGCACCAGCCGCCGCGCCGGGTCACCTCCCCGCCGAGCCCTGGGGCTGGAGCAAACAGCCGCAGGCGCTTCCTGTGTGCGGCGGAGCTTCCATTTTCGGGTGCCCGGGGCCTCCCCTCGGCCGCGCCCCTCCGCGCTGCACACGGCGCGCAGCCGGCGACGCCCTTTGGCTGCGACCGCCCCGCCGCCGCCGCCGCCGCCGCCGCCGCCACCACCACCACCACCACCACCACCACCACCACCACCAGGCCGCCACGCCGCCACACCGCCGTCGCCATTGCTCCCCCGCCGCCGCCGGGTCCTCAAACGCTCTCTTCTGGGCTGCGGGCAAACGAGGCTATAGTTTTCCACCATTCGTCGCATTTAAAAGTACTTACAAATAAATGAACTTTCACTCCAACCATAAAGTTGTAGGAAATAGAAGGAAATTATCTGAATGCTCTAATAGTGTAATTTATTTGTTGTTGTTGAAAAGGATCGTCTTTCGACTTTGAGAATATGAGGCAAAAGACCTTACTTGTTAGTTTTACTACCTAATATTCCCTTTGTAGATGGGAATAGATTGTTCTTTTGTACGAAGTAGACAAAATATCTCTTTTAAAACTACGGAAGACATGAATTGTTTTCTACTCGCATTGCATAAACAACACCTTAGACCCTCACAAAATGAATTACACTGTTGATGAAAATAATCTTATCTGCCATATGTAAAAAAATAGAATTGAAATAACACATGTGATATTTTTATTTTAACCCATTTGTACTTTTCAAATATGATCGATTCACTGTTTATGAACTGGAGGAAGTATTTTATGAACCTACATAACCTATTCAAACACCAAATGTTTGGATGCCTTAATCTTTTATTGACTATGAAGCAGACAAAATACTTTCTTGTGGGAGAAGTACAGTTGTTCATTATACCCAATTCTAAGGATATTTAAGTAACGTGATATACTTACAAATCTTAGATTAAATACAGAATTAATCAAATTCAGAATTATAACTTGCGTTTGCTTATCACTAAATATGTTCGGGTAACTCCATACAATAATACTTTATGAGAAACATAGGGTAAGAAAATACGAATTAAAATACTGCGATTATAATGTGTCGTATTTCGCAAAATTGGCCCACTCATTCTCTTTTATTGTGTCACTAATTGTCACTCACTGTTACTGCTGAAAGTGCATGAACACAAAAGTGCTACTCCAAAACACAGGGCCTGCGCCTTTATGCAATGTGTTCAGCAAAATATGTGCAAACTATAAATTATTATTATTACTATTATTTTTAATATTATTATTAATTACTATTAATTATCATTGTAACAGTAATAGTCATATCCTGAAACAGGATTTTATCATGGTAATTCAAAAGAGAGTTAAAAAGACAAGAAATTATCAAAAGCATTGTTTAAAAGAAAATATGTATAAATTTAGGAAGTTGGAGCTGTTGGAGCTACCATAGAACATATCAACTGCTTATTCTGCTCTTTTGTAATGTGGTTACATGTGACGTCTTAATCAAGCTGTAAAAATAGTGTAAAGAGCGATTGCAACGAAAGTTAATTTATTAGATGAATCAATAATTATTAGTACAATCCCGCTCCAATTGTGGACTCAAATTCTAACCTTGTATATTGAGACATACCAGTTCCAATGGCCGAGCTTTGAATACAATAGGGCAAATCTTCTCCTTATTGACTAACAGAAGAAATAAGTAATAGCACGCAGCAGTACCGCTATTAAACTAATAAAGTGTAAAGAAAGATAGAAAAAATCTTGATGTATGAAAATTTATCAAATGGACTAAGTCATATTGGAAAATTAAATGCTAGCATAATAGTAATAATAATAATAATAATAATAATAATAATAATAATAATAATAATAATAGTAATAATAATAATAAATATACAAGTTTTAAAAATGATTTATTCTTTATAACATTGTTACAAGATAGTTTTTGCTACTATTCCGTACATGACTACTGTACAAACCAATGCAATCCATTGAGCAGCAACATAAAAACCCAAGTTCCAAAATATTTATTACACTTACTTTCAAAGCACATGATCTGCCGCAGACTGTCCCGCTCTTCGATCTCACCTGTTCACTTCGCTTTTGATTTGAACCGCTCCTGGGAGGGTGATAGTGGCAATTAGAGGACGCTCAGCTGCGGCGGCGGCGGCGGCGGCGGCGGCGGCGTCGCAGTGATGGCTGGCGGCGCGGCGGGGCCCCTCGAAAATAAGTCACAAGGAGAACAAGTCTGGCCGCGCGGCGCGGCGCGGCGCGCTTGAGGCGTCGGCGCGCTTGTCGGGACCGGATTCATTAGCGCTGAGGCGAGGAATGTGGACGCCGCAGTCGCTTCTGCCGTCGCCTGCGCGGCCGCCCGCTCTTCAGTCCTCTTCCGTCGCCTTGGCCGCTTCTGCCGACGCCTCCCCCTTGCACCGCTCCCTCGCTGCC
Source organism: Teleogryllus occipitalis (assembly GCA_011170035.1). Taxonomy (NCBI): domain Eukaryota; kingdom Metazoa; phylum Arthropoda; class Insecta; order Orthoptera; family Gryllidae; genus Teleogryllus; species Teleogryllus occipitalis. Next base: position 1,059,683 of record BLKR01000046.1, on the reverse strand, counting down.
ACCGGCGCTGGCTGGAGGAGAATTCTAGCGGACGGCTGCTCTGATCGGTAGTTTTCCGTGGTTTCTCCGATCAACTCCAGGTGAATGCCGGAGCAGTGCCCTAACAAACGGGCCACGGACCGCGCGCGATCTGCCCATCCTCTTCCTTGTCCTATCCTCTCCTCTTACACACACACACACACTCTTACATTAACATGCACTACACTACCACATATTCCGGGAGACCGGTCGGGAGCTTAGAGCTTGTCGCGGCTGGGGCGGTGCACTGCTGGTGGGAGAGTCCTGGTTAGGGGGAAACCCCACTAGCCGACGGTACGTCGGCACCGGATCTCGCCATCCATCGGGGGAAGATGACAGCCATCTCCCGAGAAGAAACATGCACTACACTTACGGGATGACCAAAGCGGTTGACGCGCCCAGAAACACGAAAAAATCAATCAATCAAAAAGCCACCGGCGCGACGGCAGCGTTCGCTGCCTCCGGCTCCTTTGTCACCGATGGCACTTCCGCGCCGCGCCGCGCCGCGCCGCCTTACCTCCTGCCACAATCGCCGCCGCTTCCGCTATTACACTTCTCCATTTTGCCACCCTTGCGTGAAACTCATCTCCGTTCCCCTCTAGGCTTCTAATCTAAATATTAATTTCACTTATAGTTGGCATTTTCGCAGCCGCTCTCTAATAGGTAAGAAAAACAGCACGATTGAAATTCAAATCAATAACATCAGTACCTAATTTTCGTATTCTGTTTAATCATTACGGGTTTTCAATTAATATCTGCTTCGGTAATAAAACTAACAAAGAAACATTTTATTGGAGAAACAAACTACTAAGCAATATACCACATTGCATATAGCTTAAAATGTTTAAATATTTCCTTCAAGAAAATTGGAAACTCATCCAACTTTCTGGGACATTTCAAAGTTCTGAACTTCTTTCATTTTTTTTACATTGTTATTCTCGCGTTGATGAACAAACATATAACCTACCAATTGCAGCAAAATGAGCTAAAAAATTAAATGGCCGGAATGTGATAGAATATTTCTGTAAGTCGTCAAGAAGAAAATAGTGTTAGCGAATGGTCGCGTTCGCTCGGAATGTTCCCGTTGGGCGCAGAGTCCAGATTGAAAACTTCGGAGAGCGGCACAGATGAAGGGGCGTTGAAGGCGGCGAGAGCAGAGGGCGCTGAGAGCGTCCCAAGCTGCCGCCGACCGTCATCTAATCCCGGGGAGGCTGCCTGTCGCAGGCGCGGCGTTTCCTATCTGTGCACCAAGCCGCCGCGCCGCTTGGGGGCGACGTTGGCTGCCAGCTGCGCCTCTCAGCAGCCGCGCCCCCGCATCACCGCCTCCGCCCCCTCTGCCCCTCCCAGCGCCACGCCCGACACCAGCTCATTCTCCAGGGGTGTGATTGGCCCTGCCGACCCTATCGTTGTCTTTGGTGCTGGCGGGCATGAACAGTGCCACTATCACCGTCAGGGTCATCATCACCATCCACTGCCAGATCATTTCCGTCACCATTCTATACTAAGACTTCAGGAAGAGCTGGTAGGTCCGACTACCTCTGACACCAGAGAAGCCATATCCTCCACTTTCCTCCTGCCATTACCCTCGTTTCTGGTATCCCCCACGGCTCCGCCTCAACCACGCCCTCTCGCCCTCGCCGTGTCTGCATCCCGGCCGCGCCCTTTTCCCGCCCTCGCCTCCGCCGCCGCCTTTACGAGTGTGGAGGGCATCGGCGGAGCGATCCAGTTTTAATAAAGGCGGCCACATAAACCACGGTCGCGGTAGCGGCGGCGGCTGGCTTGCATACGAAACCCGCCCCCGCGCCCGCGCCCGCTCCTGCCACCCACCCCGCGGTCGCCACTCGGGGCGGTTTTATCTGCACCCGATGCGTGAGCGGGCTCCCGATGGGGCGCGCCTCCGAGATTCCAGAATTTTCGGCGTCTTTCCCTTCGCCGTCGTCGTCGCCTGCGCCGAGGCGCCCCGTCCATTTCCTGCCGCCGCTCACCCCATGTCGCTGCAGCAGCGGCAGCGGCAGCCGGGTTTTACAGCCACCCCGATTCCCTGGCCGTCTCGCCCCCCACGCCGGCGGGATGGAAGGTCGGCCGCTGCTGCCGCGCCGTGACCCCGCCTCCAAGCCATGCGCGCTGCGCCGCGCCGAGACCCGCATGAGAATGAAGGAGCAGCCCACTTCCTCCAGTAATCTGATACGGGATGCTTCGCGAGTCACGCAAACATAATTAGTCAGACATTTTCTTAATCTCTTGGATGGAGCTAGTTATCACCGGAATTGAAGCGGAGGTCAATTTGTTCTGGAAGGTTTTCCCAGTTATTAAATTCATTTGATATTGATGGGTTGTCGAGTTATTATTTATTACGGCCGCGTTTTTTCAAAGTTCTGTCGGTTCATTCTATATTCTAATCAATAAAAAATATCAAAATCTAGTTTAATATCGGTAAAATATCAGTGCATATATATCTAAAAATGAAAATAACATAGAAATCTAATCTTTTATTTATTGACCTATAATTTAGTTTCTGAAAGCGGGGTAAATTGTTTGTTGGGTTCAAATAAACTTTCATTTCTCTATGAAAAATCTCCAAATTACTCAATGGATGTTGAACTACTTCATTGGATCGAAAGATAGCACGACGAAGTTTGCTACTCACTAAAAACTTTGACTGACTTATTTCTTTAAATAATGTGACAGTACTGTGCTTGGTTGAGCGAGCAATGACTCTACGTAGCTGCTCAGCTGTAGGCCCACGGCAGAGAGGGCATGTGGCAAAGGGTGATCGAGGCGACGAGAGGAGAGACTGACAGTAAAAAGCCACCGTGCGGCGCGCTAACGCTGGCACTCTGATCGCCCGTAAGATAGCGCGCGGGATACGGCTTCTCTGACGTAAATAGGCCGGAAGCGTTCACGGAGCACCCTGCCCCGCGCCTGCCCGTCGCTACCCTCCTTCTTCTCTCCCCTCCCCTCCACTCCCCTCCCGCCTCGTTCTGACCGTGATCTCCTTTTCCCTTGCACTCGTCGCCGCCCACACGGCGAACGCGCTCACCCCGCGTGTCATGACCTCCATCAACGACACCTCAGCCCTCTCTGTTGTGAAGCGTTCGCCATGCCACTGACGGAATTCGCCGGCGCAGACAGCCTGCCATCTACTCGTGTCGTCTTGGTTCCCAGCACTTCATTTTCTTTGCGGCACCGTGTATTCAGTTACCGACCACGTTCCCTCCCTCTTCCCTGCCCCCCGCCTTCGCAGCCCCTCGACCTTTGCAATCTTCCAAGGCCTCCCACTTTCCGTTCCGCGCCTCTCCGCTCGCACTCTGCCATTGCCGTTGCCATCTCCGTTATTGCCCTTTCTGCTGGCCCAACGATCCGCCTCTTCGATTTTTCTGCCAGTCGCTGCTGGCTTGCCACCGCTTCTGACGCTGTTGCCAAAGACTCTTCGCTCAATATATTCTCTTCGTCTCTGATTTGGAGGATATTAATTTTACATTTTCTTAATGACTGCAAGTTTTTTTTTTAGGAAATTTCCGTACTTTTTTGTAATCAGAAAATTTCTTTTTTATTACTCCACTTTTGAAAATAAGTACCGAAATCAAAATAGCATAATGAATGTTCGTTTTATATTTTGATAATATATAACCCTCTTGTCACGATTCTGTATCGGCACTTTCCTAATAACGTAAAAAATTATATTCTTGAAATTACAAAAAGGACATCTGGATGGCGAATACCAATGTAGGTAGAAAAGTATATTTACGACGATCAAAAGTTTCTAATTAATTTAATAATGAATAGCATAATTCAAGAGTAAACTTTCAAAATGTTTCAAAATCTATTGGATGCACGTATGAGGTCAAGTAATTTCTATATTATTATTTTATCGTTAATCCACCTGACTTGGCTTAATCTCTCGACTGATACACTAAGATATCTAAAGAAATACTATTTGTTTCCCTGGAAAAACTTTTTAATGGGGAATTCTTTCACTTTTGCAATGGAAATGAAAGGTTCTCTTCTATTCACCTAATAGCCGTAAGATGTGACTTTGGGATTTATTCATAAATGAACTCTTGTCATCCTTAAAAATTATATATTTTGTCATTTATTTCAGAATGTAACAAAACAATAGAAAATTCTCTCAAACTGCCATAGTGTTTGGTTGGTTTAACACTTTCTATTTAAAGCTGTTTCTCATCACTGATATACGTATATTTTATTTAAAACTCTTTATTGAAGAGTTTCTTGATGTCTATTGCAACTAATTCCTGCCTAAAAGGTCACAAAATATTTAACATGATAATATGAAGAACATGTATAATCCCTGGGATTTTTTATTATCAAGACAAATCCAATATGGATAAGAATAATAGTTCATCTGATTTTTACATCAACAATCAGTCATACATATTCCTTGTATTCTTAATAATAGTTTTAAAAAAAAGTCTTTGATAGATCGTTATGGATAGTATAGTATTGAAAGGCTACGATTGTGTAGAACAAAATTAAAAGCGTGCGGACGGTTATTTCTTATTTATGGAAAAGCAGTAAAAGTAACGAAAATCGGAAAGGAATTGGAAAACCATAAAATATAAATAATGATTTACTGAACATTTTGTACAAAAAGTTTCAAGTACAAACCTTTTTTATTCCCCCATTCATTTTACAAAATCCTGATATTCTAATTGTTCATAACATTGTTGCCGACGAATTATCAAAAGGATACGTTGTTTCACGTTATAGTCTCTGGATGTAACGAGTAATATATTTAAAGAGTACCATTATTATGATTTTTGCTCCCTGTGCTCAAAGCCTGACCAAACCTTCCTCTTCGAGCGCTCGCCCGCAGCTCACGAAGGAGCTCGGAGCGCGAAGAGCGGAGGGGCAGGGGCACAGCCTCCGACGCTAGTAGCAGCAACAGCGCCGGCGGGGGTAGTTGCGGAAGGAGTGGACTACACTCTCCCGGTGAATCATGAATGCTACATTACTGTTCTTTCTCGTTTAGTCGGGCATACATTGGTTTTCCATAATAACTCTTAATCAAAACAACTGGAGATCATGTCAAATGATATATTAACAACACTCCATTTCCTTCAAGGAGCCAGCAACTTGAAATCATGTTTCGATGTAATTATATACATAAAGATAAACCTTAATAATGAATATAGAAATTGTGCATTAATGTAACTCATAATAATTTTACCTTTAAAAGGTAGATTGTATAAAAAGTAAATTATGTACAGTTGTGTAAGTCAGTACGAGAATTTATCTTTCTGTAAATACATATTTCGTTAATCATTGATTAACATGGCTTTATCTTAGTCAACTTTTAATGGAAATTCATTTCACAAATATTCGTGCTTTCTTTAGTAGCCAAACAGATTGCCCTTTGTGTCTTACAAATCCGAGTTCCCCCTTCTAAATATTCCCCTTCGCATTACCGAAAGGAATACAAAACGGGCGGGAGATTGCGAATGCAGTAATTTTGGGCCCTGCGCTTCTGAGCTCAGCGAACGCGACCCTTGAATAGACTTGCTCTAGATACCTCATAGTTTTTGATATGATTCAGAAATATCGTGTATGCGTAGAAATCACAACCACGTGGTAGAGCCATGATCGCAGTCCTGTGCCCATGGGCAGCGACTGTACCGCGCCTCGCGCGCCCTCCGGAGCGCTGAGTGGCGCGGCCGCCGTGCGCCGCGCCGGCGCGCCCCTCCGCGGGGGCGTGGGGCGCGCGCGTATTTCAGCCCGTGACGCGCCGCGCCGTAAACCCTCGTCCTCGGGGATTCTTGCGCCGCTGCGCCGGCTTTACGCTCGGCGACGGCGGATGCGGGGCCGTCTCTGAGGCTCTTGTTAATGAGAGGTTGCGTCCGCGTCGACCCGTACCAGTTGTCACTTCCACGCCCCATGCCTGCTTCAACACGCCAGCTAGGCCGAATGTAGACGCTGTCGGGGAGTTCCGACGGTGGCAGGTTTTCGACACTAGTTCGGTCGAATTTGGCCACTGACTGAAGGGGGGTCTTGTTCCCGGATGCTCTGATCGGTAGTTTCCCGTGATGTCTCCGGTCAATACCAGGCAAAGGCCGTAGAGTACCTTAAAAAGGGAACTATGGGCCTCACACGATCTTCCCTTCATATGCTTGCCTCCTTCTCTGCTCCTGCATACTCACAGTTTCACTTGCATGCATTATGCTATCGGTGGGAGATCTGATGGGAGCTTACCGCTTGTGACAGCTGGAATGGTGCCCCGCTAGCGGCGGTACGTGGAGGAGAGATAACCCGTAAGCCGACGCATTGACCGCTGTCGGATATCACTTGTTAGGTTGTGGAACACCGCCACCTTCCGATGTATAGCATGCGCTACACATACTGAACAAATGACCGTAGTATTTGACGTCCTCGGAAACATGAAGTAATCAGAGCGACCAGACCTCTAATCCGTACGTATCCTACGTCCCCGTCTGCACTTTTGCTCTCTCGCGTTCGCACGAACACTCGTTTCACATGTCATTCACGAAATAAGACTCGTCGAATTTCTCTATTGTTCTTCAATCCTTTCTTCCCCCAAATTCTCTACGATTACGATCTCATCTCTTCACCCCACTGCAATCTTCCTCATCACAATCTCCGCATCCATCTAAATCACGAGTTCTTCTCCATCTCTGTCGAATTGTCCTCTTCCCCTGTAACCAGCCCTGTGGCCGCAAAAACCGCTAACGCCATCTGTTACCTTCATCACATCCGTGACCTCCGACACTTCCGCCGAGCCCTAGAACTTATTTGCGGACAGACACGTGCTTTTCTCCCATCCCTACAGTTTCTTATCGCCATCGCCCTTGCTGCTTGGGATCAGAATCAAAAGTTGGTCTTGTGTTGTTACCGATTGTTTTACGATTAACACCAGGAGTTCAGCTACATCACTGCTGCCATCTGGCTCCTTGGGAATGACAAGTTTCCAACTAACATTTCAATCGTTTCGAGTTAAATTTTCGTTTACTCATTATTCCGACATCTCTCCCCCAACAATAGTGATTTTTACTGTAGCTCTTGGTCCACAGATTGCGGCACGATTATGTTCTACTAGTAACAGACGTCACATAGAACCTAGTGATATTGACAACCTTTTTCTTCGATGTCTTGTCGTTCCAAAGGGTCGATCTGCCGCCTCATGGGGCCGGTGTTGCCTAAGGGCGAGCGCGCGTCTGTCCCTGGGGGTCCTTGCAGCCCCGGCCGCCGCCGCCGCGTGTGGCGCCCCTTGAAGATGGGACGCGGCCAACTCGGAGTCCCAGTTATGATAATGGGCGTCGTATAACCCTTCTGTCACCGCCGCCTGCCGATCTCTCCCTCCCCCGGTGCGCCTCATAAACTCGGGACGGATAACTGATAAAGCAACTGCAGGAATCGCCGAACCAGACCCGAGGCGGATCCATCCGCCGCCACAAGGCCCCGAGCCCCGCGCCGATGCTTGCGTGAGCAGATATATAAAAATATAGTCGCTTAAAAGCCAGAAGATGGCTCTTTTAAATTTTTTATTGTATTTTTAGTTCGCTCCTGCTGGCGCTGACTTCTACGAGGGTGCATAAAGCGTCTCCATGGTGACGGGTGGAATAGGATTAAGACGGAGTAGTTTTGTCGGTCTCGAGGCCGTGGGACAGCGTGGCCTCTCAGAGAGGTCTTGGGTAGAGGGGTACGTATCGAAGAGAGGCAGAAATATACAATGTTTCCGAAGTGACAACATTTTTTAACCTGACTGTCCTTGATGGAGTCGGAGTATTCAGTGCTTAGTGCAGTAGTGTGATACTTACATGAATCACTTTTTGCCATTCTTGAGCATACACGGTAACTTTGCTTCTTGAGCTTAAGTTTACTTCTTAAGCTTACTTATATGACACAACTTTTATCGAATAATATTATAATTAAATTTACTGCAATTTTGACAAATTTCTTGACGTCGTTAAGACAAGTTTGGGTTCGTTCTAAGAGACAAGTACGATTATTTCAGTGAATATTTGAAAAAATAATCATAGGAGGGTAATTTTAATAAAGCTTTGACAAGGGTGCAATAACACCTTTAAATGTAAAATTGTGAACACTTTAAATATTTTCAGATTAATTATTTTTAAGTGGACATGATCTTGCGAGGTTCACAATCAAATTTGTGTTCATGATCAGTGGTACTCACATATGCAGCTTTTTAGTGTAATTCGCACTACTCAATAAATATATAATTTAAGTAGTTTTAAACGAAGTTATATGATTCATTTTGATATATGATATATTAAAAGAGATTAATAATAAAAAAGAAGTATAAAAGTACTCCGAAATATTTTTTTTATTTTAGAGATTTTACCTTTGTATGGAACAGAGAAAATTCAGCAGTGATGACTATTTTATATTTGCTTTACTCAAAGAAATTCTGAGAAATTTATTCTTCTCCGTCAGCACATTCTATATTGTTTTCTCTTAAGACCATGAGGAATGTTTCGTATGTTTGCTAGGCGGTTTCCGTTTTTCAACAGCACTGGACATGTGTATTTTTCACAATTCATTAGTTATTTTAGAAAAGAAACAAAGAAATGTTACTGTACGGATTCAAAATATAGAATCTATTGGATTTTGAATAAAATAATTTAATGATATTTTACTACAAAACGTATGCACAAGGAATGATGTCGTGTAGAATAGCAAACGACCTTCTTCCTTAGATTAATAGATATTGCGATAATATTAAAATTATGTTGTATGACTTCTCGTAAGAAGCAATATTCTAGAACAGGACTCTCATTTGACTCTTCTAAATTCCAATTTTTATTACTCACGTAATATTTGCTATGTAAATAGTTTTCCGTGAGCGGAGTTGCAAACTGTGTACTTGTGTCGCGTCCGTAATTGCAGGCGGGTGGGCGAAGTACGAGCCCCGGTGGAGCGGGGGAGGGCGGGGAGATGCGAGGGCGAGGGAGGCGTCGCAGCGAGGAGCCGAAGGAGATTGGGGGGCGCCGGACGAGGCGGAGGGAGGGAGAGGAAGCCCTCCATCTTAATTAAGTCCGCGCCGCAGAGAGCGCCGCCGGCAGACCTCCTTCCCTCCACCCCTGCCGGCTCCGCGTCCCGGGGGCAAACAAACACCCCCTACACATAATTATAAACTTACTCTCGCCCTGAGACACATTGCGAACTTCCCGGGGCCGAGGCGGGGAGGCGGCGGGCCGGAGTTTGCGCCGCAGGAGAGCCGGCCCGAGGAAGGGTGCGCCCGCAAAAAGCGGGCCCTCGCCGCTCGCCCCTTCGGAGTGCAGCCGTAAAATGTGTTAATTTCAAAATGTACTTTCCGACTAATGAAAAAGTTTTTCTCCTCTCCCATCCCCATTGCGCGGCAACTTTAAACGAGGGATGCAGCTTCTCCGAGGAGAACGATAAGGGCAATCTATGTAATTAATTAAACAAGTTTCTCCCCATATACTTCTTGCTAGGCGGAGTGTGAAGAGTGATTTTTCTTTGTTTCTGAGGGATGTTTCTTTAACACGCGTCACTGCGGACGGCGCGCGGATTAAGAAACAATACTTGCGCGGCGCGCCCGTGGCGGGAATCGACGCCGTAATGTTTTACGGAGCAGTAAAAGCAAGCACGCGCCATTACACTGTGATTCGAGCTTCCGCCGCTTGGGTGCTCAAGTTTACATTAACCGCGGCTGGTGTCATTCCTGAGCGAGGGGCGGCGGCGGCGGCGGCGCGCGGATTGCAGCCCCAGTGCGCCTGCTCTGCCGGCGAATATAAATTGGGGACCAAAAGGAAAATAAGGGTTTAACCCATATGTATATTAGGGACCGGACAAGAAAGTATATATGTAAATTGGGGACCAAATACCTCATCTCCTTCTAGGTAAAAGTAGAAGGTGACTCTTTTGTTTCGAATAACATTTTCATAACCATTATTTGTAAAACACAACTCCCTTCCTAATTTCAGGTTTAACATTGGCATTTTTCTTTTGAAATATAGTTTCATTTAAGTTAGTTTTTATTCAATGAAATCATTCGTTGATTGAATGAATTAGGCTTATCTTACCATTTTTATAATCTTCTTTTTTCTAAGACAATCTTCTGTAACACTTAGTATGAAATTTAGACACACTTCTAGTGCTTTCTTTGCTTTTCCTTTTGATAAGGAGGGAATATGAAAGATTTTCAATAAGGCACAAGGAGAAGCTACGTAGCAGCGCGGCGGCGAGGGCGGCGGCGGGGGCGGCGGCCCCCTTAACGCGGTTACCTGCTCCATTAGTTCTTTTCCTTACCTGGTTTGGTTTGGTCCCCAATTTACAAGTAGAATTAGAAAACAAATTTCGCGAGAAAAGATGAAGGGGTTATTTGGTCCCCAATTTACATAGGCCGCGCATGCAGCCGCTCCTGAGGGCGCTCAACTGCTCAGAAGGTGTGGAGGCGAGGAAAAACGAATTCATATCAATGGCTTTTTACTTCTACACATATTGCGTATGCAACTTACGTAATGATATTTTATTTTTGACAAAGTGAAATTGTATTCCCCTTTCTTTAACATGCGTTTCAATTCACAGATTCTATTCCTTGGATGTATTAAAAGGAAGAGAAGTTATACAAAGACAGCGCTTATATATTTTGTGAGTAAGCTCAGAATATTTTCTAAAAATTATGTACTCTTTGCTTCATTTAAATAAAGCATTAATACGCTTAAACATTAATATATGCTAAGGATTTTCGGTTAGAAAGTTGTTTGATCTTTCAACTTAACAAAATTTTATGATTTTTCTAACATTAATAGAATGAAAGATTATCAGCCCCTATATGTTCACTATTTCGTTTCATTTTGCGAGTTGCAATCGACCTATCAAAGATAGTCGACGATTCGTCGGCTGGGGCGAATTGTAGTAAGTCAAGGGAAGATACCGCGATTTTTAAGTGCAAAAATCGATGAGTATTTTGAAATACAGAGACCAGTGGGTGAATATACATAACGAATCCGGTTATTTCCCAACTTCATTTGTAATTACTAAATTAACGAAGTTTCTGTTGGTATAAATTAATTTATTCAATAACTTTTATTTACCCACGTTACATCTAAAAATAAATATAACTGTAAATAAATTGAATGTATTATGAGCTAAGTGTAAAGATTGTAATTACTTTCTGCGTAATGATTACTAAAGGATAACGTTCTATACAACAGCATCCTCATAAAACACATTTTTTGTATTGTATTGCTCTTTTCATTCGTTGATTCTCGTACGAGTTTAAAAATAAAACATTTCTGGGTGACATTCATACTCTTAGTAATGATTTAAGACTTACAAATGTGGACAACCACTTATGGTGTGACCTTTGACCTTAATAATGCGGGTTAACAGGCACAATCGCAGAACACATTTCTTCCAAAGGAACATAAAAAAGTTATTGGATGGATTCCAAGAAAGTGTGAAATAGGAATAATAATGAGGGTTAGAGGGCGTTTGTTCATGGAAGAGGAAACATTTCCTTTTTGTTTGCTGAGAGGAAGAACAACATAGTAGTTAATACACATTATCGCAAACTGATTAATGATCTTACTGTTCATTCGCTTAGTTCTTGCTCCAAATATGCTCTAAAAGAAGTTCGATGTCAATTTTAATAAAGAAAATTGAACTCTGCGATTTCGCTTCGGACAAGCAATTTAAATACTTTCAAAATAACTTTATTGTAAGTATGATTGCTTGTATAGTTGGTTTATATTAAGTTTGTATATTTAAACATTCAAACAAATTAATTGCCATCTGACAGTCTTGTGTTCAATTCTGTATTTAAGAAGTAAAATATTGAAACTTGTTATTGATGGTTAGTAAAAAAAGTCAAAAAAGGACTTCAAAATATTTTCAGAGACGATGTTTATTCTTAAGGTTTATTTTAAAATAAAATTAATTATGAAGTCGTAGGGTTCCGCGGCCGGAGTCATGTGGATGATCATGACTGTCCGGGTGACGCCGCGTCGAAGGCTGTGTTGCCAACGTTTCGATCATCTTTTCGTGGTCTTCCTCAGGGCTGGTCTGAGGTAGACCACGAAAAGATGGTCAAAACGTTGGCAACACAGCCTTCGACGCGGCGTCACCCGGACAGCCAAGATCATCCATAAAATTAATTATGTTTGCAAAATTGTAAACTCAAAGAATTGTCGACATCTTTCATTGAAATTATTGTTAATATTACATCGCAAACCGTATATGAAATCCTTCTACCTTCTTTAATCTTTGCAAAAAAATATATTTCATTCCTTTACTTTACACTTTTGACTTTAAAAAAATTAAGAAATTATTTTCAGATACTTCTTGTAATTAATGAAGCATTTGGCTATCAACAGAAATTTATCATCGGATATTATTATGTTGTGTGTAGAAGGAAATTTTCATTTCGTATATTAATGAACAAAGTAGCTTTAATTATACATGTGAAATATTGTAGACAATTTATATCAAATAGTAATCACAAGTATATTTCTGATTATTCGGAAGGGACTTTTAGAAGTGGTGCCTCAGTTAATCACATAATTAAATTTGTTTAATAATAATAATAATAATAATTATTATTATTATTATTATTATTATTATTATTTATCCTAATATTCTTTTCCAAAAAAGATGATATTTGCTTCTTACTAACCGTCAATGACAACTTACAATGTTTAGAAATACTTAATAGTTGTGTTGTTGTTGGCCCACTTCTGTATGTTACTTTTGTGCGGTGAGATTTTATTATTTTTTTAACAAACGAAAGTTATATTTTCGTACAACAATGAAGAAATAATACAATATCAAAAATAGTACAGAAAATCTATATATACCATGAATAAGAGGCTAAATCAAATTTCTTATTCTTCAGAGCACAACTTTTAAAATGTGCACAGTTGTGTAGAATTACGATTGTGTAATAAATCGATGAAATTTCGTAAAATTTACTCCAATATTCGTAACTTCTCACCATCAAAACACCGATGTATTTAATTTAATCAGTATCTGTACTGAGTTTAAACGCCCCGAAAAGTAGGGACATTTGACTTAACCACTTATTCACGGTACATTCAGAAACACGCCAAAAATTACAAACATCTTTAAAATACATATTAAAACCTGGGCACTGGGCGCCCAGCAGACGCTTCCCTTTCGCCATGTGAGCGGCCGTCTCGTTCCCAGACTCGACGCAAGCCGGCGCCCAGCGTCCGAAGGCGGGCGGGGTGGCGGCAGCGGCGGCGGCCACCCCGCCAACGAGAGGCCCAAACAAAGGAACGGTTTTATCTAAAAGCGCGGCAGCTCCGCTGGCCCGCTCGCCGCGCCGCGCCGCGCCGTGCCGCGCCACGCCGCTCCGAGAGGGCCTCGCGCCCGCGTGTAGGTTTTTGTGTCGAGCTCACTCGAAACCTTTCGAAAAACCCACACGTTAATATTTGCCGTTGCGACGGACGAGTCAATGTTTGAGGGTGCACGCGCACGGCCGCGATAATCAGTCAGAGCACACACGCACCGCACCGACGGGCTCTCACGCCCCGCCGCCAACCTCGCCATCCCCCTCACCCCCGCCTGCACCACCGCCGTTCTACCCACTCCCGTTATTCTCTTAACATCCGCCATTCCACTCATCCCTGTCACCCTCAGTTCTGCAACCCCAGCCTCGCCACCCACGTCATTTTCCTAGCTCCGCCACCCTCCCCGTCACCCCCGCCATTCTACTAATCCTCGCCATTTTGTTCATTCCTGCTTCTACGTTTCCTGACTCCCGTCCTTCTACTCACTCCCTCCATTCTACTAATACCATCTATCCCCATCATTCTCCTCACTCCTTTCATTCTACACCCCCTACTCGTTCCCGTTATTCTCCTCACACCCGCCACTCTACTCATCCCCGCCATTCTCCTCAACCCCGCCACCTGGACTCCCGCAACTCTCACCGCCGCCACCCACGTTACTCCCCTCATCCCATTATCCTCGCAATTATCGCTGCCATTCCCACCATTCTACTCACCCGCGCCATTCTACTCACTCCCGCCATTCTACTCATTCCCGCCATTTAATTAACTCCGATCATTCTACTCATTCCGTTCATTCTACTCAACCTCACCTTTCTACTCACCCCAACATCCTCATCATTCCCTCCACACCACTCACCCTGTCATTCTACTCACTCCAGCCATTCTACTCTCCCTGCTCCCTCCATTCTAATTACCCTCAATTCTCCTCACCCTCCTTTCTAATCACCTCTGCCATTATACCCACTCCCGCCATTTTACTCACATCTCTCTAGTCACTCACGCCATTGTACTCAGCCCCGCAACCCCCCACTCCTCGCAACCCCCCACTCCCCGCAATCGCCACCTCCGTCTCTCACGCCACTCCTCCAGCCAAGCAACCCCCGCCGCCATCGCCGCCACCCCCGCCACCACCAGCCCGCCCCGCGCACTGGAATTTCCATGAGCCTCCATCTTACGGAATTGCTGATTGGGTTTTGAAAACTCAAATACATTCTAGGGATTACCCCTGGATTATTATGCTAATTTTTATCTCAATGTAAACCGATTGAGCATTTCACAATGTTTCTAAATGCAATCAGTCTAGTGGCGCAACCAAATTTTTGTAATGTTTAAGTTATGGTGTGATAAGTATAGGTTCCAACTGACCTGATGTTTTTATAAAAAGAATTCATTTAGATTGAATTTTATTGATATACCGGTATTTATGAATGTATTCTATTGAAATATTAAATGTCAGTCACTAATACATAAAACAATAAACGTGGATATGTCATCATGTTCTGGACCGGGGATGGAGCCCCATGATCCCTCTTAATTAATCATAATTTGATTAAGCAGCGCATTTATCATTTCTTTAAAATTTGAAACTGAATTTTGCATTTTTTAATTAACATTAGTTGTTAATTTGAAATCGAACGTTTTAATTAATTAATTAAAAAGTTCTTCCCATATCAGTCTATTTTATTGAGGGATGTCTTAGAATTAAGACATTTTAAATGTGAATAAATATAATAGGAATTATTATGACCGATATGTTTTAATATACATTAATTTAGTAACCTCAAGTAGATCTTTTATTCTCAAATAATTATTTTAAAATAAGTTCTCATATGATCTTCCGTTGACCTCTTCTGGTGATGTGCATTTGTTTCTCGGAAGGAAGAATTCTGGAGTATTCTGTGCGTGGTCGTAATTCATCTGAAGTTCATCACTCGCGCAGACTTCCATAATTCATACAAGTGATGTTTCCGTTGTGGAACGGTTTCCACGTTGTTTCTAGTCTTCGTTCGAGGTAGGTGTCTCTTACGATGACAGGTCCGTCAGGGCAGTCTTGTGTTCTAGAAATATTGCTGAAGGGGGTCGCTGCACACATATTGACTGAGATAGTTCGAAGAAAGTAACGGATACGCTGATGTGTAATATACGTCACTAGTAGTCTTTTTATGCCGTATCATCAGTAGTCATTTTATGCTAGTTCTTATTATTTAAGATCATAAATTTAAATGTACTGGATGAAATCCATCCACTCATTAAAATTATTCGTAATATAATTTAAGGGAAAATTTACACTGAAACAATTAAATCATTTAAAATAATCTCCCAAAACAAGAACTTTGTGAACTAATAAGTTTAATGAAACATTTTTATACGGTCACATGGAAATATGGCAAAAGCATTACAGCATAGGTTTCTTGAAAATAGACATCTTTTTGTCTTCTGCAGCCATTGGAAACTGCTTTCCGTCGCCATGCGCTTCTCCGCAGGTAATTGCTCAGGGAAATGAACGTGCCGCTGCACGTGTCGCCATTGCCTCCTCCAAAGGCGCCGCTACCGCGACAAAATTTAGTGTTTCTTCCAGATGTGATTTACGAACCTTATAATTAAATTTGAAACAAAAGAGTGTTTCACTCGTAAAGCGCACCAGTTTTACTTTCGTACAATCGCTAGAAAATGTTAAAATATTGCGCCGAAGAACGACCAGCTGCTTATATATCTTTCATAGTTCAAGGACACCGTTCTCCTCGTGACAATGTGATATTAATAAAATATTTTGAGAGATTTTATGGCTGTTGTAAATTGCACCTCTTTGCCGTCTCAGGAGTACTTTGAAACTCATAAACTCAAATTAAAGAGTGGAAGTTCTTGAATGAACAGCTACAGGGGCAACGTGTTTTCTTGATGTACAATTAGGCCGGCGTTTAATAAAAGAAAATTCCTTTACATGAAAAGTAATTGTAGAACTTTGTCATGTGTAATTTTTAATATCCGTAATATCAATTATTTTTCTTCAAATAATTTACAATTTTTATTTCTTGTAATATAGTTTTTATATTTTTTGACCATTGGTATTATAAACTAACACCTTAATGTGTTAATAACTCCATTTTAATTTTATTTTACAACAAACTACTAAAAATATTAAAAATACAGGGCTCTAGAAACACAAATGTGAATTGTAGTATTCATTATTTTATTATTTTTTTATTTATTAAATTGTTATTGCAATTCTTACTTACTAATTTGCTTCATTTAATTAAAAAATACAAATATTGTAGTTCAATTTCTATGTGAACAACGCTGTTTCATTGAAATATGAAGGAAAGCACAATACACATAAACAACTTCAGAACAATAAACTAGTCATTATTATCAAATAGAACTACTTCTAGAAAAGGGTGCAGATTTTAAAAAATACGTATAAGCTACACATTGGTTATATAGAAATATTAGTGTCGTCCAAGGCCCTCTTTTGAGACACAGATTAGATCGTCATCTACAGAAAAAATATAACAGACACTGCCCAGTTCTTTTGTTCTCTTGGCGACGCAACCTGAAAATATTGCACAAGTCAATTAAAAGTTCTAGACGTTGAAAACAAACAATAAGAGGACAATCATGTTAGAGTTAGTTGACAAAATTGTTTTTTATATAATTTTGTCACTGAAAACATGACTAGGAATAATTAAATTCAACATACAAATCCGAACCTTTCTTGAGACGCTATGAAACTACACAATTCACGCTACTTTTTTTGCCTGTCTTTAGATTAACGTCTATAGCACTAGGTTTATATGAAAATGCACGTCAGGTAGTCTGGGGACGGTGGCGTCCAACAAAGCCCAGGCGAAATTCCTTTGTCGATTATTGTGAGAAATGTCACGAATGGACAATTGCGCATGTGCGGCAAATTTGGTGCGCTCTATGTGGTGTGCATTTTCGCTGCCTTGTCGCAGACACGTTCTAATTTCTGGAGAAGTATAAACTTTAGATTCAAAACTCACAAGATTAATCTTCGGGATATTACAATTTCGTGCTGCTTGTCAGTGAAATAAAGAAACGGTAAAGGGCAAACTATCTGCAATGGGTAAGTTGGCAATATTGCCGAAAGTTACCTGGAGGAGAGGGAACCTGGAAATAGGCAGGAAATTCGGCGCTCCCCCTACGGATCTCACGTTCCAGCGGGGGAGAAACACCGCCATCCCTCAGGATCTGACAGGTACTACACTTAAGAGATTAATGAACATATAATTTGACGTGCCCAGACACATTAAATAAGTGAGCATATATGAGTTCACCATATGCGTTCCTGAATGAATTCCTGTTTGAGTCCGAGATCTAAGTTCTAAATCAAAATGCATTTGTTCTTAGTGAAAAGTAACATGATTTGAATTTAAAATTTAATATTATTGTTTTAACAGTCAATAATATATTAGAAATTTTTGAGACAAAATAGTAGCTCTAAATCGGTGTATAGGTGTGGAAAAGAAAAAGGTGATGCACACGGGCTAATAAAATAATTTAACTTAATTTTAAAAATAAATAAGTAACGTGAAAGATACTGTTTGAAAGAATCTACGCTAATATTTTATTTAATTTTTAATATTTTAACAGAGTTATATAAGTTTGACACTACTGATCATTATCAGTTAGATAAGTTATAATAGAAATATCCCTTTAAACAGGCAAACCGCGTCATCGTTATTTTTTGTGTTTGTTTCGAACCAGATTTGACGTCTTAGATTCTGACTTCAATGTATTTTCCCCTGATATATGAGATCCTATATTAGATGTATTGGGTAATGTTGCTGCCGTGTTTTTGTCAACACAACCTCATGTAAATAATATTCCCTTGACTACACTCTAATTTTGAAAACAGTAAGTTTTGTAAGTCATCTAAGTGTTTGATCCAGAAAGCATAATAGCATATTAGGAAAAGAACTCCCATTTTTCTGGAAATGGTATTTCGTAAAATTCATTTCACGAAATGAGTTTAAAACGCATTGTAACAACTTCGCTTCCCTTTCAATCGCACATTTCATGAAAAATCTGCGGCCGTATCTCTTTCACCGCGGGACCACCTGAGCGCCAAGTGGAGCGGCTGCGGCCCGGAGAGGGAGCGGGCAGCCAGCGCACCTCATCGACCGCGGCGCGGCGCGGGGCGGCGCGGGGCGGCGCGGGGCGGCGCCTGGCGCGGCCACATGGCGATGGCAAGTGGAGCGCGGCGCGCGTCGGCGGAGGCGACGGCCCCCATTGTTCGGTTTATCGGGCGCGGCGCCGCACCACGCCCGCCCACTCGCCCGAGAATGGCTAATTAGCAGTTAAAGCGCTTTACTCGCTGGCCGGCCACCGCGCCTCCGCCGCCCCGCCCCTCGCCACCCTCTCGCCCGGCGGCCACTTTTCGTCTGTTCTTCGCCAACGAACCTCGTAGGAGGATAGCACCACCTGAGACCGTTGTGTAATCAACTGTACTCCTCTCAGCAATTGCTTCTCCTTTTCTCTCCAATATTCATTTTTTAAAAAATTATCTCGTTACTTTGTCAGCCTGGTTCCCTTCTCCGCTTGCTTTTGTTATTATATTATCTTACCTAATGTCTTACCTTTGTTGTTAAACCACCTTTGCCTTACATATAATCAGTATACCTTAACGTCTTTCTTCGGCGCAACTGCTAACGTCATCTCTGCCGAGTCCGTGAACACCTCCCACCACTACACTATTTTACCCCATTAATTTAATGTCAGCTTGCCCACCAGTCATCTCCAAAGCTTTAGTGACGTAATATGATCCTTCAGTACGGTCATTTTTATTAATTATTTTGTATTTCCCTGCGTGTCAACTGCTGTAGTCCCGTAAATGTAGCGCACGTTATACATCGGGAAGTGGCGATGTGCCTGTCCCGCTAGAACGTGTGTTTCTATAGCAACTTGCAGGAGTTTTCTTTTTCCTCTACCAAAGGGGCATCGACCCAGCCAAAACAAGTTCTAAGCTTGCGACAAGCCTCAAGACTTGCAATAGAGTTGTGAATATATGTGTGATGGGATAGGAAGGGTCAAGGATGAGAATCGAAAGAACACGCGCGGTCCGTGGCCCGCTTGTTAGGATTCTGTTCGCGCATTCCTCTCCTAATGGTCGGAGAAACCACAAAAAAGTATCGTTCATAACAGTCAGCCGCAAGAATTCTCCTCCAGACAGTAGATGGATTCGATCTGGCTAGTGTCTAAAACTGCCACTACCGGGGAGGGAACCCCATTCCCGGTCGGAGGCGCTGCAGTGGCGTAGGTGTTGCCCTGAGCCCGACAGCAATGTCCTTGAGAGGAAGCTGGGGTCAGGAGTCGATGGCATTTGCGGTGCCAGCACTGCATTTGCCCCTGTGACTGGGCGTGCTGCAGAGCATGCTGGCACAGGTGCGTCTTGCGCAGCCAGGTCGTTGCAACAGGCCAATGCACTCTGTGCCACTTGCCGAGCAGGATCGCCAACAAGGCCGTCACCATGCTACTGTTGGGCTGGCAAGCGAGTGCTGGGTATTATTTCTGAAAGTGTTGGTTTATTATTTTCAAATTTACCTGGGTAAAATCTTGGCAAAGAGGAAACCAGAATGATTCCTTCATATTTTTGTTTATTTCTTCAAAATTTATCAGAATGCCGGAACGAATTGCGGTATTTGCATATAGGGTGTAGACAAAGTCTCCAAAAATTCGTAATATCGTTGTTATGGTTTCTAGTTGGAAATATATATCGAGTTTTGTCCGGTTCAAGAACTTCTTGTGAAACGATTTCATTATTCTTAAGACGATGTAGAAGTGTGTTTTACGCTGTGTCACTGACCGATAACTACGCAAATATCTAATACGAAGTATCCTCAGTTTCGCATTTTGTGGGAATAATACTAATTAACAGTAATATAACGAGTTTCCATCTACTTCTAAGTACTGAACCATTTCAGACGATGAAGATAATCTAAGTTTGTAACTCACATTACTTTGTCGTTTCGAGAGTCGTAATAGCAGTGGAAACTTTGTACTTCGTATTAGCTGATTAGACTTATTTTCGCAGAAGGAAATATCCTAGAGTATTATAACTGATATTAAAACGTTAGAAATCTGCGCTACATTTGAGGTTAATTTTCGTTACAAACAAAAATGTGTATTCATATAAAAATCAAAGAATAAAATATATTAGAACAATATTTTAAATTTAAAAAAGTGTTTTAATATTTATGCATTTATTTAACGTCACAAAACAATTAATAACTGATTGTGAGGAATTATGAGTAGCCCAGAAGTTTAATATGTGAAAGTTTTCTCAAAGCTGTGGAATCCCTACTCTAACTCATACACTCATTAAGTTGAATTATGAATACAGGTAGCAAAGAGCGCTTTAGGCAAGAATTGATAAGAAAATATTCGCTCCTTTGTAGTAAAAACTACTTGTAAAGGAAAGTTAGCAACAGGTTTCGGCTATTATTCCTTATCGCACCCTTCCTGAAGAAATCGATAACATAACTACCACGAAAACATGAACAATTATTTGAATAACTGAATTCCCCAATGAGCTCTAGAAAACTCGCGGAGATAGTGAAGTTCCATTTATGTTCAGAAGAAAAACAATGAACCGTCTCCGTATTCCCTCAAAGAATCAGGAAATCTGGACGAAAAAACTTGTTAAGCTAAAATTATTGAATAAGGATTCCATTTTATATTTCAACTTATTGGTTGTAAAAATGCAGTTAAATATGCAACAGTTTATTATACATAATTGTTTATTGCTATATGTACAGCTTTTATGAGTGAAGTTAAACATTCCAATTAACCCTAATTTACTTTTGTATACTGGTCAGTCACTTTTTAGGAAATTTACATTACGGCTTTTTATTTTTAAAAAGCATTTAAGAAACTTTAAAAGGCGTGAAACATTTGAAAAACTCTAAAAGTGAAATTGACTTTTTCTGAAGATATAGTATCTTTTGAGCTAAAGCATCGCCAATTAATTAGATTATCCTTAAAAATAGACGGTCACAGAGAGAGAAAAAAAAAGATATTACAAAGTATTGACAAAAAAATTGTTCTTGTCACTTTCGTAGCATTAGGAAAGTGAATCACAGAAACCGCGAAAGCTTCTTCTCCATCGGAATGAAAAGCTTAGACTCTGGTGTTGTGTGAGGGTCGTTTCCGAGGGCTTCTCCATATCCCTCTTCTCCGACAGTTGAAGAAAGTCACCCCAGCGGAAACCGAACGGGCATCAGGCGCCCCCCCCCTCGGGAGATACGGGCGCGCAGACGCGGCGTCATTAAGGGAAGTGCCCGGCTCCTAGCGCCACCCCCGTTCTCCCCCGCTCCACCCCCGCACAGCGTTCGCGCCGCCCCCGCGCCGCCCCCGCGCCGCCCCCGCGCCGCCCCCGCGCCGCCCCCGCGCCGCCCCCGCGCCGCCCCCGCGCCGCCCCCGCGTCGCCCCCGCGCCGTCCCCGCGCCGCCCCCGCGCCGCCCTCGCGCCCCCGGCGCCGCCCCCACGCCGCGCCCACGCCACCCTCTGCCGCTCCCTGGCTCCCCCCGTGCTGCCATAACCCGGAAGATACACGGGCGGGCGCGATGGCGAGGGCGCGGAGGGTAGAGCAGGGGCTCCGGGCGGGGAGGCGCGACGCGGCGCCGGCGCGGCGTGGGCAGGGGCAGGGGCAGGGGCAGGGGAAAGCGTTCGCACCACATAAAATGGTCGGCGAGCTAGAGAGAGGGCCGAAGGGCCACTCAGCCGTTTTTACTTCTTCCAGGGATTGTTTCGCGCTAATGGTAATAGTAATAATCATAACGATAATTGGCGTTATTGTGTTATTATGATCGCGGAGGCGAATGCGCCGCCGTGTGTTGTGGGGCTCTGAGAGATTTGTTGGCGGGGTGGGGATGAGGCGGTGAGGGGGTGAGGGAAGGGGCTGGACGAAGACGGTGAAGACGGAGTGGAGGCCGCGAGAGTGCGCTCTTTGGGCAAATATTGTTCATCGGCTTTACGTGTGTTTGGCTGTTGACGCGTCTCGTAAAAGCCAACCTTCCTTAATGAAATTAAACATGCCGGGGCTATTGTGTGCTTACCGGACGCGTGAGCGAGCAGAGTGGAGCGGCCAGAGGGGGGGGAGAAAGAGTGAGAGAGAAAGAGAAAGAGAGGGAGGGAGAGGTCTGGTTGGTTCCATAGAATACGTGGGGATGTGGTCTTTGAGTCTGCCTTTGTTTCCTGTCTGGGTTGCCGAAAATGGCACTGATTCTTTCCTCAAATGACTCTTAGGAAAGTACACGTGATAAGTCTCTTCAAATTGACGCACAAGAGTCGTGCTACACCTCGAAATGACTACCCACACACCCAAAAATAACATGTTTGGCACGCTGAACTAAAAGTACGTATTGTTCCTTGTATTTCGTTAGAAATTAACTATTGATAATATTTTACAAAAAAGTAATTTCTATTTCTGCTGCTTAACGGGCATATCACATACTTTAGTTCCCCGTATTTACCACCAAAAGCAAGATCTGTAATTAGGTTAACCCTTTAAAGTGCGAAAACGTTATTTTTACATGCATGTTAGTTATTTAAATGGTGTACAAAGATGCAGGAGTTTGTAATGTCTTATTGCAAACTTTTTAATAACATAATTATTAACGTAAGTTACCCACAAATTGCACAATTTTAGATTTGTAAACACATGTTCTTAATGTTCGTCATAGATTCTGAATTTACCATGAATTGTCAACAGGACCATCTAGAAATGTATTCAAATTGTTTTATTATTCATCAGATTTACTTATCCATCAAAACAAAGAAAATGTGATTTTTCACATTTTGAAAAGTTGTTCCCAACGTGGCACTCCACATCCAATAATTTTTCAAAGAAGAGCTAAGTGTCCCAATTCTTTAAAATCTTCATTTGTGTTACTTGTCACAGTACATGGCGAAAAGGAGACAAATGAACAAAAATAAGGAATTGCATTCTTAAACATTATGAATTCTCTGAAGAAAGATGACTTCCGTGAGCTTTTCTTCCTTTCTTTATCTTTTAAATTCGAACTTAGATTTTATTCTTTTTTGTTTGCAAGATGCTTGCAAATTCAAAGTCTTCAAATTTCTTGACTTCATAAGAGAATTTTTGAAGAAATATCCACTAGGGAGGTCTATCCACACTTTTAACTTGATAGTTTAGTGAGAAATTTCTTCCAATAATGGCAAAACACTTTTGGTGATCCCAGCAGTACTAAGCCATAGTTGAACTGAGAATAAAACTTCTCTACACCTAGCAGCTGAAATTTGACTGAGGCTATGACTCCCTACATAAACATCAACTGCCATCGGTTTTTTACAGTTATCGCTGTTTCTTCCATATCTTTTGTTCCATTGTTTATGATGAAACATATCTGAAAATAAAAATACTCGTCTTGAAGCAATGTCCGAAGAATCGCTTACCATAAACTTCTTAGTGGAAGATATTCGGAAACTCCAAACCTTGCAAAACAGAAATGCCATAAATGAACTCGAAAACTTTCTTATCAAAAGATTATTTACGTCTTAAATCAATTCCAACTCGAAACAATAGAAAACCACATTGCATTTCTCTCCACACAGTTTTACCGTAACTTACCTTACATGATAAGAACACGCACCCTCCGTTTAGAAAGATCCGTATTTAAAATAAATTTCCCTGCTATATTTTCCTTAAAAAGGTTTCCGAAATGTAATTCCCCTGAAATCTCCTCATAAACGATTCCTCCCGCAAAAAATAAAATTTTTAGAATTCAGTAATTATAATTAAATTTATTTTATGTCAACAATACGAGTACAAGTGTGAACTAAACTTCGCAAAATATAGAACTGTTTAAAAAAGTCTTAAACTACAAACTATATCATCACGATGTCATCGCTATCCGCTCTTTGCACGACATCTATAGCATATATCATCGAACAGCGTGGACTCGATTTTTTTTCAAAAGATTGCTTACTCTATGGACACTGGCCAGCATCGTTGCATCGTGATATCATCACTAACCATATCATCGCGCGACTTTACAATGCCGCAAAGTGTGTGAGTAGTTTTAGAAAATTTACAAAGCAACGAGACGATGTAATTTCATGAAACTTTCACTGTGGAATACCGTGACAAAAGGAACATAATCGTGGCGCTTAATGGCAGCCCTCATCAGAGCAAGTCTGCTGTAGGTGATGTTACGGACATGGGCGTAATTGAAGCACCCTAAACTATGTCTCAAAACGACGATTTCCCGATAGTATTTCAGAATGTAATATTCCAAGCTTTTCTAAGTCTTCTTCCCATTTCTGTGTTTCAGTCCCGTGTAATCAGTAATCTGTTTTTTTTCAAAACGCTGGGTTTAATATATTCACATATTATAAATGATATAATCTTCATTTTTTAAATGTACGATTTAACTTTGTATGTTTAAAAACAATATCCTTCTGCCTCCTAGACCCTTATCTAGATTGTAGCTACGTTCGTAACATTGTCAATTAATTATTACAATATGCTTTACGAGAATGAATGGAAATTTGAAATGAATTA
The DNA here is from genome assembly GCA_011170035.1 of Teleogryllus occipitalis. Classification (NCBI taxonomy): domain Eukaryota; kingdom Metazoa; phylum Arthropoda; class Insecta; order Orthoptera; family Gryllidae; genus Teleogryllus; species Teleogryllus occipitalis. The sequence continues at coordinate 1,034,846 of BLKR01000046.1, read as the reverse complement.
ATTGGCTTTATTAGGCAATAGTCACTTATTTGAATTGTCCAACTTGGAAGAACAAGACTTGTGATTCCTAGTTCAACTGGCGAGAAATATTTTATGATTTTCTTCCTCGATGTGCTATCTAATAGATTGTTGTTATTATCATTAATTTATTGTTATTTTTTTATTTACAATGAAGTTAGACTTAATTGATTTCTTCAAGAAGGTTATAAGTGAGAGGGATATCCCAGAACATCCGTTTAGAAAAAAAGACGTTCATTATAGAGGAGTGTGTAAGACGAAGGAAGTAGTTCTCAAACGTTTTAGGATCATAGAACACTCACTCACCATAGGGAAAATTTACGGCACATCCGTATTGTTGAAACAAAGCAAACCTGTCTACATTAGGACTTCAAACTATCGGAAGCTTGCACTCCAGGAGGCTCTGTTTTCAACAACTTAGGAGTACATTCCAGGCTACATAAACGAGGATCTTATGTTTTGTCCCATATTATTTTTTTTAAGCTGAGCGAATTTATTTTATGGATATAGAATTATGGATGTGTTTGTCAGCAATTCTTCATGCAAGTGAACAAACACCTCTCAAATTTCACTGAACTATTTTTTAGTACAAAAATATAGAAAATGCCGTAATATTTTAATTGTCGAGTTGGAAGTACAATTGTCTGATCTTAGATTAGTGTCAAAATTTGTGCTCATATTTTCCTTATTAAATTATTTTTGTAGCACCCACGTAGTTTTGCGGCACAATTGTATGGTGCGGTACACCCTTTGAAACCTTTGGAACAACCTTTGGAAACCACCAGACTGAAGGAAAGCAGGCTGAGAGATTCCATTACTCTAATGAGTGTGCTTTCATTAAACGAACACTTTCGGATTTTAATTTGAAAGAAGAGGTCGCATCCTAGGGACCTTTCTGCAAGAAAACAAATAACGAATTGTCGACGCTCTCGATCGCTGTCCAGCATCGCTCGCTGTCCGTCTCATCTTCGCATCTGCCACTCGCGCAGCGCCCAAACAAACAGCGCTTTCATTTTTTGTGCTTTCGCCGACCGAGCATTTAAAACGCTCACAGTTTCCAACCGATATGGATTGTCAGAACCAACAAAAGTGCTGTGACCCGTTATAAGCTGTATTGGATTTTCAGAAAAAATCATGGGATTTGAAGTGGAACATGTCTGATCTGATCTTAAAATTTTGATAATTTTTGATGAAGCATTGAAATTTCATGATATTTAATTTACATTAAATAAAAACAAAAATGTATTTTGTCGTAAATCCACTGTTAAAAATAATAGTTATTTTCGGCTGTTCGAAGTACGTACTCGTTTTAAAAAGCATGCAATAAAAAGTGTGTAGTGTTGTCTATCTGACATCTGTAATGCTTGGTTTTCGATAGGACGATAGATCGGTAGGGTCTTCTCCAGGACGTGCATGAATGTTCAATCCATGTTGCACACTTTCCCGTGCATTCATTTTTTTCTACTTCTTATAATATTATTTTATTATTGTATTGCAAAAAGTATCTCATTCTACGAAACTGTTTATGCAATAGAGATTTTTGTGGGATGAAAAAATTCCCAAACATTTTAATTCCACAGTTATATTTAGTATTTTTTATTTTATTAATATTTATAAAGGTTTTATGTATAAAAGAAAGATATTTGCCTATATATTAATCTAGAAAATAATTAAACTGATTCGAGAACAGCAACCACATTCCTTTAGCCTTCCATTAAGTTCAAAGAAACCAAACTTTTCCACAAGATTGTAGCTAGGGAAGGCGTTACGCCTTGAAAATGTAGTATTCTGCTGGGGATAGTAGGGTAGACGGTGATTTTAGACGGTTGGCAGAACTGTCGGGCGTTCTCTGCCGCGGACGCCAGTGGCGGCTTGAAGCAATCGCAGGAAATATGGCTGTCCCGGAGGAGCGTTGTAAAATGGCGCTAAACACAGGGTGTATTTACCGTGCTAACGAGCGGCGTAATTTTAAGAGGTAGTTGGGCACCCGATAGTTCGCTTTTAACTGTTTTCCGGCCGCCGCCGCGGCGCGCCGTGAGTGAAGCTCTCGAGTCGCGGTGGGCAGAGTGGGTGGCGCGGGATGTTTTGTAGGTAAACACACCTGCGCTCACTCAAGCAATCATTCGAAGACTTCAGAGCAAAACGATTCAACTCAACTTCGATTCGGAGTCGAATTACTGTTGTCGACGACATCCATTCAATTTTCAGAAATGGTTGCCGTGCCATTTTTTATGAATTTCTTTCTTTACATTGTTTTATTTGCAATTCATTAATCAAACATGATTCAAATCTACTTTACTTTCACTTTACAAGTATTTTTGATTTTAAGAACAGTTATGTATTGAGGTGTTTGTAGCGCTGGATATTTTTAACTTATTCTAGTACAATGTAATCTCTTCGAATTATATTTTTTATGGAGCAAATTGATTATTGACGTTGGACCTACATTTTACTCTTTTAAATGCACGGGAATGTACAGAGTATTGAAAAACTAATATTTTTTACAAAAGATAATAGAACTTCGTTAAGTGTGAGACATATTACTTCCTTTTTTTAATTTAAATCATTACATTGTAAATGCCTAAATTAAACTTTTTGAATGCTTAGCTGATACGGAAAAATTGTGGAACTCATGTTGGTAGACTGTGTATGATTTCCTGAACGAGAGCTTCTATAAGAATGGTCACCCACTAACACGAAATGATCCAATGAATACTTACGTTGTGGCAACTAACGAAGATTTTTATCTTCTTGAAATTAGGTAGCAAATGGGCATACCATGGTAAGACATTTTCCACTCTTTTAAAATTACTCAAATCAAACAAATGTTAAATTTTCCTAATTTTTTTTCAATCGTTCGTAACGACGCGGTGCTTGATAACCCTGCAAGCCGATGAGCAAGCAAAGTTTCTCCCCGAACGCGGTAACTCTGGGCTCAGGAGAGCTTCGCAGCTGTTGCGGAGGAAAACCAGCTGCAGCGGCGCTCCGCGTGGCGGCGCGGCGGCGGCGGCAGACGCGGCGGCGCCGAGGCTCTCGGGGGCCGCGATGCGGGCGCGGGCGCGGGCGAGGGGGCGCAATAAACCCATTAGAGCGAGTGTGCTAACCAGCGGCCGCTAGGCCTCTTGAGGCGTCGCGTCACATCGGGGGAATTTAGAGCCCCGGAGAGCACTCTCGATTTCAGAGCCCGCGAGGCTGCTCGGCGCGGTGCCGCCGCGGTTGCCCACGGTCCGGGTGACGATGCCCGGCCGCCAGACGTCGTACCTCAGCTACGTGAAGAGATCGTTTTGCGAGCTGTCCCAGTTGAGCTAGGTCCTTTACGAAGAACTCTTAATGATTGCTAGGTATATTGATTTGGGTACGCTTCTCAAGGCAAATCTATGTCAATAACAAGACATCTACGACAAAAACGAGAAAATAGAAAATATGTGTAATATACAAAAAAATGTTAATTATTTAACTCGTTTAACAAACATAATTTAATCGATTTAAATAATATAAATTGTTTAATATACATTGGTTCAAGAACATCATCTATCTAAGCTAAAGCACCCACTCACCAATCTGAGATTAAGCCTGTCTGCATAATGTTCCCAAGAACGAAAGTCGATCTCAATTTACCTTATTACAAAAGATACCTACTGAAATAATTATATTATAGATAAACGAAATAATTGTTAACTCTGAATATCCCTTATCTGTCAGTTTCCGTAATGATATGTCAATTAAGCTTACTCGAAGTTATGAATCTTAAATTATCTGTCGAAGTTATGAATCTTATATTACAATTGAAAGAATTCGCTAGAATAAATTCTTTGAATGAAGTACACTAAATGGTATTAAATAACCTAGCATTGTCTCCTCTGAGCGGCCACTTTTTCAAATCTCTTTCAACACTGGAAACAATGGAATTAAACTGCAATTTAACCTTCCGTGAGTTACATATCTTCACGGGTTTTGCTCATCTCCGTACATCTATCATCGCACGGTTAGACAGGGTCCTGTAGAAATTCGAAAATTAATTATATTAATTAATTTATTAATTAAATATTATGAATAATTTAATCGTAATAACGTCTAGTCGTACAAAATGATAAATTTTCATAAAAATCTAACAAGTATTTTATTTATTTCACTTGTTGGTCATCTTGTTGTTGAAACAAGATATATCGTATGTTTACACGCGGGAAAAGCACAGAATAATTATGATTTCCAGCGAAATGGTCGTTCAAATTTATTAATGTGATATATTATTTACGTTGATTATTTTAGTGCTTTACATGAAGAAACCACATCTGATACTCGCAATTAATGATATTACTTCTCTTCTTAAATTTCATAATTGAGATATTTCTCAATCATTTCACATTAATTTACGAACGTTTAAAAAAGTACTCTGCGTTATTCTATCGAATGAGAAAAAAAAATTGGAAGATCATGACAGTAAAATTTGTTCAAGGGAAAAGTACAATTATGAAAGGTGACAATTATATGAAGATCATGACAGTACATTCTATGATTTTGCCACTTCATCTTCTTGAAACGAGCTGAAACACCGTTCGAGCACATTTGTTTCGTTCTGGAAAACTATCCCGCGAATCCTTTGATGCGAGCAGCCTCGCCTGCAGCCCGGTCCCTTTCACTCTTGGAGAACGCGAGGAGTGTTTGGAGACTGCGACGCAGCGCGAACGTCATGCAGTGACGCTGCGCGTGACACGTGTCCGCAGCAGGCGAGGGCCTGCCGCCTCGCGGCTTTGTCTTAGACGTGTCCCGAAGATTCCGCCGGCTGCCCGTAAATATTTGCTTCTTCGCTGGAGCTCCGACTCAGCCACGCTAGCGGGTCGACTTCGTTCGTATGGTTGCCACAAAATCCCAAGACGCAGGCATCATTCCGTTCTGCAGCGTCGCGGTCCACCGCATACAGCCTGGCGATGCTCCTTACTGGACTGGACTGTACCTTGCAGCACTCGCTATTCCATCACAACAAGCACGATGAATCACATAGCGTTTATCTTCTCTTCCATAGAATATTCCTTATTCTTCTTCGTCATTTTGTAAAATATACAGAATGTCCCCATGAAACAAACACTAAGAACATCCATGCCACACGCCGCGGTATTCGATCCCTCGGCCTTCGACGCACCTACGCCAGGCCACTGTGCAACCCAGCACAGTATTCCATGGTATTTATTAGAGTTAATAATAATAATAATAATAATAATAATAATAATAATGATAATAATATTTACAATTTGTTTTATACCTACTGATCCTAATGTGAATAGATGGGATGTTTGATGCAGGTTCGGACCATACAGGATCAATCCACTAGTGGATATAAGGAAATGTGAATTTTGTTGTACATACATTTATTTACGTCTCGCCGTTTCGTACATTTAGCATGCACCTTTTCAAGAGCACTACAGGTAAATAACAAAAAAGTATTTCAAAAAGGTACATTCCTTTCGGAGGAATCTATTCTGTAATTGATAATACATAATTCATGTAACTTAGTTTTGTTATCAGTTTATATACAACAGTCAGTAAGATTATCTTGTCAGTCTTATAAAACTTCATTATATTTTAATAATAACAATAATAGTAATAATAATAATAATAATAATAATAATAATAATAATAATAATAATAATAATAATAATAATAATAATAATTAGGAATTACATTACAAGCTACAAACTTCTTACAGTTCAACTATTCCTTTAAAATATCTGTTTCTGAAGCAGGACAAAATGTCTCTAATTATGTGCCGTTTGAAGCACACAACAAAAATTGACCATTTTGTTGAGTACAGTGCCTATAATGTGCTTTGCAGTTCTAAATCGTTTTATCTCAATGTGATTTAATACTATTCCTTCCTATAGTAGCAATGTCAGGAAAGTTTATTTGGTTAAAAAAATGAACATTGCAATTCATTATAATTGTTTTTTCTCGAAATTAAATAACTGTACAGAAAATGTTGTATAATAAAATACTTATATATTACCTTAATCAACACAATGGCTGTTTTTTATAAAATATTTGCTAAAGTTGGGTTTTATAAAAAACACGCACATTTCTCAATAAATTAGTTCTCTAATAGTTCAATTGAAATGCAACTTTGAGAACAACCTCTATCAGAGACCGAATTTTTTTCTCTGTCGGAAAATCGGCACTTTTTATTTCAGCAATCATTTACTTCCTCTGTTCTTCGAAGTAGGATGTGAGACAGTAAAAAATATTGCTTCATGCTTCACTTCGTTTTGAACTACAAAAGAAATTCATTATTTATTAAAATATTGATTCATGGTTAACTAATTCATTTTTAAAATTTTTGGCGCCGAATGCAATACGCACTTTTACACTCACCGCGCGAAGAACGTGGGTACAGCCTTGAGGGTTTCACAGAAAACAGCGTCGCGCATTGCGAGTTACGTCGCACACATAGTCTGGCTCTTAGGTGACTTGGTCATAACAATATATTTGTGAGTTTCTTGTGGATCAAATGGATTCTAATATGGAAAAATAGGTTACGTTGACTAATAAAAGGGGTATCCTGAGACATAACGCAAAACTCCACGAGCAGGATAATATCAGATCTCTTCTGATATGTAATCGAACAAAACCAGATGTCAATCTTTTCTCAAAATCACTGAGATCATTTCTAAAGACTCGTGACAATTTCCTTTCAACAAGTCGTGATACCAGTGGTAAACTATGGAACAAAAAAAAGCTGTTTGTGAAAAAGTCGCTTAAATGAAGTTAAAAAAAGTCGCTTATGGAATTGTGCATATGTTAAAAATTACCTTTTTAAACCTGTTCTGGAAAGTTAAAATTTAGAATTCGGTTTTATTTTAAAAAAGCAAAACTGAACATATTTTTTTGTGATAAAAAATAGGGAAAAGTAGAAATATAGTGTTCTTAGGCAGTTTCGGTCCATGTCATCGATTGTGCAGAAGACATCTTCCTATCATACACTGTAACATTTACGAATACATTTATGACAATACGACTGTGATTGGTTACTTAGTTGAATAGCGCGATAAAAAAAAGTAATCCACGTATGTTGAATATGTTCTAAAAAGTTTGAGTTATTGAGATGCATCTGTTCCAAGTCATTTTAGACGACGGAAGAAATCATATATTTTGTTTTCTTGTATGTAACATTTTTAATTTTGGAATTAAATGGCAAGTTTTTGCAACGACAACAATTTCTCAAGAAAACGAAACAAGAAAAAATTCTAGGAATCTAAAACTGCAAAAAATTCTAGGAATATACGAATTTAATGAATCAAAGTCCACATTTTCATTCAAATAAGAACCAGTGAGACTAGATAAAGAGTGAATTTGATCAATTTATGATTGTTTTAATTAATTAACACAAAATGCATTCCGTTATGGAATAGCAAGTTTTTTTTCAGCCGGCAGCCGTTTACCCTTTTACGTCCCGGTGGAACGCATATTTGACCATACACTTGACAACACATTTCTCTGATCTGGGGTCAGCAGAATGAGAGGTACTCCGCGACAACACAAACAAAAGACAGACAAATAACAAACAACCATGCGCAAGGGGAGACTCGAACCTGTGACCATTCGGACCAAAGCGCCGAATCGATATACGCTCTTGCCCACCTCTGCCGTCCAGATCGGCGGAACATAAATATATTTTTCTGGTGAGAGAGGGTGTCGTTGAAGGGTAGGTTTGAGCGTTGGTTTCATTTACTGTTGAGTCGCCTCGAGATTCCCTTCGGGGTTGTGCTGCATTAGAGCTGCGTGTGTGATGTAATTCATATCATCACTGGATGGTAACATTTCCTGGCTTTGATGCACTTCGCCTGTGAAGGAGGTGTCGAATACACAGATGTCTAGGGTTAAAAGACCACTGCTTATTTCATGCCCTGGTGGTGACTTGACATCGAATGACATTCACTAATCACACGATATTATTTAAGTTTTACTGGAACTTCCAAGCTCACTCACTACGGGATACTATTTTATTTATTTATTTATTTATTTAGTCAAAAACAGTCAAAAAAACTGTATGTGACGTATGGGGGAGAAAAACTGACAAACTGAGGGAGCTTCGCTTACTAGGTCTGCACGACTCGGAGCCGAGCGCTAGAATATCTATTTTCCTATCTACTTCGATCTCTGTATCTATTTATCACTATTTGTGTACAATATATGAATCAATATACAAGAAGATATAGTTTACGAATAATGCTGAAATAGGCCTTGGTTTTGTTTCTAAATGAGTAAGACGCTCCTGAGAAGGAAAAACAATACGATTCCTTCTTCGTATATGCCCAAATGCGATGCATTTCACGCTACAAGGGCTTCGTGCACTGTCAATATATGAAGCGAACAATTTGGGGGAATGACTGTTTGATAAAAAAAATTCGTCCATCGGTGAGATGCTGTAAGGGATTGGGGTTTGAAACCGAACTTCTTTCAGAAATAGTTGTGACACATGCGACATTGCGTGTTTTAACTTACATATTGAAGGAAGTCATTCGGAATCTCCGATATAAATGACTGATGCCAATGTGTGAAATTTGTCTAAAAATAATTTCGGTTAATTATGGTAGTTAATGAGAAAAATATAGAATAAAAAATAGGAAATATTATGTCAGCCAATTGGAATTTACACACCTCTCATTTCTGACTGTGAAGTTGTTACTATAAATGCGCGTATGTTTTTGAAATAAATGTATAACAGAAGGTCTACTGTGTGTTACTAGCATGTGATTCGATTGTTTCAACAAATGTTCGAAACCAATCTATACAATATTATTAATTTTTACCTTTCTCATCTACACTAAATGGTTATTTACAACATATCTCCAAAATAGAGACTTTATTGTCAAGTTTTATTTTAATTTGAGCCATCAATGTTTAATACCATTCATTTCTACTTTCTCGTATACATACGTAAATATGGGAGTAATACACCCAGTATAGAGAAAGTTATGAAATGTTGTGGAAAATCGATTTCGAGATTTCAACGGAAATCCACGTTTTGGGGCCCCCTGATAACGAAAAAGTGTTTTTTTCAAATCCTCCGTTCGTTCATCTGTCAGTCCGTCAGTCCGTCAGTCCGTCAGTCCGTCAGTCCGTCAGTCCGTCAGTCCGTCAGTCCGTCAGTCCGTCAGTCCGTCAGTCCGTCAGTCCGTCAGTCCGTCAGTCCGTCAGTCCGTCAGTCCGTCAGTCCGTCAGTCCGCCAGTCCGCCAGTCCGTCTGTCCGTCCGTCTGTGAAAACTACTAGCGCCTAAAACACGCGTACGATCTTCCAAATTGAAGAAAAACTTATCCATCTGACTCTAGATGAAGCTTTGAGATTAGAAAAAAGTCTCTGAATTTTCGAAAATTTCAAATGTTTGAATTATTTCGGCGTCTTCCAACAACTACAAAATGTATGACCATGACTTTTCCTTCAAATAAAATTTGTTCTCCATAAATAGTTCTTTCATTAAGGTCATGTAGATTTTTTTGAACATATTAGTAGTTTTCAAGCAATAGCGCGTGCAATATTTGAAATTTTAAAAAATAACAAAAACTAGATTAACTCACACACGGCTCCAAATTTTTGCTTTAAATTTTTGATATGGTTTGTGCCAAACAAAATTTATGCGGTGACATTAACAATTGCTGTTGCCTATTGCATTTTCAAAAATTGCAAAAATGAATTATTTTACATGTCTCTCACATCGATAATATTTACATTAGAGGCGATTTCTTTAGGTTATTATATTTATGAGTACATGTGCTTTAAAAATGTCAAATAAAGTTTCTCAAAAACTCAACAGTTTTTTGTAAAAATTTTTACATTTTACATTTACACTTTTACATTTTTAGAGACGCTCAAACGCCATTTTCTAAAAAATGGCACAATTTTTTTTCCTCGAACTTTTCCAATTAATAGTGCTAACTGTACTGTTTTATATAAAACATGTTCATTTTCGTGTATTCTTTTGTTTTTCCAAAAATTTCACAAATGTATTTTTTTTTTTATATTTCTCACGCCGTAACTATACACATTTCCGTTGATTTGTATACATTATTTCATTTGTGAGTAAATGTGCTTCAAATGTCAACAAATTAATTTTTTCGAAAATTGAATAGATTCCTGTAAGGAAAAGCTTTAAATTACGCATTTAAAATAATGTTTAATCCCCATTTTCTTAAAAATGTTTTCAAATTTTTCAATGAAAACTTCTATTTAGAACTAGAATTTTCTCTTCTTTGATATTCTTGAAATAATATTTTGGTTTTCTCTTAGGAAAGCAAAAATTTGAGAAAATGCCAAAAAATGTACTTTGGGTGAGGATAGATGGCAGCTGACCAGAGAACGGAACAAAACCTTAAAAAACATACCACATCAAGGAAACTAGAAAACTTTACTACGAGAAATTCTGTGCCATTTCGTAGCACCTCTAGTTATTTTCTCGTATACATATGTATATACGTCGTATAGAGAAAGTTATGTAAGGCTGCGGAAAATCGATTTCGAGATTTCAACGGAAATACGCGTTTAGGGGTCCCCTGATACCGAAAAAGTGTTTTTTTAAACGTTCCTCCGTCCGTCTGTCCATCTGCCATTCTGCCTCTCTGTCCGTCTGTCCGTCTGTCCGTCTGTCCGTCTGTCCGTCTGTCCGTCTGTCCGTCTGTCCGTCTGTCCGTCTGTCCGTCTGTCCGTCTGGCCGTCTGGCCATCTGTCCGTCTGTCCGTCTGTCCGTCTGTCCGTCTGTCCGTCTGTCCGTCTGTCCGTCTGTTCGTCTGTCCGTCTGTCCGTCTGTCCGTCTGTCCGTCTGTCCGTCGAAACCCATACGATGACATAAACGCCATATTGCTCTATTATTTTCTTTTTTCTCTAGGTTCTAGGTTTTTTCTTCTGGCCATAGTAACGAAAAATTCAATGAATCTTGTTTCTGTATTTAGTAAATGGCTTCCTCTAAAATTATAATTAGAAATCATACGAGAAAGTATGTGCTGTTGTATCACGACTAGTTCATAAACTATTTGACTTATCGTGATAATTGTTTACCTGTTCGAATTCATGTTTTTACAGAACATTGTTCATCGTTAAAGCAATTGATGAAATCCTTCAGCAGCAACATAAATTAAAATTTTGATCCATATTTCGTGAATCGTAAGATCACTGTTGCGTGCATCATGAATAAGCCACTCACTGCAGAGGAAATTGTCAGAGAATAATAAAATATGTTATCCCTGCAGTGAGAAATCGGCGGACGAGTTGCAGTGCCCCGTCATCTGTGACCTGACCATGTTTCGCCTTACTGCCCCTGATTCGAAGAAAGTTGTCTTCTTTTTAATTTTGCCGCAGGAAGTCTTCGCTTTAAATAGTCCTCCGCGCACGATGTAAAAACGTCGGAGCAAAAAATCAGGTCGTAGTCCCAAGTATGGTTCCCGTGACTATGATTTATGATTAGGGCACGAGTTGCCGCATTCTTGTCTAACGTATCCGAAGCACAACTGTCCATAAAGCACTTTCATCTCAAGCAAACCTGAAAAAAAAGCAGTGTTGTCGGGAGCGCTTGACTTACAGAAATATAACTCTTGTAAATCTTATTTTTATTTCCGATGGTTGCGTCCCGCCATTTCAAGCGCCATTACACAGGTTCTGCACTGCCACGTACTCACTCTCTGCTAGGGACTTCTGCTCTTGACCAGGAAGTATCTACGGCAGGGGTGACTAGTGTGGCTTTCAAATTGCTCCTCAACGGATGATTGTTCCAACATTTTATTAGAAATAAGAAAATCCCTACGTGATTGAATCTACACTCCGCTCATGACAATGCTTTCTTTGTCTACTAGTCTGCAACTTTTCTTGCCTCATCAAAACAGCTATCGACTACTTTACGAATCACACATGCAAGTAATTGTTCAGCGCTTCATTGGTATTAAACTCTGACACTGTGATTTTCATATTTCTATTTAAATGTCTTGATCAGTTAATTATTTTGTTGCTACATTGAAAAAAATATTTTGAAAGAAATTCTTTGTTCGATCTGCATTCCTTTCCAATAATTATATTGAACACATTTTCTTCTATTTTTAAAATGTTGGATCTTACAGATACTAAATAATTGAATGTGTTAGATATCTTTAGGTATAAATCAAGAACTAGAAAAACACAGTGTAATAAATCACGGCCACAAAAACATTTATCATCTCTCGTGTGGCGGATCATACTGATGTAAAAATACGTACATAAGTAAAAATCTAAAAATACTAAGAGTTTTCATCTAGAAAGAAATCTGCGCTTTCGAATTTTGCAGAATTTCTTGATTTTTCTTTAAATGAAATGCAGTGGGCTCTAGATCACTTTACTGTTACTCTCTTGAGACCACTCGCTATTATTACTTGGTTTTATAGTAAAAACATGAAACATTAATAATATATGAAAATGGAAAGAACGTTTATTTGCCGTCATCTGTTCATGCGATATTTTAAAGACCACCTACAATACAATAGTTGGCCTTGGACCATTTTTTTGTGAGTCTTTTGTTTTTAGAGTCGATCTATTGAGAACAGTCGACGTTTCGTAATTAGCGCGAGCAAACGTGTGAGTGTGATGTTGTATTTTTAGAATATCTCTGTAGCATAAGGCTGGCGAAGCAAATACAGCGAGATTTCTTTAAGTTTGAGGATTTCTGTTTTTAAATTCAAATATTTGTGATTTCATTTAAAAGCAATGTCTAGCAATCGTCTGGCATATGTCCTGTACAAAACATTTAGTGATTATAATTAAATGTAATGCATTAGGTTTAAAAGTTATGTTGAATATCAGGATATTGTGAATTTTCATTACATTATCAGAAACATGTTTAACTCGGTGTTCAGAATGAATAGTGATTGTATTGTTCCAGAATTTGTAAACCTCCCTCATTTCGTCAGTTTCTGAAAATAAGTACTGAGCGAAAGAAACAACATTGTTAGGATTTTCGAATTTACGTGTCGTGCATATGTAGTACTTTTCTGTTGTAACTTTCCTACAGCTCTTCCTTTTGTATCCTACCCTCATTACAGATCGTCGTGTGACGCAAAACACAAGACGCTTTTCTGTGGTCGGAATTATAAAGATTTTCAATTTTTTGCCAAAAGTATTATTTCATTTTCACGGAGTTATGTGTAGGGTTCCAAGACAGTGAGTCTATTTACTTAAATTGGTTTCTCTTTGCATTTGAGTCTAAATATTTAAACAGTATATTTTTATATGAACTTTTTTTACGGAAAATCGGTATTCTAAATTTAAACTATCGAGTATTATGGGATCAATTTTCCGAAGATTGGTTTCATCTCTTCGTACATCTTGATGCATATTAATTATAATTCTAGTCGGTGATATTTACTTTATTGTACCCTTAATGTAATGACTTACACAAGGATTATAATATGATAATTCAATTCTAATATCTGTCAGTACATCAACCTATCTCTTCACTGCTCCATTATACATGACATTATACAATTTTATTGCATAATCTTCCTGTCAATCCGATTATAATCATTACATGCATGCATTGCAGGTACTCGCATAATGCTAGCTGCTCTTACAGTTTCATAATTATATTTAGACACGAGATGCACAGATCTAAATATTCCAGAAGGCATAATAATAATAATAATAATAATAATAATAATAATAATAATAATAATAATAATAATAATAATAATAATAATAATATTGTGCTATGTATCTCTAGTAGGTACTTCGTCTACATTGGTAGCAAAATTCATTCTCTTCTTACTCATTGTCTCTCTTTTAATTGGTCCCCCCCCCTACGACCAAATGAAGATATGGTAGATTCCCACTGTACAAATTATATAGGTATTCACGAATCTCCTATTTTCAATACGAAAATAAACTAGTGGTGCTACAGAATGGCACAGACTTTCTCATAGTAACGTTTTGTAATTTCCTTAGCGTGGATTGGCTTTACGGTCTTGGCCCATCTGCCACGCCCCCATTATTAAAACCATTATTAAAACCAATTTTGAAAAAACAACAACAAAGGAACAGAGAAATATGGCGTTTATATCATCTTATAAAGTAAATTTAGCACTATCCCTATCAAAAGTTAAAAAAAAATTGAAGCGGTGTTTGAGAAAATCTTGTTTTTGTATTTTTTAAAATTGCAACTATTGAACGCATTATTGCGAGAAAACTGCTAAAAAAGAATTAAAGAATCACAGTCTTTTTAAAAGAATGTGTAAGACCTTAATGAAAGAACTATTTATGAACAACAAATTTCATTTGAAGGAAAAATCTCTATGTTCAATTTTGTAGTTGTGGGAAGACTCCGAAGAAAATTCAAACTTTTGCAAGTTTCGAAAATTCAGTGTTAACCGTTAAAATCTGACCTATACCTCCTTCATGAGTGTATTATTCTCTGTTTGTACAAGAAATTTAAAGAAAAAAGTTGGAACCGTTTTTTTGAGAAAAATTTAAAAATGTCCGGGGGGTTTCATGTAAAGTACCCCCATATTTTAAAGAATACTTTTTCAAAATTTCAAAGCTTCAACTAGAGCCGGATGGACAGAGGTTTCTTCAATTTTGAAAAAATCCCACGCATGGTTTAGGCGCTAGTAGTGTTCACAGACAGACGACGGACGGACGTTTTGCTTTCAATTGGTTTTTCGGCACCAAGAACCCACAAAACAGGGATTCTGGATACACCACGTGTTAGAGGACTTTTTCTTTTAATTTAGCAACTGGTTGTTTTGTACGTTTTCGTTATCAGAGCCCGGAAATGAATTTTTTCCGTCGAAAATCCGCCGTTTTTTCGCGCAGCATTATATACTTTTCTGTATACTACGTATATTACTCCGTATATACATACGTATACGAGATAGTAAAAAAATATAGATTGTTTTTCATTGTACAGAGAGGGGATTGGCGAATTCTTTTTGTAGGATGAAAATATTTGTTCCAAAATTGTTAATCGTATAATCGAAAAAAACTTTGTATTTTAACTAGCCATTCATTCAAGAAAAGTGCGCCTTTTCGTGTTTCTAACGAGACTCATAAACCAACAATGAAATCACCACCATTAAAGTGGCATTAATTGTTAACCACACTTAACTGAAGTCATTTACGACCACAACTTTAAAAAACCTTATTATGATTTTAATTCGAAAATATGTTTATTTTGGAATTCAATGATTACCGCGACTTATAGTGCGTGCTTCTGGGTAACCAGAACCCCCTTGCAGCTATTTCCGGTGCACTTGACCTACTGTGGGGACGTCCGCTCCTGGACTGTTTAGTGCATGTACGCAGGTCCTTGACCGCCACGCAGCCCCCTAATGGCCGACAGAGGCACCCGCAGCTGACACAGTATCAGATGAGACCTATTTTGGGAAGATCGTTGCACAGCGACGGAACTTTGTAGGTGGAATTGGGATGGTAGGGGAATTGCAGTGCATAAATGCACTGCAATGTTAACCGCTTGGGTATTTAGGGAGTTCTCGTGTGTTCTCGGACAAGTAGGAAGTCAGATTTTAGAATCTTTGTGAAAAAAGTTACGATCGCTCTTCTAAATAAACTTCTAACATTTTGTAGAAAGTAAATTTGAGTGACAGTATATTTTCAGTTTTTCCCGCGTGTTATATATTCCCATATTTTTCATCATTTCCTTCCGCTCGTCCTGCTTCGATTCGTGTTCCTCCTTTCTTGTTTCTTCGTTGATTGATTGATCGGTTGGTGATTCCGGGCACGTCAACTACTGAGGTCATTAGTCCCGTAAGTGCAGTGCATGTTTTAATCGGGAGGTGGCGGTGAATTTCCCCCACTGGATGACGTGATCCAGCGCCGACCTACCGTCGACTATCGGGTTTTTCCTCAACCAGGTATCTCCCACCAGCGAGGCACCGCCCCAGCCGGGACAAGTCCGCGACCGGTCTCCCGGTATGTGTGGTAGTGCAGTGCATGTCAGTGTATGTAAGGGGGAGGAAAGGACACGGAAGAGGAAGGAAAGATCACACAGAGTCCGTAGCCCGTTTGTTAGGGTTCTGCTCCGGCATCCGCCTACTGTTGATCTGAGAAACCACGGAAAACTACCGCCCAGAGCAGCTGGCCACTAGAATTCTCTCCCAGACAGCAACTGAATTCGACATAGCTTACAAGCTAGTGTCGTAAATCCTCCCGCCGTCAGAACTCGAACCTACGACCTCCCGGTCAGAGGCACTGCAATGACATCAGATGATGCACGGAACCACTGCTCCCGGTTTCCTTGTTCGTGCTACATTTCCGCCGTTGCTCCACCCGTTTTGGGTTTCATTACTTATTTTATTCTCAGCTTCTCTACAATTCCATTTTTTCTCCGAAAGCTTCCATCAATTCGTTAACGGAAGGAACACGTTTTTATACTTAGTAGAGTGCCGCGTGTTTTCGCCAATAAAAGATGCAGATGGCTCTAAATCTCTTTTTACCGATCAAGCTCGGAATATTTGCCTTCAATAGTGGACTTGGATTAGAGGAAGGAATATTAAATTGACTAACAAACTTGTCGAACATGGCGAGCCGCAGAAAGTTATATATATGTTTTACAAATCTTTGTAATTTTCTATAAAATGCGCCAATCTTACTGCAGTGATAATCTTTGATTATTTCCATGATTGCAGAGTCCGTTCAGTTCTTCCATAATACAGTTCTCTATGAATAAAAAGCTCGCAAACCGTTAATGTCTTTCTTTTCCAGTTCTAACAATTTTCAAATCCCTGGTATACCTTTTTCTAGGAAATTACTTCAATATCAGACCTCAAAGACTGTTTTAAGTACACCGTAAAAGTGGTTTAGGTCTCATTTTTCTGTTCCTCTTTATACGTGTTATACAATGGAGTTCCTTTGTTGAGTATTTTATGGGCGTGTCGTTTCTCGTAAAACGCTTATTTATTCGTTAAAATGGTCACTATCAGCAAGAAGATAATATTCACAGATTCATTTCATGCTGTCGTGAATGTAAACTGTTAGAACGAGAACTTCGTATTAAACCACTGTATTATGCTGTATCACCCAATTTGAATAGAACCACATAGTAAATACAAAACGTAAATTAAATGGTTAATATAAATTCGATGTCTAATGAATACTGTTGGTAAATAAAGTTGAGCATTATTAATTTACAACATATTACCATTAATTAATGTGCGTATTTTACACATCGCACCTCCCTAAACAACTAATAGAGAAGCCAAGTATCTATTTCGATAATAATGTTCGTGGGTATTTTACTGCAAATCTACTGTAAGTACACCTGGCTCATTGAAATGTATATTGCAGGCCTATTGTCTGTGTGTATTGTACAAATGAGTACAATACCCACAGGCCTTTGCTAATGCATATACGAGGTCAATATAATAGTTTATAAGTCTTAATCTTGAAACTTGGTCAATTTCTTCGCCGTACATTATTCCATTTTCTTCCATTTTTTATTCAAATATAAACGTGTTCTGGGAATCCTGTGACCTACGCCTAATCCCCAATAACTTATAAACGGCTTACATATCGAACTGTAATTTTCACTGATTCATGAAGCAAGAAGGTATTTCAACTTCTAAAAAATAAATATTAGGAACAATTTCTCTAAGACATATGTATAATTTGCTTCTTGAGCCTTTAATCTTGGACAAAATATTTCTACATCGAAAATCATTTCGAAGTTATTTCTGGACCATTCTGTATACATTCATCATATATATTAAAGCTGTAAAGAGTCCGATTTTGGTGTCTTTCCTAATCAGATCCCAGTGAACGGTTTGAAACAAATGAGGTACCAAAAAAGGAGAAATAAATTAGGAGTGGAAGAAATTATATATTCAACAGATCGCAGCTTTTCTTTATTAATAGAAAGCTATGAAATTTGCGTTGTTTGAAATGCGTGGCTAGAATGGAAGCAAGAAGATGGCGTCATGTGCATCTTCGCTTGTTGGCGGGAAATGGAGGAGCAGCATGGTCGAGCAAGGTCTTGCTTAGAGAACGTGTGGCGTTGTCGTGAAAACGATTGTAATTATTACTAACGACAATATTACGATAAACAGTCATTACCAATTGTAAGAATTTAATGAACTTTCTTATTTACTAGCTGAACCCGTGCGATTACATTGCACAGAAGGAGAGCAGTAGAAAAGTTACCACAGGAAACGGGGCATTTCCATGAATATTCACATGTTTTAAATTTATCAAGATGCTTACACATATATACATAGATTTTGTTTTGGCCAATAACAAAAACTCCTTACCTTATTGTAATGACTGAATTGTTTAATGTCTTAATGTTAATTCTTATGTAAAGGGACATACATTTTGGCTTTTTTTCTGATTACTAATAATTGGACTATGAAAAATTTGCCAATTTTTGTTATTTTGAACTGATAGGTAAAATTTATTGATAGGCATGTTCATTAATGATATTGATTTGACAATAACAATATTGATGAAAGAGATATCAGGTTATGGTATTTTATTTTGTTGTAAGCCGAATTATTTGTAAGCGTGATAATTGTTCTGTAAGTTGTTAGCGGACAGTACGTAAATGGCAAGTATAATTGTTGATATGCATTCATCACTTGTGGTATACCTGTGTCTGAGTATACTTGCAATATCGGTAATTATAATTACCGACGATATTACGATAAACAATTATTACCTATTGTAAGTATTCAATGAACTTTCTGATATATAATTGTTTTGATATCCACGGAAAACATCAAAGTGGTGAGGGAGTCCTTTCTCCCACAATCTTCCATCTGTTACCTTACATAGAACAAACCTTCCTCCACTTTTTCTTGGGATTAGTTGCAATCAATAAATGACCCGTTACTCTCAATTATATCTGTTAGGTCTTTGACACATATCCCTTACATAAAATTTCTGTGATAACATTAAAAAGTTCAGTCATTACGATAAGGTAAGGTTTTGCTGTTGTAAGCCAAAACAATATCTATGTATATAAGTGTAAAGATCATGGTAAACATACAACGTGTATATTCATGAAAATGCAGTGTTTTCGGTAGTAACTTATCTATAGCTCTCCTGAGCGATGTAATCGCACGGGTTCAGCTAGTAACATAGTAATTCTATTTTTAATTTAGATGGTTGTGTCCTTTACCGTACCTAATACATGCAAATAACGAAGAGTCATGCATGCAAATAACGAAGAACGTTCATGTCATTTTTGCAATGTTAATGTAACGATGTCTTTTAAACACACTAATATGACTCCCTCTACAGAAAATTCTTATTTTACGCGTAGTCGTTTTGGAATCTCAATGCCGATGAGAAGGGAAAAATATTCGTTTGTTTATGCGCAAATCCATTGTAACTCATCACTGAATCTCCGACACAGCTAGCAGCACACAATCAGCGCGTCAGGCGAAGAAATACGAAGAAAATGATGCTTCGGTCACGTTGCTGTTTATTTGCACGCATCATGGGAGACGTCCATTTCACCGAGAAGCGCGCAACTATTGTGAGACCGCCACCTGGCCGAAGCCCTGCGGCGATGTCTCATGGGACTCGGCTTTATTCACGGGACGCAACAGTCTCACCTCCACTGTCCCCTGCACGCGGGTCGACAATACCATGTATGTATTACAATAATGTCATCAAATTTTCCTTGAAATTCGTCAATATTCCCATGTACTTAAGCATAAAAGCATTTTTCTACTAAAGCATTTTTCTACCGATAATCTTGAAAATTTCGTACTATAATCTGCATGTTCAGTTTTAGGATTAACCTAAATTTTCAAAACATAGTAAATCAATTAGTAGCTTCGTTGTTCCTAAAAGTGAAAGCGAATGATCACAAAAAACAATTTACTGCACTTCTCTCTCGGTGTTCTCAACCACAATTACCAATGTCTACGTCTTCCGCGCACTTCAGCTTCTTCGCCAATATTACCATCACAATTTCTTCAAATGTTTCTTTCACCTTCTTCAGGACCAAGATAATTCGGTTCGTATTTCGGTCTGATCCAATTACGCATCACTCTTTTGTTACCAACACCGCTCATTTGAGACACGCCAGAGGAAAAAAAGGCCCGGCAATAAAGTTAACAAAAGACTTCGCTCAACTTCTTGTAGTCTCTGCTATCGATCAAGTTGTCCTCTGCAAGCGCAACGTCCTGGAATGGTTTTTCCCTTATATGTTAATGCAGCAATTCGTGCTTACAAGTGTTCGTGAAAATTAACACTTGGAAAAATTCACAAGATTTATATTTTTTTATTTTTTTTTAGTTTGATTAGGATTCAATAATTCTGGAATTTGACTCATCTTTATATTATATGCATACATCGTATTAACTTATTAAAGCGTTCGTTTTTAATAGAATCATTGTTCTTTTTCTCTAAATATTTTTAGCTCTTGAAAACCAAACTCGAAATAATCCAGATGCAATACCCAAGTTTTTTTTGTTGTTTTTTTTTCACTCAGTTAAAAATTTATTTTGGCTGGAACGCATACGTCGTGCCGTCGCCCCGACGATGGAGGCTGCAGCCTAGCAACTGCTATCCGGCCATCTCCCCCAGCACCAATCGGCCCATTGCCTTTCTTCCTTCCGCAGCCGGTGGGGCGGTCGAGGTCTTGGGAAAGAAAAAGGAAGAAAGAAGCAAAAACGAGCGCTTGGGTGGTGAGGGCGAAGGCGATGAGGTCGGCGCCGCCCCGCCGCCCCGCCGCCCCGCCGCCCCGCCGCCCCGCCGCCCCGCCGCCCCGCCGCCCCGCCGCCCCGCCGCCCCGCCGCCCCGCCGCCCCGCCGCCCCGCCGCCCCGCCGCCCCGCCGCCCCGCCGCCCCGCCGCTCCGCGCCACGCTGGCAGGCAGGCAGGGTGGCAGGCAGGCACGCAGGCAGGCAGGGTGGCGTGCAGGGCAGGCAGGGTGGCGGGCAGGCAGGCAGGCAGGCAGGCAGGCAGGCAGGCAGGGTGGTGGGCAGGGCAGGCAGGCAGGCAGGCAGGCAGGGTGGCAGGCAGGCAGGCAGGCAGGCAGGCAGGCAGGCAGGGTGGCAGGCAGGCAGGCAGGCAGGGTGGCGGGCAGGGCAGGCAGGGTGGCGGGCAGGGCAGGCAGGGTGGCGGGCAGGCAGGCAGGCAGGCAGGCAGGCAGTGTGGCGGGCAGGGCAGGCGGCTGGGTGGGCGGAGGGGCGGGGGCCTGGCGGCGCAGGCATGCTCTTCGCCCACCGCTTCGCTCTCATTACAAATCTTAATTGGGGCTGCTGCTGCTGCGTTGGGCACTCGCAGGGCCTGGCCGGCCCACGCCGCCTCGCGGTGGAGTGGGACCTCAACAGATAAGCGGGTGGCACTCGGGGGACGGGATGGACGCAGGCGAACGAGGGCCGTAGCTGCTGCCCAGGAGTGCTTCAAGACGGTTACGTGCTTCTCTTCTTCTTACCAATGCGGCTTCTACAGTTTTATGTAGAGAAACAGAAGACATCGCTGACTTTAACACTCCTTTCCAACTCTATCAAATTCCTCTTGAAGCCAAATAAATTAAAATTGCGTGTTGATTACTCAAGCAGAATCAACTTTTAGACATTTAGCTCTCATTAAGCATTAAAAAATATAAAACATTGTACTTTTTAATGAGTGTTACAAGAATAACAAAATCTTACTTTGAAAACAAAAATTTAATGTGTCATAATTCACATGCAACATGAGCGATAAAAACACATTTGAACAATTTTGCAGAAGCAGGAGTCTGGGGTACCCGTAATCTTATTCTGTTGTCCACCAGACGTATTAGCATTCCTGTCGTGCTTGAAGTTCATATATTGTGTATCATATTTGTATCGGAATCATACGTAATCCCCATTTCAATGATTTGGCAGTTCTTACTACATTTGGAAACATTTTGGCACTTAACAGGATGATCACAGGATGGAAGAATGCCCCACCGTTGAGAAGATGAGACTGGAACCTAACACCGGGTGGTTATTTATTGCCACGTGGCTCATCAAAAAGTAATGTCTTGCTGGAAGTGCATGTTTGAGCCTGTTAGTGACCATACTAGCGCCCACCGTAAACTGGCTGCAGTTAACCAAGAGACGAATCGCACTTGAACTTGACTTCTCTAGACAGACAACGGGAGCTAAAAGTCGCACAAGCTGCCGTTAAAAGAATGAAGTTTGTTTCTGTTGATGTATTTACTTCGCGTAAATAAATGTCAGAGTTTCCATCGCTAGACATTTCTCAGAGTGTCGTTGCGGTAACGAACTGCTTGAATATAAAAAATGTCCCGAGGCAGGACGTACCAAAGAGTAGTAAAACCTACCAAAAAGTTTAGTATTGATGTAAATACTATGGAAATCGCACTTTTAACTTGCACTGGCAATGAACACAGTGAGAAAATATAGCTCGCAAGTGGTGTACTGAAAACCGCTGCACTGTTTTTCTTCCTCAAAAGAATAGGTTTTGAAACCACCGTTTTTATCCTCCATTAGAAGAATCGATATGATAAGTTTTTTGACTTGTGAGTCTATATTTCCCAATTGCTCCCCTTATGATTTCTCATGGTTACGAAGGGCAGGCATTACTATATGTACAACATTTATTTTCTGCTTCATAATTCTGATGAAGCATTAATAATAACGGTACTGGAAGAAAATTCTTTATGCGTATTTCATAATTCATTTAGACTCATTTTCAATTAGTTTTAGGAGTAGTCACTCTTGTAGTTAGCACAGCGTACATTTTTTCTGTTTTCTTCATTTAATGTTGAAACGTATGTCATATTATGCCTTGTTTATACAGTGGTATCTCCTCTGAAAGATACGGATTACAGGAACACGTTGTTTCTTTTAAAGTTGATAAAGGGACGCAATCACAGACCAATCATAGAATCATAATACTTAGTTTTTAGTTACCTTGAAAGAAGAATGTATTTTATATTCATTTTGAAAATACGACGCATATGTTGTAGCTCTCTAAATATGTGACGAAAATACTCTTTTTGCATTTATCACCACATATTGATATTTCATTCTTTCAGTTTCATAGAGCTAAATCTCGAGCAGATGCCAATAGCAGCAATTGAACGAAAGTTCAAGCACATCTTAACTGTCGAATTCACTAGATAGAATGAGCTTGCACATCTTGGATAGAATTAGTACCGCATTGCGTAATGAACCACCTGCTGGAGCACGGAACACTTACGACCCGCATATACGCGCAATGTTTCGTTCCATGCCATTTGTTCTACCAGACTTATTCCGTTGGGAATTTTCTCAAGTCAGAAGTGCCATTCATCGTTGTGAGAAGTAAACTTCAGCAATGAACGCATTTATCTTCGAGCGTTTGTGTCTGCCAATAACGTATTCATTTTCGTTCTCTGCGATGCGTGGAAGACACCTCTGAACAATGTAATATCTATACACGCGTTCCTGCGTCTTGGGAAGACTCGGCTTGCACCGTCAAAGCAAGAGGACAAGAACGCATTCTTTGGCGCCGGGTCCGCGTCTCTTTGCCTTGCCTGGCCGCGTCGCGCTGCGCCGCGCGCTCCCCTCCGCCTCCCGCTCCGCCGCCGCCGCCGCCTGCGCAGCGTCCCGGCATCTCGGCTGGGCGCGTTGCGCGGCGGCGCTGGGCGCGGGGCGAGGCGCGGCGCGGGGCGGCTGGCGGCGCGACGCGCCTCGGCGCGGGCCCGGCGGCGCGTTGGGCGTGCGCCGTTGGTCGGGCGCCGGTCGGAGGCGTGCCCGCGGGGCGGGGGCGGGCGCGGCGGGGGCGGCGGGGGCGCAGGGGAGGGGCGGCGCGGCTGCGCGGCGCAGAAGGCGGCTGCGGGAAGCCGGCTGCGGTCGGCGGTCGGCGCGACCCAGCGCAGCCTACCTGCCGCATGCCGCCCGGTGTCATCCAGCCTCTGCGCCGCTCCTGCCTCCGAGCCGTCCCGCCTCTCTTCGCCTGACCTCGCTTCGCCTCGCCACGCCGCGCCACGCCACGCCACGCCCCGCCCGGCTCAGCGCGTTCGCATCTTACGCAGCTGGCGGCGGTTTAACCTCTATTCCGGCGAACAGGTAAAATAACCGGTGTGAAGCGTTCAAATGTGAGCAGCTGTGACAAGTACCGATTACTTGTGATTACTAGTGACATCATGACACACTTCCAGTTGTCATCGTACGTGTGTCATTTACAAAGTGCTGTGCATGTGTACCTAGTGCAAGAAAAAGGCTATTGTCAAGAGACATATATGTGCCAGTGTGTTCGATTATTGAAGTTGTTCCTAATATTTACAGGTTAAGAGTGTGGCAATGGCTGTGACCGCAAATTACAACAGGCAAAATTCAGTTGCCAGATTTTCAAACGAATCGTAAGCGAATCTAGCTGTGCAATATTGCAGTGTAGATCTTCTAAGATTATTACATCTGAACATGTATGCAAAGGGCACATTTTCTCGAAACTGAGCCATTAGTAATATTTGTTCCCGTTATTTCATCGTTGTTTTCATTCTTTCAATGGTATTGTCCAGTCAAACAACGTTTCAGATTCATACACGGATTAAAAGGTGAATATATAATACACCTAATAAAAAACCAGATAAGTTTTATTTTCCAAATATAGTATATTCTCATCATTGATGTTTCAAATTTAAAATCATTTTTTCTTGACCGTTAGATAAACTGAGAGTGATGTATCTTAACTCGTTTGCGCTGGAAGCGAGCGCTGCAACACTGTCACGCAAACGATTCAATTGTCGCCGTCGGTCCGCCGTGGGCCCAGTGGCTGGCCGCCTCGCGCGCCCTGCGCCCATTCAGGTGCGTTTACCGCGCGTCGTAAAGCGCGCCGGAGCGTTCGCCTCATCTCGTCCGCTAAGTCTTTTTGTTCTCGGCGCGGGGGCTAATGGCGGCCGCGGGCCGTTGCGAGCGCCGCGCTTCATCTGTTCCGGAACTGCAAGGCGAGCGCCTTCGCCGGATGTGGGCGTCGTTGCCCCGCCCGCGCGCGCGCGCACGGCCGGCGGCGGCGGGGCCGCGGCGGGCAGGGCGAAAGAGCCCGCCAGCCCCGGCACAGCCTCCATGTGCGCTCGCGTGCAAGACGGGTCACGTGCCGGGGGGTTATGACGTATCGATACCTCCGCGGGCGAAAGTGCATTTTTACTGCAAGACTGTTGAAAGATCACTACGTTCGAGATCCATGTACGAAAGTTTAAAAAAAATTAATGTCTGATATTAAATGTTTACGTCTTTTAAATCTTTTAAATATCCTTTTGTCCGCTGTACTATTAAGAAGAGTAAAGAAAATATCTTGTCCGTACTTACAATTGATACTATTATCTATTAGGGCGTTTTATTTTTATGTTCCCATTATAAACTGCGGCTAAGATAAGTTATTAAAGTAAATAGTACTCATATATCTTCAACTTTGAGCGCAATGCAAGTGACATCTTGTAAATTTGTTCAAAAATATTAACAAACATTAGATTAATAAAAAGCCCTTGTAATATATTTTAGTGCATTAGCTTAAGTATTCTAATAGAGTAAAAAGAGAATATGCATTACTTTTAGCGAATCTCGGTTACAACAAAAGGAACTCGGTTACATTAAAACAAAAGTAATTAAATTTCTAAAACATGGTAAAGATACTACAAAATTATGGTTCAAATGGGAGAGTAAAAGACGTAATGTAGCTCGTCTTAGACAAATAATCGATTAACTAATTGGAAATTAAAAGTAATTCAATGTCTATTTTTATAACCAATTTCTTCTGAGTCATTTCTATTTGTATTGATTCACTGCTAAAACAGCTTTTCTGTCTTTGATTGTAGGGACATGTTCGTACATTTTTTCTGATGTTTCAAAGGTGCTATAATATAAAATTATTATTAGAATATTTTGGAAAATCTATCTCCTTGAGGTACAGACTTTTTTGGTTTCTATTACTAACTTTTATGGGCATATTTTTTTTATTTATTTTACGTCAAAAACAGCTAGAAAACTGTGTGTGACGTAATATGAAGAGATGTGAATTCTGTGCACGATTTCTTGAGTTCTGAAATCCCTTCCCTAACTCATTACATGTTGAATTACGAATGTGGGTGGAAACGAGCGTTTTGGCAAGAATGATAAGAAAATGTTCCTTCAAATGTAATTATATCTACTTGCAAGTAAAAATGAGGTTTAGATTTGGACTATAGGCCCTAATTGTGCCCTTCGTAAAGGAATATTTTCTTCCTCGAGAACCTGAATAACGATAATTTGAATAACTATTCACCTCACTAATCGCTAGAAAACGTGCACAGACAATGAAGTTACACTATTTATGTCCAGAGGTAAAACAAGGGGCCATCTCAGTATTTTATCGAAGGGTCGAGAAGGGGATCATTAACCCAGATGTTAAGGTACAATACTTGTTACAATATTTACTAAAAATCTTTGTTTTATCTGCTTAGTTTTATTCGTTATGAGTCGTGATTTACTGTGATCTTTTTCACCAGCTATGAAATTTGAAAGAATTTCCTGGAAATTTTGAACCTCGCCTAGGCTATTGAGAATGTGCAGAAGACTCAAATGGAGAACTCCAGTGTACAATAATTGCCACCCGAGCCGAGTTTTTAGGAATCGTCCCTACTACATCATAGGTAATACCACGAGTGCTTTGGAAATTGCCTGAGAATTTCCAAAGCACAAGTGATATTTAATAGGACTGTGCCACTAATGAAATTACGTCCAACATAGTTCCAAAATGCGCCAAATGTTGAAAAAACTGAAATCATAATAAAATCAAAGAGGTTGTGTTATAGCACATACGTGCTTTATGCACATCAACACAGCCATCGATACATATCGCCTCCTAAGATAGATGAAAAGCATCTTATTATTGGCTAGTTGGCAGGGGCGGTAAGAAAAATCGGATAGAAAAAACGATGAATTAGAATAATATTAAATGTCCCGTGCCTCTACAAGTCAATGACAGGATGCCCTATTGTCCCTGCGTGTTTGCGGTGTTCTGACGTTAGTGTGCCTTAATGCATTTTATTATCGAGTCCTTTTAAGTCTGCTAATCAAATAATAAATATTAAGTAGTATTTTTTTCAATTCGAATCAATTTAAAATTAGAAAGCTTGGCTTCTCTACAACTGTTTAAATTGTTTCGCAATGAAATGCAAATGGCCTGCTTTCCGAAATGCCTTAAATCATTTCTCGAAATTAGACACTAAAACATTCAATTATGAAAAGCCGTCTGAGACCCTTCCACAGAATATACAGAAACATTGCAAAGGGCGCGTTACTTTCTTTTCTTAAGAAACGAATTCTCAGACAAGGGCAAAATCTCTCCAGGAGTTTTCAAGGATAAATATCTCATAACGATAAAAAAACATTTTAACCATAGACATACATAACCCTATTTTTATAGAGATACAATAAATATTATTAATTCAAATATGTTTGAGGAAATGTATTATGAATTGTTTAGTTGTAGCTTCTCGTTAATAAAACAATGTTTTGTCAGTTGTGTCATTTTTTTTACAGCGATATCCCGCGTTTAAATTGCCACGCCTTTTGACTTCAAGGACCAACCTATTGCAACCTTTATCAGTCTTTATCAGTTCTTACTCGACTCAAGATATATGAAAAGGTTGTGTGTGTGTGTGCTAGATACAAAGGAAATCTGAAATACAATGTTTAAAGTGAATATTACTAAATTTATTTCGTTTGTGTGAATTGTGTACATTGTTATTGTTTTGTTGAATTGCACTATAAAACTCATTTACGAATACAATAGTTATTTACTGTTCTTAATGAGAAATCACATTTACACACATTTCCTTTGTGTGATGTTGTAGCCCAAAATTAACATAAAGCAGTTTTATTATTAAGAATCTTTAATACATGAAGTTTGTTCCTTATCTGTTTCCTATTATTTAAGTCATCTGGTCGGTTGATATAATTATAAAATAATACATTTGCAGTACTAATGTTATGGTATCACTTCAGTTGTGATAGAATGAACATGCAGAAAAATTAGGTAATTATTTTTAATTTATTAATAATTTCTTGAGAATAAATAACCGTCCACCAAAATCTGGTGGGAACATAAAAGAAAATGGTATCTTCAAAAGTTTAGAATATTGTATCAAAGCTCTAAGGGTCGCAAAGAGACGAGGCAAGATGTCGCCAGAATGTGCGAGCTTCCATTTGGAGATTCTCTTTCAGTTTTCTCGTAGGTAAACATGGAGAAGTACGAATATTTTTACATGTTCTGGTGGGAGACGAGAGCCACAGCGCGCTCTCAGCCCGGCCGGCCGCTAAAATAACGCGCGCCGAATGGGTTGGAGAGGCTGTCTCGCCCGCGGGCCGCCGTCGCCCGCGCCACCCGCACTGCCCGACTCGCCCACGCTACCCTTGCCGCTCGCCCATGCCGCAGGCGACGCCCGCACCGCCCGCGCCGCCCGACCCGTCGAGCAGAACCGCCCGCCCGTGCCCCTCGCCCGTGCCGCCCGCCCGTGCCATTCGCTCGTGCCGCCCACCCGTGCCGTTCGCCTATGCCGTCCGCCCGTGTCACCCTACCGTGCCTCCTGCCCGTGCCGTCCGAACGTCCCGCCCGCCCGTGCCACCCATTCATGCCACCTGCCCGTGCCGCCTGCCCGTGCCGCCTGCCCGTGCTGCCCGCCTGTGTCGCCCGCCCGTGCCGCCCGCCCGTGCCGTCCGCTCGTGTCACCTACCCGTGCCTCCCGCCCGTGCCGCTCGGCCGTCCCGCCGCCAGTACCACCCACTCGTGCCGCCTGCCCGTGCCGCCTGCCCGTGCTGCCCGCCCGTGCCACCCACCCGTGCCGCCTGCCCGTGCCGCCCGCCCGTGCCACCCACCCGTGCCGCCCGCCCGTGCCGCCCACCCGTGCCGCCCGCCCGTGCCGCCCGCCCGTGCCGCCCACCCGTGCCCGCCCGTGCCGCCCGCCCGTGCCGCCCGCCCGTGCCGCCCGCCCGTGCCGCCCGCCCGTGCCGCCCGCCCGTGCCGCCCGCCCGTGCCGCCCCCGTGCCGACCACCCGTGGTGGCGCCGGTGGCGCCCGCCCGCGCCGCTGAGGCGTCTCAGCGCCACGCGTGACGCGCCGTTTGTTGAAACGCTTCGGCGCTCGGACGGCGCGTGTACTCACAAAGCTCCCTGCGACCGCTCACGGGCGGCGGCGGTGGCGGCGGCGGAGACGATGCTCGGAAGGCACGGGCCGAGGGCTCTTCCCGCTGCGAGATCCCATGCCGCTTCTACGAAAGCCTGCGAACTTTCAATGAACGACTCTTCTCCATTGAGGGTTCTTCGCTGACAGATCTAGTCTTATCTGGTCGAGTTTCGACCGGAAGTTTTGTTTCTTAATTGCTCTCACTCGCCTGTAAATGTTCTATCTAGATTTTGGCTCATTTTTTTACTAAATGATTTTCGTTCCTTTTGGGAGATAAATATTAAAGTGCATAAACATGTATACCAGTTATATCCGAAGGAAAGGATTAAATCTAGAAGTTATGGTTCATGAAATGTGGGTGTATTAGGACTGTTTGATTATTTATGTGAAAACAATGAAAAATCTTTGCCGGCCCGGTGGCCGAGATCGCTAAGGCAGTAGTGTCGTAGTGTTCTCGGACCGAAGGGTCGCGGGTTCGAGTCCCGCCTCGGGCATGTTTGTGTTCGTACTTTCACCCCTTATCATCAATCACCATATCGTTTCATCCACATAGTTACCATACCGTTAACAGCAATAGTGGTCGCTAATGACCTTAGATGTTGATGCGACCTTAAATAACAAACAAACAAAAATGAAAAATCTTTCTTTATAATTCAATATGTATTTGCATAATGAAATGTTTGATATGAACCTCTATTTTAGGAATGAAGTGGTCTTGTTGTTTGAAGAACAAGGATAAATAATGTTCGCTGTTCGAACATTGCTTAATAAATTACGGTAATTCGAAAGTTAACAAAGATATAAAATTACATATCTTATGAGACTGAGCAAGACACGATTCCGTATACTAAAATTCAGTAAGTATGTGGTAGAGTTCCCGAAATGTATTATTTGAAGCATATATAAAATCAATAAATTTTACGTGATCTGATAATTTTAATTATTTGGTTTATTAGCTTTCAGAATCTGCGATTGTTGCAGAACATTTCTTTCTTTCTTTCTTTGTCATTTTAATACAATGTAAACACAACAGTGAAAGTCATCATTTACTGCAGAGTTCATTATCAGCAAGCACATTGTTCGTGGTTTCGTCAAGCATCTTATTTTATAACACGTATATGTGGCTGTCGGAAACCATAATTTGGAACTGATATGCATTTGCCGTTGTTAAATAATCTGCTTGTTATTTACCTACAATTATTTTCACGTTTTGTTGTATATCACTGAATGTGATGAGTCTGGAAGATTCGGCAACAAATTGTTTAGCATCGACAAAACCACATAAGTTTGTGCCAACTAGTCTTTGTGCTTTCGTGCCGAAAGTCGGCCTGTAGCGTTGGTTAGTGTGTATATTATTAAGAAGTGTTGCTGGTGTATTTATCAATCATTTAGTAGAGAGGAAAATAAATGAATTCTGTCAATAGTATATCCCCACCATACCGACCCTTGACGCGCACTACACCTGCCCTACCCCGTCCCGCCCGCTCATATCCACCCAACTCCACCCGATCATTGTCCACTTTGCTTCACCCTGCGTTATCCGGCCCAGTCCTGCCCTACCATGTTTGCTATGATCATCGTTGAAATCACCATCCTCTCTTCGAGCAGTAGTAAACATGCATTGTTGCATTCTCTCGACATACTTTCAGTTCAAATTAAAAATAATATTTCCCCCTGTTCAGTAGACATGCTTTTCAGGTTTTTTGACATACTTTTCTGTGCATTTTTAGTGAATAACACTTTTGAAATATCCGCACTTTATTTATTTATTAATCAGTTTTGGGGTGTTTAAAAGTCTTCTTTTGTTAAACAATGTATTAGTTCTGATAATGATAGATTAGAATTTTCAACTTCAATTACCAAAAGTCTAACTAGCTGAAGTGTTTACGTAGCACAAAGGAAGGACTGAGAAAGAATAAAGTACAAAATATTCCCTACATGCAAAATCTAAAACCCTAAAAATGTTGTTTCATTTCGTTCTGTACTAATTCATTAAGAATAATGGAATGAGGGAGGATTATTAATTCTAGAACAAAACAATAACTCGCGTCGTGAACACAGATTTCAAATATTTCTGACAATGTAATTGAAATGTTTAACATTTATCAAGATCTGAACTTGTCTGTTGCTGTGAACTATAGTAGGAAATCTTACTATACACCTTGTTTTAATAACGTAATGCATTACATGTGTCAAATGACTGCTGCACATTAAGTTAATAAACACAAATCTTTGCACTTAAAAATACTCAATCTTCAATCTTAAAAAGTACGCTTTCGGTGCTTCACTTACTGTAACCTTACACACACACACGTTTGCGATACTTCTCTTTCGATTGCTTTCAAAAGATCAATTTCAATTCGTACAACAAAACATTATAATGAACAGACGACGACTGCTAGGCGTTCATTCTATTAATTTTAAGATACTATTTAAACTTTCTTGTTTATACCACATGACAATTGTTTATACTACGTACTTTATTTCGTATGGCCTGTTAACAACAGCAAGCGGTAACACGATCTGAGAAGCACTAGCTTGCGTTTAAACCAACAGTACCTAAGTTTGGGTAAGAAGAAAGTTCAAAATTCCTTTCTAAACGAAAACTTTTCCTTTTTGAAATATAAAGATCACGCTATTAAAATAAGTCGAAATCCACTGGGTGAGAAATTTTACGAGCTTTCCGAAATGTCCTCATTCACGGATTTGCTCATTGTTTTCAAATAAGAACGAACAACTGAGAGTGCAGACAAATGTTATTTTAAGGGAGTGCGAAAGAGGGAATAATGCTCTGGAAAATAATCAAAGAAAATTGGATTGGTCTTTCCGACATTAGCCCGCGCAAATAGTTTGGGGGATATAAATTGTAAAAACAAATAATGGGATTTTATATCATGTAAGTAATTATATGAGATTATTGAAAGGCAGTCATTTTGAAATCAGATTCATCATTAATCATTGTTAAGATTTTTATATGAAATTATACACATTTTCAAAATTAGAAACATTGTTTGGGCAAAATCGTTGGTCTATTAAAATCCAAACTTTTCTTTCGAACTTAATATGTTGTTTATTTCTTTCCTCGAGTAAAAGAAGTAACCTCATTTACGGAGCATTACTTCTTGTTCTAATCGTCAAGAACCCATTGAAATTGGCAAAGTGTCATCTTCTTTTAAACTGTATTCATGATTTATTTCATTTGGCTGAAATCAATTTATACACACTTGTGTTGGTGGTTGTACAATTTATTTCTAGAAATCAAATACGTTTTTGAATTGCGAGTGAGTTGTAGCTTGTAGTAATATTAGTGGCTGGGAATCCTTATACAAAATTATGAAAATTCGTTGATAACACTAAAGCTTCCCAAACTTAAACGTTTTCTACCATCTGCTATCCAACTCGACGAAAAAGGGAGGAAAGCTATATTTACGAATATTGGTTTATGCTTGTTCAAACACTCGCTGCAAGGATTTATGGCCTGGCTTCCGTGTCTCCCTCAAGTCGCTCCCGCCCATCTTCCTGCTGCCATCGCCTTTGCTCGTGCTGCCGCCACTGCCCTCGCCTCTGCCGTCGCCACTGCCGCTTCTTCCGCGCGCTCGTAATTCGTGTCTGCCCGGGTTCATGTCCCGGGCGACACGTCGCACCGTGATTTATGCGCGCCTCTCTTGCTACTACCACTCTCCGGAGGAGGGTTATTCGCCCTCGTGTTTATTTGCTTCGGGACTCTAAGAGAAGCTGGGGATATTATTTAAAAAATTTATGAACTCTCGGCTTAGTTGTCTTGCCAAACACATTTGCAGAGCATTTGTGTATTTTTCTTCAATCGGCACCCGACAAAATGTTACGTTTACATTGAGTATTGTGTTTGTTGTTTTCATGCATGGTTTTTGAAAGTTATATACAAAAAAGTTTGTGATCTGCAAAATGGAAGAAAGAATGTGCCTATGAATCATAAAGTCTGATACGGTGGAATGTCTTCATTTTACAGAAATGTCTTTGATAAATGCATAATGAAAAACTTCCATTCTATCGCAAAATTGTACGTGAATTTTTAATGTAATCAAGAGATATCTCATAGCTGTTCTGTACTTGATTTTATGTAGATCAGTATATTAGTAATTTATTAATAGAGTTTCACTTGTCAAATATATATGATATGCCTTTCCACAAACATACATTTTATCGAAAGATATGAAATGAAAGAAGTTAGACAGAATTATTTTAATTAAAAGTTGTGGGACATTATGCATTATTGTATTTAGTGTGTAAGTCCCTTCATTGATAGATAAGAAGTATGTAATTTTTGTGACACACGTTTTGACGCCGCTCCAAGGGTGAGCGCAGTTTATGCAACTCCATTTAATTATGATCCTATTTTAGCCCCAAGCGGATGCCCCAAAGCCTTTGTAGGCGATTTTTCCTGGCATCCCAAGTGAACGTTTGTGCACAAAAACTGATCTTTCCGACGGGTGTCCGGTACATATTAAAGGCAGTTGCGAGGCATTTACAGCGTTTCATTACTATTTTGAAAAATGCTGGGGACGAATTCGTCTTGTTTTGTTTGATATATTTAGTTCTGAGTATCCCATATATTTTTCTGTTTATTTTTTAAGAATAAGCTGAATTTGATTGTGCAGTGTGAAAAATGAAGTCGCTAACGTGGTGATCTGAGATAGAGGTCTGCTCTAAAAACTAATTACTTCAAATGTTTACGAATAGCAGTTTGCAGAAACTAGTTTTGTGTAAAATATATTCGTATCATATTAAAGTGATTCTGTTAAAATATGATATTTGAAAAGAAACGCATTTTATATTTTTCAGTAACTTATTTTATTTTAACGTTTCACCATTTGGAACCGTTTTGGAAAATTGTACCTATTGTCCAGTTGTATGCAACAGTTTCAGTAGCCTATTGGTGATGTACTGAATATATTTCCTTGTGTTTCCTTAATTAAAAATTAAAAAGAAGAGATGAATGTCTAATTAGAGGCGATGTGGTTGTGTGGGCGCAGGTGTGCAGTGGCCAGTGGTCCTGGTGCGTCCCAGCTGAGCTCGCCGTGCGGCCGACGCCCTGCGCCGCGCCACGTGGCCTGCGCCTGCGCCTGCGCCTGCGCCTGCGCCTGCGCCTGCTCGTCCGCGCCAGGTGAGTGGCCTGCCTGCGGCCCCGCTTCCGCCGACCCCTGGCGGCTCCGCTCCGCCTCTGCCTCCGCGAGCCAGCGGATGGGCGGAAACGCGGCGCTGTTATCGCTGCCAGCGTCCACGATAAGATTACGGCCAACTCCGCGTCCTCGCGAATTATTTCGCCGATACAAAGCGGTTTCATTAGTGAGTCTGCAAAGAAATGAATGTAGATATGTAGGGCAGAAACAAACCGACGCCTCAGGTCAGTTTTTGCTAACTCGTTAGAACAATGGGGAGTAACGTAACGAGTTACAACATGCCAGGGTAGTGTGCGCACATTTACCTCCGCTCCGTCTCTTAGGTTAATGTCCTCCATTTTAGACCTGACAAGTTAATCTTTTAAAATATTCGTTCACTTGCAAATATGTCAAAATATGTTGGAATGTTCATAGCTACGCTTGGAATTTGTGGTCTCTGGTTACAAAAACCTATTTTTATACCTAGGGTTGTCACATCTGTTTACCACTTAACGTAACAAGTCCCATGAACCAACTGTAAAAATAATGAATTTTTTGTGCATCTATGCAGTTAACAAACTAATCACGCGGGAGATGAAACTGATCAATTAAAATGTACCTTTTCTGTTAATAATAAATGAGAATGAGCATTTTGATCTTAAATTATTAAAGGAATTAAAAAATGAAATATATTCGTATTATTTTTTAGTCATAATATCACCAATTTAATTCTGAAATATGTGATCATCTACACTAGTCTTCATCATTTCGTCTATGTATATTTGTACCCTGAGTTTTCATAGTGTTCACTCTCTTAAGATGCGAGATACGAATTTTCATGAGATTTGAATTCAACAAAAGTTTGAGTCTTTACTATCCTCTACGTCTTTCTCTCTGCCACATAGTTCCGCACTCGTCGTTGGGAGATGTAGCGCTAAAGGTAGTACTAGCGTACGATGTATGATCTCCGCGCTTCTCCATCTCTCCCTTCCTCTGTCCCACTTCGCCCTGACACGCTCCGTGGCCTCCCGCGGTGCTGCACTGCTCCACGATGGCTCCTGTGACGTCTTGGCAGCTTCTGCCTCCACCACATCCTTTGCCCCTTGGCCTGCTTCTTCCTCCATCTCCACTCCCGCCTCCCCTTTCGCCTTCGCCTCCTCCTCAGCGTCTGCCTCCGCCACCGATTCCGGCCCCGCCTCCGCGTCCACCTCCGCCACCGAACGTGTCCCGATTGCATCATACGGTCAACTTTTGTAAGTGTTTTATCTGCCAACCCAGAAAGTCACAGCCCGATTGCATCCCACTCGGTTTTCTCTTGAGTACAAGAAAGAAATCGCCCAAGTATTGGCACTTCCAAATTCGCCATTTCGCCTTCATACTTGAACTTGAAAAAGAATAAGACCAAATGCTGTTATTCATTAATATTATTAAAAAACATTCGTTATTTTGTGTTCACTAACAATTGTTAAATAGAGTAAAGAAAGCTTGTTATTTTCGGATTAAACTGTATA
This sequence comes from Teleogryllus occipitalis, assembly GCA_011170035.1. Classification (NCBI taxonomy): domain Eukaryota; kingdom Metazoa; phylum Arthropoda; class Insecta; order Orthoptera; family Gryllidae; genus Teleogryllus; species Teleogryllus occipitalis. Next base: position 999,078 of record BLKR01000046.1, on the reverse strand, counting down.
TTTGATTCTTAATTCATTGAAACTGAATCCTAGATGTATACCATGAACTACTCCAAGAAGGAAGTGCAAATGGGACGTGGCTTTCCTTAAAAATATGCAGAATTAAAATAAGTATATTTTAGCTAATTATGTACAAGTTCTGAAAATTCTGCTACGTTCACCCGTGTTCAAGGCTAGTGTTATCCTTCGATTATGGAAAAAACATCTATTTGCACTCACGAATGGAAATATAACTAATTTGTTTCCTTCTTCCCCATCCAAAAACACTGGTCAGGATACAATCGAGCTAAACCTTCGAGGGTAACCAAAAGCGAACGGGGAGTAACCCAGGAGCGCGTGTGAAGGAAAACTGAAAGCCAGATGCAATTGGGGGATTCCTTCCGCCACCGTCCCCTACTATTTACACCATTTACTCCTTCTCCACCTCCACCTCCACCTCCTCTGCCGTCGCCGTCGCCATCGCCACCGGACCGGAAGTGGTAGCTCAGTGCATCAACTGATGTTACTACAGCGCATATGACCGAGAGGTTTTAGGTTCGAGTCCTGACAGCGGCAGAATTTTCGACACTAGCTTTCCCGCTAGGTCGAATTCAGTCGCTTTCTGGAGGAGAATTCTAGCGACCGGCTACTCCGGTCGGTAGTTTTCCGTGGTTTCGCCGATCAACACCAGGCAAATGCCGGAGCAGTACCCTAACAAACGGGCCACGGACCGCGCGCTATCTGTCCTTCCTCTTCCTTGTCCTATCCTCTCCCCTTACACACACACACACACACACTAACATTCGCCACACTACCACATATTCCGGGAGGCCGGTCGGGAGCTTAGAGCTTGACCCGGCTGGGGCGGTGCCCCGCTGGTGGGAGAGTCCAGGTTAGGGGGAGCCCCCGCTAACCGACGGTAGGTCGGCGCCGGATCTCGCCATCCAGCGGAGGAAGACCACCGCCATCTCCCGAGAAAAAAGTGCACTACACTTACGGGACTAATGACCAAATCTGTTGACGCGCCCGGAATCACTAACCAACCTACCATCGCCACCGGCATCCCCGCCGCCTTGCCCGCGCCGCGTCGCCGATAGTCTCGGGTCACTCCCCTTTGGCCGCGCGCGGGCGGCGCGGCGGCGCCCGCGCTGTGTGGCGGCGCATCTGCAGCCGCGGCCCTTCAACTCAGCGCTGCAGTTGTGTTTGAATTCCCAGAACGGGCATTACGGAGAAGAGCGATGCAATATTCGCCACGGTCCGCGTGCTTACGCCGTGATTGATTCGGTGCGTTTCTGGAAAGTTTTAGACTCCTAGAGTTTCCAGTCAGCTTCATGATTCAGAAAATGAGTGCGTTTGATTTTATTTGGGTGAGTGTGCTGCTTATTTATCAAATGATATAATTATATCTTTTAATTTGAAATTTATGTGCATTAGTTATTGGTGTTACCGAAATTTCGTTAAATAAGTATTGCTTCTCTAATACATCTAGGCCTCGTAAATGTGTATTTAACAAAATTAAATTTCAATGCGTATGTTTGTGAAAGAATAATGATAATTAAACTATCCAAATTATATGATTAACGTACTTATTATTTTCCGATGTTTACACGCCTGCAAGTGCCGAGTCTTCTCTTTGTATACTCTTATAATTTTACTAACCAATTTTTAATTTCCTTTTAATTATAACGATTATATGACAACTGCATTTGACACTGCCACATTTAAAAATATTACATTTTTCAAGAGCCACTATTTCAATGATTGAATAAGTTTGATTTCTCAAGCAAAGTATTTTATTTCATATATATTTTCTTGGCATAATGAAGATATGGTACATATATTACAATTTATTGTTTTTGTAACAGACAAAAAAATAATATTCACACCTCCTTGAATGGTAGGCGCATAAAACATTTATCTCATCATAAACTTCATTGTGATACTTCATTGTGATAACACTGCCCCCAAGAGTTTCTAAATAAAAATCTTGTGTGTTTTTGCAGATTGTTGTCAAAATATTTAACATACTTTTCAATACTTTTCGATTTTTTCTCGAACGCGTTTTCTTGGGAAATATCATCCAATTTTTAATAATTTTTTTTTCATAAATCACTTTGCATGTAGTATTTATTATTCCTTTTTACTACTCAGGTCGAAACCCTGAAAGATGTATGTTATGTAATGCAAAATCTTTGTCCCAGTAAATGTTGAGTTCTTGATGTTATCAATAATTATTTTGAAATTTCACGGTCGAATTTCAGTTCATTCCAACTCTGAATATTCTATTCGATTTTCACAAAAAATATGATGTAATTTGTAGCTAAATTTTATAAATACTGGCATGTTGTGTTTTTATAAAAATGCTCCTTACTTAAATTACTTTTACACAATTACTTAACATGAAATCACTTCGTAATTATAGGGTGAATTAATGTTAATGTTTAATGTTAGATTACAATTTCAGGAATAACGTTTTAACAATAATGTTTCCTTATTGATTAAATAATTAATGCAATGTTGTCCACACAAGCATTGACAGTGGAACTTGTAAACCCAAAATGTGTAACCTCGGCGGCAATGTCAGCGATGTCCTGGCTGCCCCGGGCTGCGCCGCCTGGTCGCCGCTCACGCACTAGAGCGCAGCGCGGTCGCGGCTGGCGCCGGCGCGGGCGCTTTTTCTGTGTTTACGATTTGCTTCTCGTTTGTTTTTGTGAGGAATGAGCGGTTCCGTAATCGTTAATGGGTCGTAAGAATTAATGAAATGATTTATAATTATCGTCGTAAACGGAAAAGTGCCTCTAGGCTTTATTCACAGATTTGGGATACGCGAATTATCATCGGGGCATCAGAGGGATTCGGATGAGAGCCCAGTAATGAGTTTTATAAACGTTCGGACGCGATATGGGGCTTTCTGATAGTTGGTTATGGCCGCGGGCCGGGTGGGGCGGGAGAGCGGACGCTGCTCTGGCTGTGACTGCGGCCAGCGAATGGCAGGGAGAGGGAGAGAGAGACAGAGAGAGGCAGAGCACGCGGAGAGTGAGAGGGAGTTGGCCAACGACGTAAAGAGATTGAAAAAAGTAGAAGAGAGACACAATGCGTCAGCCTGATTCAAGGAGCACATTCATTACAAGCTGCGTCATGTCGCAAATTGGAACGAGTCCTTATACCATTCCATACTTTAATGCCACCACATAATCAGAACTACTAGTATCTTCCGCCTCCGGAATGATGCTTTGTTGATTCATTTTTCTTCTACTTTCTAAAGTTTTCTTCTACTTTCTAACTAAATAATATACATTTGTCATATTTGTCTGTATTTTCGAACAAAATTATGTGATAATTAAAACATACTGTATATATTTATTTATTGTCAGAAAATTAAAAAAAACAACCGGGTGTAGAAAAATTAGTGCACGTATTCTTGGGTTCTGAAATCCCTCACCTTGCTCTTACAATATATTATGTTGAATCATGAATAAAGGTAGCAACGAGCGTTTCGTGCAAACTTTGATATCAATAAATATTTATTAAAATATAATAAATAGTTATCACTTCTTAATTAGCATTATTTTTTTAATAGTACTATTGATAGTGAACATTAAAACGTACATTTTTCATCGGTTAAATTTTGTCACGTTCGTACAAGCGCGCGAATGAAAATAAAATATTCGTTTATAAAAGTGACGATTGAGCAATCGAAATATTGCATTGAAAAAATACGTAATATTCAACTCGAAATTTCCTTGAACTTGAAATCATCTTGTTTTGCCAAGGGTAAGCAACCTTTTGCCACGTGAAAATGAGGAGAGAAGGCAGTGAATCGGTCGAGCGGCCACCTGGCGTTTGCTGCTTTCCGCTTCCCACTGGTGGATGCCAGCGAATGGCGACCGCCTCCTTCTTAATTGGACGCACGCGTTAATTAATTCCGCCTGCGGTGGTGGCGAGCGGCCTCCCGCCGACGCGGCATTCCTGGCCGAGGGATTCGTACGCCGAGAGGACTGCTCTTTTCCGCGCGCCTCATTCATTCGACATGCAGATTCACAGGGTCATTTTCTTTGGTGGCCTTTCGACAAAGCGTTTTGCGGTTGTACCAATTCTACCAGCAATTGATTTTATAGTGTTTATCGCCCATTGCGTAGGTTTGGCTTAAAAGGAAAAGGTATTAGTTTCTAAATCATGGAATAAATATAAACCAGCTATCTGATGATTAAAAAATCTGATTCTATGACTGAAAAATAGAATTGCAGTAATTTTAAAATCATATAAATTTAAAAAATGCTTCGATGTGTCAATAGTACACTGAATGCACTTTTATATGAAGTCATTTGAATGATTTTTGACTTGTGCCACTCTGCAAGGAAATAAATTAAAAACTCCTTGCTTATCAGTACATCAATTTGGATTTGAAGTGTCCACATTGACGTTCAACACGACTGTGCAATGGGGAGATTTGTGCCATTTGAATGCACCTCAAGGCAGGTGGATCGGGAAAATCCTACTAATTCTAACAGTCAATGTTGAATTTATTTTTCATTGTCGACACACTCACTTAACAACAAAATGTTATGAGTTTTTTGCCTGTTTTTCCTTTTGCTATCTGATATGTCCCCTTAAATTCAGTAAAAGAAATTTCAAAGAACTTATGTATCATCTTTTTAAATAATAATTTGTGTGTCAAAATGTATTCGTTCTGAAGTCTTGGTTGGGCGACTGTTACGTGTCGCACCGGTGCTGGGTTGGCGAATTTTTCCGACAACCCTCACGTTTTTTTTAAGCTTTCTTCTTGTAAGTTGCGTTAGGAGTGGGGCAGGTGGAGGCTTTTATTTCATCAATAACACTATCAAATCAAATCTGTAGTTTTTTGGCAATGCTAGCACTTTTATATTACTCAGGAACAAAAATTTCTCGGTTTCAAATGATGCCAACGATGCTCGTGAGTTCCTTTTATCACAATTCAACTCTGTCTAGAAGAAGTGACGGGTAAGGATTCTGGAGCTGAAGAAAACATGTACAGTCTCCCCTACAAATTACTTTCATTTTTTTGTTCAATAAATTAGAATCAATGGTTGCGCCCCGCCCCGTCCCGCCCGCCACTCCACTCCTTTCCGTCCGCGCCTTGTTGCGGGTGGCGTCCGCATTCGTCGTGGTCCGCGTCACGTATCGGCATGGGCGCCGGCGGCGATGCTGCCTGCTGCTGCCTGGAGTTTATGGCGCTCTCACGGCCGCCTGCAGCTCTCATCTGCCCGCACTGTGACGTCACCATTCACGCCCCCACACCACCCCCGCCTCCGCCCCGGCCCGCTCCGCCCCGCCCGCCCCCCACGCTGCTCCGCTCCGCGCCGTGAAGTTCGTCTTCGTCTTGTTTCGGAAACGCAAACAGCGGCCTAACGGTCACCGCTCGCGCTCACAGTCTCAGCTGCGGCCGTTGAGAGACGGGAAGAGAGGAAGTGAAACGTCATTTCGGACTCAGATGTGGGACAAGCTCTCTTTTTCGTCAGAGATTCAATTCAGGCATTTAAAAAAATACCGATTTTCGTGTTAATTTAAAATATCTCTTGAACGTTCTGCCTTTGGACTCATTTGACATTCCCGTGTTTTTTCATTGAAGTTTTGTAGTATTTGTTGTTTTTCACAGTATATGTATTCAACCAAACCAAATATCAGTAAGGATAACAACATATTTTCTCGCCAAATCAGTTTCCAGCTCAACCAGTATACGTACTCAACCCACACAAAACATCAGTAAGGTGAACAAAAGCTTGTCTAGCGAAATCAGTTTCCATCACTTCTCAATTTTATGTTAAGCAATACAGTTCGTAAGAAAGCAGTCAGTATGATATGTAAGTGATATCGTTATCATTCACGTTAAGAAAATAAAGAACTCGAAAGATTTGGAAAATCATGCTTGGGTTGAAACAGTAAATATTTACGGCAAGAGATTATAGAAAAGTTAGGAAATCAGTTCTTGTATCTTCACGATTACTGACAGGAATTACTTAAACATGACGCGAAGCGCCGTACGATTCTCAATATTTATTAGTTTTATAGTAGCTGCTTCCCTCACAAAAATTATTAATAATTGCAATAAAGTAAATTATAAAATTAAAAAGGCTTAGAACAAATAAGACTGTATATGATAACTTTATATTTTTAATATCATACATTTTTACAATATTTTAATAATATTCAAATCAACACTAATTTCCACCAGGAAGATAAAGAAAGGATTTTTGAAAATTAAAACTGTTTATTACGTTGGAGCAAATTGTAAACACTCGTTTGGCCAGTGCTTTAGAAAGGAGGGATTGATTACTGCAGCAAACTAACCATGAATCAAAGTAGGTCTATTCGATTTGTATTTAGAGGCAATAATTTTTATATGGATCGTCCCATTCACCCGTCGTTTGAAGCGGTGTGAATCTAGGCAGTGGCGCCCGGGGTCTGAGCGCTCGGTGGGGGCACTTGCGTCTCATCGCATCCCACGCACTTGCGATGGAGCCATCAAACGAGCGCGGCAAATTCTCACCGCCCTCGCCCGCGCCCACGCCCGCGCCCCTCGATCGCGATGAAAATGTCAGGCGGCCCAATTGCCTGTGAAATGCCGCGCCCTCCCTCGTCCCTCGCCCCCTCGGCACCATACCTCCACCCCCTCCCGTAATCTGCCTCGCGCCGATCGGACCAGTGCCCCCAAGAGGCGCGAGGGGAGGTTGGACGAGAAGGGCAGGGGACGGGGCGACGCACGAATACGAGTACACGCGTGACCGAACTGCAGTGGGTGATGCAACGCTCTGTGGTGCGCCGGAACGGAACTAGGCGTGGTGGAGCTACAACATACGGTGCACGGGTGTTGGAAATCGAATGGTTCTGCATAAAGGATTTCAACTACGCAATTGTAAGATGGGTGACGGCTGGGCGATAGCATGAAGTACGGAGCACAGGGATGAATCCTAGCAGATAGGTGTGTTTGTGGAAGGGAAGGCACTGCGGAGCATCGGGCGAGCGCAACGAGAGGGGCGGTGCGTGGCGGGATGGGCGCAGGTGCCCTAACGAGCGAGCCGCGGTGCGGGTGGGTGCGGCAGTGAGTCGACGAGAGAACGACGTGCGGCGCGGAGCGATGCCGCGCTCGCGGGACACGCCGCCGTGCCTCGACTCGGCGCAGCGTTGCGAAGCGATGCGGGCGGCGCGGGGGGGCGCGGGGAGGTGCGGGTGGCGCGGGGTGGTGCGGGGCTGCGCGGGACGGCCGCGGGGAAGCGCGGGGCGGCGCGGGGGGAGCGCGGGGATGCGCGTGGTGGCGCGGGGGGGGGGGCGCGGGGCGGCGTGTGGCGGCGCGGAGGGGCGCGGGGCGGCGCGGGGAAGCACGTGGCGCGGCCGATCGGCGTGCAACGCGTATGGGACGCGTCGGGTCCAGAGGGGTGCTGCAGGGCGGGAGGGGCGGGGCGTGTAGGGAGGGGCGGGGAGCGCACCCCTAGCGCGGTGGTGCGCCACATAAAGCCGGAATCCGCTGGCGAGGCGCGGTGAGTGCGAAAGAGCGGGATTGTTTTAAGTGCCTCCCTGTGGGGTGGTGGCCGGGGAGGGGGTGGAGCTAGCTGCGTTTACGGCGAGGGTATGTGGCTGGCGGCCACGTTATGGGCAGTGGAGAGGAATATTGAATGCGGTATTTGTTTATTCAGCGGGAAGTAATCCGATGAAGGGAGGCGGCCTAATGGGATGGGGCGACGGCGTTCGGAGGCAGGAGATCTAGAGGAATGCATCGCAAAGCCTTCTCTCGAAGTACAGTCACGTCGCTTGCAGATTATATAAGCATTGGACGACGGCGCTAAGTAATTGAAGATCGTAAAACTATCGGTTACTAATGAATGAATAATTGTCTATGCAGCATTGTATATTTCGTAAACGCATTTTGCATAGAATACGGTATTGAAATAGATGTGAAATACCAATTTTCATAATATTCCTTCAACACTTTCATGGTCGACTCCTTCACAAAATGGAAGAAAAATTTGGATATTTCAAAAGAGAAACGGAGTCCAGTATGTCTCCTTTATTTAGGCCCGAAATTAAACGATTTTGATCATTTAACTTGCAAAAACTTCGAGGGAATTGGCCTTTGACTTGTTTCGTCTTCGTCATTTGAATCTGTTTTCGTATTGGTCTTCCTACATCGGGACATCTAAGAAGTCTCTCAGAAAACAGCTACAGGAAGCTGAGAGATATTTTGCGAATGTTTCGTTTCCAGTTTGATTCTGCAACAATTCGTAATTTACACTTAATAATTTTTGTTGTTTCGTGAAAACATAATTTCTATCTTTGTTTCTCTTTTAATCAGTTCTCTTTCCCCAGAAAAAACGTTAGGTGATTGATTGCGGCTGCTTGTAAAAAGTAGTCACTGACATTTTTGATAATACTTTAAAACAGCTGTACATGTTTGCAACATTCTGAGTAATATTGCATACTTTTCAAGATGAGTAAAACATTCAATTCTGTAATTTCATGTGTCACTAGCTAAAACAATGTTTATGTTTGCATACGGTAAATACGGTTTAGTTTTCATATCTTAATGTATTGTTCATAGATGCAGTGCACTTTCTACCAGATTCTTGTGATAGGGGCTTTTGTAGACGCTTTCATTTAACAGTAATAGAGATGATTTACAAAATTGCGCACAAATGACACACTGGAAAGGCATTTTCTGTTGACTCGCAGAGAATTTGTTTAATGTGTTCATCTATCTCCTTTTAGAGTGTTTTGAATAATAAACAAAATGGACAAGTATTGAACTAACAAGCTCTCTTCGCGTACGTCAACACTGTCTTTGACCACACCGTTTGGCGTGAAAAGTCGACTGACCAGGGATGGCGAAATCCACTCGGGCCCGCGGATGAATTGTGTGTTCAATCCATTAGAAGGAAAATGGGGGGAATATTTGACATTTGATGTGGCGAGTTGACCGGCCGGTTTGGCAGCGTGGCGCGAGCACACGAGCCGGTGTTTGCCTCGCGGCGACTGAGGTGTTTGCCGCCGCCGCCAGAGATGGGGAAGGAGTTGGGCTTGCGCCTTTCGGGCTCGCCGCGGCCTCGCCGCTGGACAGCGGGCCGTGGACACTGCCCGTCCTCGGCCTCTCCTCAAAATGGAAGAGCTTTTGGCGCGCTCGATTCCGGAGAAACTTTGTTTTAAAGAAAGAAATTAAAGTGAAGGGGAGTATTCCCCTGAGAGATTTAAAAAAACCGTTGTCTAAAGTTGCATTTACACTATATCCTTTACTACTAATTGCTCGTACATTTTGTAGATTGTATTGAACAGAGTAAATGGATTTTGGTCTACCACTGAATTATTGTTGAAGAGAGACAAACAGATCATAAACGAGACACGAGCTCTGTACTAAATAGTTTGATTGACAGAGAGTATCATACAGGACTCGTTATTGCTGATGAAGATATATCCACTTTGCGCGAAATTATGGGTGTATGCTTTGATTCAACTTAACAGTAAAAGCGTCATTTGTTTGATATGGAAGGCAATCTGTCGTTTTCATGTGCCAATATTAAGAGTTTCTTAGGTATTGCGAACCGACTGAACATACATGGATGCTGAATACCTTTAACTTGAATTTTTTGTGCCCAATTTACATAAAAAATATGACAGCTACACAAGGAAACAGAGAAAAGGGACTTACTGCAATCTACGAGGTAAAAAGAGGTGATCAAATCTAAACCCAGATCTGTCGTAGCGGAACCCTAGGGATTTACGCAGTTCTCTTATTAGATCTTGGATTGTTTTCAGTTTTCGATGCTTAGTGCTCTCGCATTACGCATCAAAACACCCACGACCATATCTCAATCATCTTCTGCAGAATTCATGGTTGACAAATCTCTTCTACGGTTATTTAATAAATTTCCTATTGTACTATTTCTTCATCATGATCGTGAAGCTTGGAGACACAATTCGATCAGCATATTAGTAAAGCGTATCGGTATCGACGGCGTGTATCGGTTTGATTTCCAAACACTACAAAAGTACACAATTTTTCATACTCAAGTGTATTGAAAATTATTTTTCTTTGTTGGTGACTAATGTTTTTTTGCATGCATCTTTATTTTTTTCTCTTTTTTAATATATTTCCATTAACGCATATGAAATAACGCACATTTGATGCCTGCGGCATTCAACTTCTTTGTGAGCATTGAAGACTCTTACTTTCATAAGAATCCAGACGTCTCTAATTGACAGAGCTTGAAAATTCCTTTTAAATAAACTTTCCTACTAGCATCTTTTAATTACTTTTACGGTAAATATCCATCGATATATTTTCCATTCGATGTGTGCAACAGCTCATTTTACTCGCGACTGTAACCATTCAAAATGACTGCAGAATCGAGAATGTGATTGAAAACAAAGACTTTCTTATAGAAAAATTATAAATTATTTTAAATAGAAATTTATGTAAACTCTACTTTTAATTAGAAATTCATTGAAAACTGTGAAACAAATGTAACAACAAAATTAAAATTAACAAAAAATTAATTTTCCAAAAAATATTAACTTCAATGGTCTAATTAAATTTTATAATTAGTCTGAGGAATAGATTTTATTTTTGTCATGCTTAAATTTTCCTGTTTTTTCAAAATGTTAAAAAATCGACGCACAAAAAAGGAGGCTCCCCCGAAATGAGAACCAACATACAATCAAAATTTTCGTTGAGGCTTCAAAGTATCCATCATTCACTTTTTCATTTCTTTCAATAGATCATCTTTCAAACTCGAAAAGTTTCAATGGTAATTCAATATATGAAGTTTGTGTTTCATTGAAATTTAAAAAAAAATATTTTTTCTTACTGGAGAGTAACTCTAAGATAAATGAAACTATCAAATTATAATTTAAATACAGATTTTCAGAGAATGTAACTTTTCGTGGAGCAAACCAACAGTTGGGGAAAACCCAGTTTCAAATGAACCAGTGTCTTCTGAATTTGTAAAGTGCACGTGGAATGTCAAGCTTTTGAACGCGAAAGGCAAATCAGTGTCGTGAGGGTCCCGTTGAAGGGAAACATGTGAGGACTTTATCGCTAAGATTTCTTCCGCCAGGAACCAAGAGATGTTTTGACAGTCAAAACCATTCTTTCTCTGACTAAATTTTCGTCTCGTGTTACTTCATTCCAAGATTACTTCAAAACAATGCGTTTCGTTTCTACAATTCGTTTAGGTTCTTTAATGCGTACATTTCTGCGTGTCAGAAATTGTGAGTGGTAAATAAATAGAGTAAACAACAAGTTTTAGTGTTGTAGTTAAAGTGTTTATTGATTTAGTACTGCTATTTTAGTCAACAACAAATTTTAGCGCATGTCGATATTTAACGAACTCAACAGTACACATTAATATCAACTAAATATCAAAGATTTGCTGTTGCAAAAAGTTTGTTACGCAGAAATTGTGATATCAATCATGAAATGGGGCTGTTCTGGAATGTTGGATATAATAATGCTAAACAATAACCAGAGCACAAATTGTTTGGTTCCACGGATGGAAACAATCTTCGAGAAATGCTCTCACCAAAAAACTGCATGTCTTAGGTTTGAAAGAGTATAGTGATAATTTCTTAAAAAGTATAATGCTACAGACATCATTCATTGATCTTCTTCCTAACGAATATTCAAGAGTATTGAAAATTGGAAGAGAGTAAACGAATTCGTTTTATATGGGTTTGTTACAAATTTCCACATATTAATCGTGAAATACTTTCCAAATTTCCAAAAATATGTAATTTAGCTTACGTCGAAAAAGCTGGTACAGTCAGTTAATACCATTATCCTTTTCAACATCAACATACGAAATTATGATTAGAAAGAACTTTACCAAATCATAAATATGAATCATTTCGTAAATGTATTTAGGAAGCAATATTGAATGTTTGAATGTTTACTTTACAGAAAGTTAATAACGCATTCTATTAAAATACCAATACGCTCTAATTTTTGTTAAGCTGTTACGCGTGCGATACCCCTGCTCTCCAAAGGAGGGGACGCGGCGTCTTGTGCGTGGCGCTATTCTTAGGAATGCAGGGCGTGGCGTGCGTGGGCGGACGGGCGGGCGCGGCGAAGTCGACGAGGGCCTCGGCGCGGCCCGGCGGGCGACGCTCGCCCCGCGAGCGAAGGGCGGCGGGCGGCGGGCGCGGTGCCGCCCGCGCCCATTACTGCCCGCCCGTATTTTTGCCCGGTATCTTATCGACGGCGCGGAGCCGGGGCGGGGAGGGGGCGGGGCTCGGGCGTGTCTCCTCCCAGCCGAGCCGTCACGCACGCCGCTGCATCCTCGCCTGCCGGCGCGCCACGCGCGTGTTTACGGAGTCTCCGCGAGTCAACACGACGAGATTTATTTTAATGGCACACCAAACAAAATTCCTGAATGGGAGTGTTTACAATTTGTGGTAATACTTTCCCTTATTAAAGGTACACTCCCATCTTCCACAAACCTCGGAGACACACTTAATGGACATTAATATATATATCTCCGTTTGAAGATCACTATATAAACGCAATTAGTCAATTAGGTATTATGAAACATTTATCTTTGGTTTGTATACACGGTAAAGTGTGGAAGTGGTAATACTACACATAAATTTGAAGAGTATACAAACAGTAATGGTAACATACCAGTAATAAATTTTATGGCTGAAGCTTACAGTTAAATTGCGGAGAAAGGGTATTTCCTTTAACTGATTAATACAAAATTATCATTTCTTTATATTTTTAAATCAGTGAATAAAATTAATTACTGTTTTGGTAATTTCATGAGAATTCATTTTACTCTGGTTTGGGCAACGTGTTTTTTCTTGAAAATTTGGAAACTTCTCAGTAAATTAGAGCAAGCGTAATATCTTCGAAGCATGTAGCAGCGCTTCACTGCGGAATCGGCTCCACACTGCGGAATGCCGCCGACGGATGACGTATGTGTGTATTCGTGAATAGTTAAGTCAATGTGCTACCGGACGTATGGCCGCTGGAATGTAAAATGAAAAGTGAGAATACAACTTCTGATTTTATTGGCCATTACTACGTGAATGATCCATGAAATGCACGTATTCTCGACATGTGATGCAAACAATGTGGGAAACGGGGCAAACTTATAAATTGAATTCTTACGTTTACGATGCAGCTCCCACATTTCAAGTTTGGTATAAGATGACAGAAATGAAAAGACTTACAAAAACATTCTTATTCGTCCAATCAATTTGTGAGAATTTGGTATAATTCAAGAACTGAAGAAGTCGTTGCGTGGGAAGCTTTTTCAAATGAAAGATGACATCTTAAAAGCACATCTACGAGAGACAGTACACGTTACTGAACCACTCACTGCCGGTATTACTCAACGCTTTCCCAACCGTCAGGAAAACGGAATCTTTTCTGAGTGTAACTTTTTCGAAGTTTAGCGTCTCTACGTGCACAATGAAATAATATTTTTGTTTCATATTACATCTGTCGCCTGCGAACTCGAATTCAAATTTTGGGCGCAAGTGACAAACAAATTTCAATTGGCTTCAGGTACATGCATTTGCTAATTATAACACAGTAGTCGTAATTTATGCAATGTCGATTGAGTACTATGCCTTTTCTTAAAAATGAAAATATAAAATTTCGTTCTTGAAACAGGACGCTTAGATAAAGTTGGACGTCATGAAGGAGAGGGGCAGTTCGAGTGCAAAAATAGCTCCTTGCGGAGCGAGGCGAGCGCCGGCTGCCGAGCCCACCTGAGCGGCCCGCGCCGTGTGCCTTATCGCTGCGCCAGGCGGTGGCTGTGCTGGCGACGCGGAAGTGCCTGCGGCCCACGCCGTCCTGCGTGACGCAGCCGCAGTCGCATGAAGGCGCAGGCGGTGTGCGCGGTGAGCGACGGGCAGCGGGCGGCGGGAAGCGGGCGGCGGGCGGCGCGGGCGACGGGGGCCGGGCGGCGGGTCGGCGGGTCGGTGGGGCGGCGGGGGTGGCGGTGAGGGCGGCGGTGAGGGACGGTGGGCGGTGGGCGGCGGGCGGCGGGCGGCGGGCGGCGGGCGGCGGGCGGCGGGCGGCGGGCGGCGGGCGGCGGGCGGCGGGCGGCGGGCGGCGGGCGGCGGGCGGCGGGCGGCGGGCGGCGGGCGGCGGGCGGCGGGCGGCGGGCGGCGGGCGGCGCGGGCGGCTGCTTCAGGGGAACAGCGACGATCCCACGCAAGCGCGGCGAGCAGCCTAGCATAGCTCAAACGGCATTCAGCGGATGGCGCGTTCAAACTTTGCTTTCTCCCTCCGTTTCTGCTTTACTACTTCTTTTTGTCTTCTTATTTTCATCCACTTTACACCCATCTTTAAATATGTTACTACACCTTCACTAACGCATGCGTGTAAAATTTGGGGAGGTGCACCAAGTGCAAAAGTGAATAAATTACAAATAATACAAAATAAGTACCTACGTTGAATGGTAAGTAAAAACAACTTGGTTTATCCGGAAAGAGAAAATTCAAAAATAACCCACTTTAATTCCAATAAAACAATAGATAATCTCCTCAAATGATTCTACACAAATCTTCCATCTTCCCATGTAGCCCCAAAATTCAATTTCGGTTCCATTTTATAGATTCATTCTGGAATTTGAAGTCGGCACAGAAATGTGTTACAACATCCTCAAAAATCTTGGGGGAGAGGAAGCAAGGAGCAACCCGAAGTAGATTTCAGTTATTATAGGAACTTCCTTCGATACTTCTCAGAAATTAGTTAATATTTAATAAAAATGTGTAAAACGGCCGTACGTATATTTGTATCTCTGAAAATATATAGCATGATTCAAAACAAATATAGTGAAATGATTAACAGATCTAATAAGGAGCAATCCTTTTTTTAGAAAACATTATATTTCATTCTTTCCTTCTTTATCCTTAATTTCTTTGCTTTGATGTTTTGTTTCCTTTTATTTCTGTTATGTTTCTACATTTTTCTCCTTCGCCGTCTTTTCAAGTGCTCCATGTACTACTTACTGAAAAATTCAATGCTCTTCATATTACCTTGAAATCAATTTGAATTCTATGATAACAAAAAAACGCAAATCAACTATTTCAACCGTTTCCCATCACTTTACATTCATCTGCTTGTATGACATGATTTTGGTTTTTTGACTTAAGAACGTATTTGCCATGCATTTTATGTGTGATTCTGTTTTTAAATAGCGGTTTATAAATTAATTTGAATAAAACTAAGATCAAATTGGCGGAAAAGTTCATTTTTATATTACATTTTATACGTTACTAATAAAATTATTATAATTATTAATATTATTACAATATATTAAGTAATGTTTTAAAGTAAAGAGATCATATAATGACATTTGTTAATAAAATTACAAAATTATGATTCTCACCATCTCCGTACAACCTAACATTCAAATTGTTTTCATAGAGCAGAGTTTCGGGGTACCAAAATATTATTTTAAATGGACTGAAAAAAGCACTGCACTGAAAAAAGTTAAATTTTTGTGCCGTGTAAGAGCAGAAATTTTTTTTTTACCAAGGAGGGTAGGCTATATTTTAACATGTTTAATAAATTACATCTCAATTGTCAATTTTGTTTCTGTATTCATTTCTTTATACTTCTACATTAAATGGATGACGGGAATACAAATTTTACTGGTAAATATAAACCTTGTAGCGTCTCTTATGTAATAGATAAAATGTCTAGAAAAAAATCTTGTGCAATGACCATGTATTTTGAAATTTAAAAACTATAAAAACCGTCTTCTCTCTACTGGATATTTCTACTTTTTACGATGGAGAAGCCGAAATATGTTTCCTTTTATAGACTACATTCTAAAACTTTGTTGTTATTGGTTATTTAAGGTCGCATCAACTTCTAGGTCATTAGCGACCAATTCTAAAGCTTTGTTTGATTTTAGTAACACAATCACCTCAAATATACGTCTTGCGCATTTTTTAGGAAACATTTCCATTTCTGCCGTGATCCCCTACCCCTATTTTGCCCTCCGCGCTAATGCTGTTGTGCCGGGAGCAGCGGCCGAGGTGGAAGCCTGGGCCCTCGTGAGTGCGCGTGCTGTGGCGGCGGCGGCGGCCGACGCCCTGGGGCGTCAGAAGGCGGGACGGGGCGAGGGCGGAGAGGGCGGCCAGCTGACGTTGTGTGCGCTCTGTGTTAGCGCCTCCCGCAGCCTTGGCCTCCGCGCCCGCCGCGGCCTTTGTGCCGCAGCCTCCTCTCAGTCGCAACCGTTGCGGACCCGTTGCGCGCCCGGCCCGCTGCCGCCGCCAGCCCGCCCCCGCGCCCGCCCCCGCGCCCGCGCCCGCGCCCGCGCCACTCAGTCTGGCCGACGATTGCCTCGGTTCATCCAATTTACGGGGAGTCAAGCTGCGAACGTCACTTTATACAGAACTGTAAGAGAACTGAATGAATTAGGCTTATGCGAAGTGTCAAAATGTGTGATGCACAGAATTCCGCCATTTTTGTGCTGTAGCTCAAAATTTTGAAATGTGTTACGGCGAAAACGTGGATGACTAATAAATATTTAGTGTTTGAGCTCAGTGTGTGAGTGTTGTATGTTAAAATTTTCTTGTAAGTAAAAACTAGAAATAGAATAGTCAACAAATGAAACGATTTTTGTTACATGAGTTGAAGTGGATTTAAAATATTAAGAAAAATGGGTGAGTCATTTCAGAATAAAAGAATCATACTAGCGTATTCCTAACAACACAACCTAATAATCGTAGGTTTGCAGAGACAGTGTTTTATGTATTTTTTTCTTCATAGCAGCCTCTATAGCTCCGCAACTTATTGCGCAATTTCAAGACTTGAAGTGCTGCTGAAGACTTGGAAAATCATTAGCGTCATTTGTAAACAGTGAGTGCACTGTGGTTATGAGGACCGGCTGGCGGGTTAAGGATCTGACGACCAAAAATAGGACGCAATTGTAGGGTCACACGTGATACAGAACTGTCCTTATTCGCACCCCAAATCCGTCAATTCACACATTTGCGTTTTCCCTTTCTATCATAAAAATAGATTTTTTCTACAGCAATACTTACAACACTATCCTCAGAGCTTCGGCTAACTATACGAACAACATTTTGACGAAATAGAAGAGAAATCCTCAAGAAATTGCTGCGCAAAGACGGAGAGTTTTTCAACAAAATGATACTAATTTTTTTTTTACATCTAATTGGGTGGTGAATTCCTTTCCAACCTGAAATGACTCATCTGTTGGTTGTGTCAGCAAATGGAGTTTACATTATTCGTAATAATAATAATAATAATAATAATAATAATAATAATAATAATAATAATAATAATAGCTTAAATGAGAGTACTTAGAGCTTCTCTTCATACGATTTCCCTTTTGTAAAAATAATATAGACTTTTTCCTGCGTTCTATGTTGGCATAATAAATTAAAATGATATCAAACCCTTAATGCTATAAAGAAAGGATGTATGGGAGGTAATAGATGGAAGAAAGTTGAAACTCAAGCATTTGTAAAGCAGTATTGTGTCTTTGCACTGACAATTTGATTTGATTATTTTCTTACTTTTTATGTAAATTCACTCCTGCAAATTGCAATATTTCATTTTCTAAGTAGTGCGAATTTAAAGTACGAATCAAATAGCAATCGTGTCATAAATTGAAAAATGGCATTCATATAAACGTTTGCTTTCCCATCGACCCTCAGAAGAGATTGCCCAATTATTCTTAGAGTGTCTTCGTGCAGCTGAAGGCGGGGTCTCTCGCGGTGGAGAGAGCAACCTGTTCGTCGGTGTGCAGGGCGCGCGTGGTGCACGGCGACGTGATCACGTGGGCGACGTAGCGACGACGGCGGATGTGGGGCAAGGACGGCAGCGCCGGTGGGCGATAGCGCCGCCCGCGCCCCCGCCCCCGCCCCCGCCCCCGCCTCCGCCCGACCGCCAGAGCTACTGCTGTTTTTGCCGCGCCGCCAGCAATGTTTTATGAGCCCATAATGCAGCGCGCACGGGAGCCGGCGGAAAAACACGCGTCTCGGTGGAGGCGGCGTTGGCGTCGGTAGCGTCAGCGACGCCGCGCCGTCGCGATAAACAAAACACGAGTTCGGGCAACGATTGCGATATACGTACCTGCAATAGTTGCATACGTCGATTTCTTTGCTGTTACGGGCATATATTTAGCCGGGCAAGAGGATGCACAGCGTACGACCTCATTGCTGGAATTCATTGTTTCGTTGGTCGACAAATTCGGGGAGTGAAGACATAAGAAGGGTCGAGATAATGTACGTTTATTCTTTATGTCAATAATAAGGTTCATTTTTCATACACCTTCAAGATCTAAGAGTATTTTTTTATCGCACCTTTAAGTGGAGTGCCTGCTTTTCTGATTGATTCTGCTTGATTGATTTTTTCGTGTTTCCGGGCGCGTCAACTGCTTTGGTCATTAGTCCCGTTTGTGTAGTGCTTTTTTTCTCTCGGGAGATGGTGGTGATCTTCCCCCCTGGATGGCGGGATCCGGCGCCGACCTACCGTCCGCTAGTGGGGTTTTCCCCTAACCAGAACTTTCCCACCAGCGGGGCACCGCCCCAGCCAGGACAAGCTCTAAGATCCCGGCTGGTCTCCCGGAATATGTGGTAGTGTAGTGCATGTTAGTGTAAGTCTGTGTGTAAAGAGAGGGGATAGGACAAGAAAGAGGAAGGAAAGATCGCGCGAGGTCCATGGCTCGATTGTTAAGGTACTGCTTGGGCATTCGCCTGGTGTGGATTGGAGAAGCCACGGAAAACTACCGATCAGAGCAGCCGGCCGCTAGAATTCTCCTCCAGACAGCGACTGAATTTTCTTAACAAAATGTAGTATCTTTCAACGGTATGGTATTTCGTTAAAATGGGATTTCTGATGGAAAATCTACACGTTTTATGAATTAAATTTTAAAAAATTATTTCAGAATGAAATCAGGAAAACGCGAATTGAAAAATTTTACCTAAATACTATTATTTTTTTTATTTCTTCGTATTTAAGTTCGCTTTATGACGGCTCTGAGGACAACTGCAATTAAATTATATTATAATGTATTATCTTTAATTTACTCTTTTTTAGAGAAAACGCAAAAATATCACATACTATGTATTTTAGTCGTATCATTATGGGATCAAGGTCTTTTTTATGAAGAAAGGAACTTCGAAAATGAGAAGTTTGAAAATTGTACATTTTCTCATTGTATCTTATTGGTGATGCTGTGGAATTATATTTCGTTACTCTCCAATCAGAGAACAGAGGTGGAATTTGTTTGCGACTCAAAGGAATGTTATTTGCTCGGGAATATATTATTTATATGCATTCGTTCTACTAAAAATAGAGATTATTAAAATATGAAATTAACAGTCTCGATTCTTTTCATACACTTATCAATAACACTAAAAACATGTTTACGGCAAAATTTCGTGATATTACCGAAAAGAGGTCAAACGCAATCGGTAGAATTCTTCTAACTTTAATGTAAGAACCACGAACATAATTAGTGCATTTATGTTTAATAAACGACTTAAATTATTTTCTTATTTGTATTGTAAATAAATCTCTCATGTGTCTAGTTAAAGTGTGTATTACCAATGTTTCGGCTCATCTTTCGAATTTTCTTCAAGGCTTGCCTTGTAGAAGTCACTTTTATTCACTTTAATATTACATGTTTAGATTTGATTTCATTATACGCATTTTAAAATACACAAAACACATAAAAATTCAAGAGAAACAGACAACGTTGACAGGAATAAAATCAACCATCGTGGCTTATTCCATGTGGTCAGGTGGGTTTTAGGAAATAATGTGCCAGTCATTAATTAGCGCCATTCACAGCTTATCATTAAAAGACTTTATACTACGCACATCAAATGTTACTGTACTGCTAAGAGTGTAAACAAAGTTTCTATTCACGTTTTTATCTGTTATTGAAATAAGGTGAAAATATTACCAGATAAGTATGTAATTCCTACTAGATGGCGTGGTGAGTTTTCCTGAACATCTTGTTTACTTTTATTAGGTTTTAATTCAATAATTACAGGCCTTGCCAATAATTTATATTATATGTGAAGTGCGTCTAAAATTTCAGACGTCAATTGCACTTTCGGTTTATTACATCATGGTAAAAGTAAATGCAAATTGACTTCAGTCATTTCATTAAAGATAATTCGTTTGTACTTAACAAGTCATTTGTATTACAAGATGAGTGTTTAGAGTTAAATAACAAAAAACCGAACTGCTATGCAAATCCAGCAACCGTTAAAATCATTCCAGGTCGCAGTGCAAGTCATATATTACAAGTCACATTTTATTAGTGCACTCGTGTTATAACTACCACCTTATTACATCGCGCTTTTACATGCTTTATTACAATACTATTTTTGACAGTTCCAAAACAAAATCTTGGCCTTTAAGAAGTGCTGCCTTCCTACATTATAGTGTAATAGGAGGCAAAAATAGTGTAATTGGAGGCGAACTAATGCGTAGTACGATCGGCAATACACGAGACCGAAGTCCAAGAATTATCAAATTTTATTTTCGAATTAAAAAATATAATTAGTAATCTGAATCTTTAGGAAAATAGCTAAACATCGACCTTTAGTGATAACTTGTAAAGAAAGTGTGCATTTACAGTCCATCATGGATTGACACCCAAAACGAATATTTGATTATATCCTACTATATTTAAAACTCTATATACATATACACACGTGTATATATAATTACATTCCTTGCCTTACATATAATGTGTGCGATTTTTCTGTTCCCTTCCTTGTCATATTCTCAGACCTTTCTTATGATCACTTCCTTGCACTACACTTAGAGAATTAATGACTTGAGCACTTGCGCTCAGAACAAGAAATAATCAATCAATCAATCGTCAGACTATGGCCATGGCTTAACGTCCCCATGGCTATTGAGATCCTCTACTTGCGAGAAGCTTTCAGATTATCAACCAGCTGTATAAACTGGAATATGACAGTAAAAGAAAAAAGCTTTAATTTTTGCTCCATTTGAGTTGTGCATTGCTCGCTTACCATGAGCCACCGGGGGATTAATTAATAGATAAATAAATAAGCAAATGTATCCACACACACGCGCGCCCACACATACACACATTTATACATTTATTTTATTTAGGTTAAAAGAGCTTTTTATTAAACAATAACATGCTGCTACAGTACCTGTTTTTCACCTATGGGCGATAATTTATTTCATCCATTCCGTTGGGTGCTCCTAGCAGCAGCAGCAGCGCAGTTAACTAGTTCTCCTGATGTAACATAACATGTTTTATTTTGAATTTTATTGGAAATAGAAGCAAATATTACACATAACGGTAAATATTCTTTATCTACTTGAGCAAGATGTCTCACTGGCTCTAATCGTCGCTCATGCGACGGTAAAACCTTCACCTCGAAGATAAAGTATTTCTCAACCTTGTGTAATAAATTACTATTTATACCTCTACATGTATTTGTATAAAGTTTGATTTCCGGAGGAACGCGATGGACAGGCGTTCCTGCACTTCCGGAACGAATTGGGAAAAGCAAACAAACAAAAAGCAGAGGAGAAACACTTCGCAACTTCGATTTTTAGTTCGACTTTCGTAAGCGAATAGTGATGTAATTCCTCGATCTAGGAGTCGCAACACAAATAATACAATTAACATAGAGGAAAGTTTCCCATTACTGACTACCAAACTATTTCCAAAAACTTGTCAGTAAACCTCTGGTAAAAATTATATATATACACAGACATATGTAATTTATGCACGAGATACTTACCAAAGTGCACTTTTAGAACGTTTAAAAACACAATAGGAGATTTAAAAGTTTCATCGTCGGCGTTTTCTACTCTACCAAAATTGAGAAACGATCGATTGTTTCCCGTTGTAGCTCAGCCACTCGCCGGCGTCCAGTTAATCCCATTTCACTTTTGGCCTGCTCCGAAAGCAGACCCCGATTTCATGCTGGCATCTTACGTTATAAGGAGAAGAAGACAATGTCTCTTTGTAGTTACAGCTGTATTTAAGAGTAACGAAGATAGATGTTCTTGCACCAGTCCAGGAAGAACATCCAAACCAGGTGGAATGTTTGAAATCTGCTAAACGTATGTCAATCATACGACACGAAGATCTTTAAAGGTGTAATACCATGCGATACATGGAGATCTGTGTCGGAACTCATCACCAGTGTAGTAGAACTTCTGGAAGAAATTTACTGGCAAAATTGTCAGATATTTGTACCTCATTAAGAAGAAGAGTAATTTTATCAGAGTGTGGGGATTATTTTTTAAAACATTTTTGTAACTCTGTTGAAAAATACATAAATATTGTTGTACATATCGAGAAACATTTCACAGGTCAACGTGATTTGTAGTCAACAGATTTATTTGCCCCCAAAAAGATCACATGATACAATTCAGCACATTAAACAGCCTGAAATAACTGCAGGTTTAGTACAGGACAGTACTACCAGCAGGAAATTACGGCAATCAGCCAAAGGAGCCGATCTCCCTCAAGCAAACTCTTCCAGTTTCATTAAACTCTTATACACTTTCCCTTATAAATAGAAAAACTTCATTCACTTCAACTTTCGGACAAACTTCTCTTGACATTCGGTCAGTACAGTTTTGTATCAAAGAAGTACCATAGTAGTAAGTAAACCACAAAATATTTTCTTGTAGTGAAGTGGGAATTTCCTTGTGACAAAGTGCTAAATAATTTTTCAAATTAGCCTACGTATGCCAAACCACAATATTCTCCGACTGCATGGAGAAACCCGGATCTTACAGGTACTACCATGGAAAGGCGTTAACCAGTTAGTCATTGTAATTAAACATTGACTCTAAAGTAAATAATGAGAGGTAGTGTACAAGAAGACAACGAGAAACATCACAAGCGGAACGTCAGAAAAATTGTATAAATATACATACATGTGTGTGTGTGTGTGTGTAGGAGGAGGGATTCTTTTGCCCAAAGAATGGTTTGCATTTCATAACCAGTTGAAACTCGCTGTTTCCTTTGCTGACACGTTCCTGGGGAAGTCAAAAGAGATCAGATTTGTTTAGAATAATAGCCCAGGTGTCTTATAATTTTATATTACTTCCCACTCAGTTTCTATAAAAATTGTTAGAGTTACAAATTTTCCGTCACCCTTCTTTACTGTTCTGTATGGAATTTGATAATTAAACCGTAATTCATTCTGTCATTTGAAATACAAACTGTTTTTTCCCTGTACATGTTTTTACTACAAGCCACATGCTGCATATGACCTCCGGGTAGCGAGTTGAAGACCACTATCCTAGAGTAACCAATAGAAACGAGCGTGTTAATTTATTAAGTTTAAGACTGAATTTTATAATAAACATTACTTTTCTTCTTAGACTAAGAGTTGATTAGCTCTTAACGTAAAATGCATTAGGCCTATTAGTAGCTGTGTAATAGTAGTGTTCGTCGGAATGATTTTGAGAGGTTTGTTGAGTCATTGAAATTAAAGACGTGACATTTCCCCACAATATTGCTGTTTAGAAGAGTACGCTGATTAGGTGACATTTGGATATTGAAAATAATTAACATCAAACTTCTTTCTAATAACGAATGAGGTAGCCTACCTCTTGAGAAGATTTCAATGGTATAAATTTATTTATCCTGTAATATTTTCCTTTATTTGTATACATATAGATGTAATTGTCCATTACATCATTATTCTCAATAATAGTTCCCTCGTTAAAAACAAATAACAATAATTTGATACTTTCTCACGCTCTTTTATAATCCTTTTATATCTTTGTATCGATAGTAATTTAACGATGTGTGCATTTTATATACAAATTCTTTCAGAGTTCGCTGAAGAGGTTCCAGTTAAAACATTCCACAGGCAGTAAAGTAATTGTGTAAAGCGTCATAAAATTCTTATGCTCTGAAGAAACGTCGCTTCAAATAAAGGACCTTCAAATAATGAGAATGTAATAATATAAAGACGTTAATATATTTATAACACCTTTTGATCATAACATTTTACTTTATATTTACATCATATGGTGATTATGTTATACAATTTTGGTTAACTTTAACTTAGTAGACCTATATGGATTTAATAATGTGTTTGCAACTTGAGAAATAATTTTTAATAGTAGCCAATAATTCACAGTTCATTATATCCAAGTAATATGCTGGCGATTTACAAACTAATAATTGTGTTAATTTTATTCACCATATTTGTAGCAAACTATTGAAATATTATAAAGTTTCCTATCTCGTAATTTTCATTTTTGTGAATGGTTAAGGGAACGGTATGTAAAAGCACAACAAACAAAAAATCGAAAACTGATTTTGATGTATAAGTACACATGTCTTGATTCTGATAGTGCATTTGTTTTTACTATTAACTAGTTTGTTCCTGTTAATTGTATAAGATGGTAAGAGCTCTTATTTGCTTGAATGTTGAAAATTAAATTTATAGGTTTTGATAGTAAACCTGTATTAAAAGGATTTTTGAATTTTAAAGCATATGAATTAATATCTTAAAAGTAGAAAAAGATGGTCCATTCTTATTTACTTCAGGTGGAATATTTTGATCTTAAACACAGGAAGTGGACCAAACGAATGGTAAATTTGCAGATTAATGTGAATTTCACGTCCAAATTCAGGTTATATTACACTTCAGGTTATACTATACTACGAAATTAAACAATGTTTAACTTTTTCAGTTTCTAATAGTATTCTAAATTGCTATTAAATGGCATTTTTTGGGAGTTTCAAAATGTTTAAAATATTGTGCAATTGATGTGACACATGCATGCAACCGCATACAGATCATACACTGTGTTGGATCTGTGACGACAGGTCGTATTACATCGCTGTCCCATAACTACGATCGCTAACGCATCATTATGTTCTCGCCGTTTGCTTAAACCTAGCTCAACAATGTTCAGAATTACCCGCTAAGTGGTAGTAATAATTTACTGCGTGCTTTAAAATAGGCCTAACTATTAGCGGCTGCGGCCGTTTAGCGGTCTATTAGAGCCACTTCTTCCGCCAGCGGCGCGTGGACGCGACCTGCCTCACAGCGCGCGCGCGTGGGGCAGATCCCTGCGGCTGTAAACTTTTTAACCAATCATAACCGTTTACTCAAACAATTTTACATCTGTAGGCAAGAAAAGTAAGACACCGGATAGGCACTTGTAAAGAACATTTATTGGGCTAATTAAGAGGGTTTATTGAGCTGTAAATAAGGCAATATATACAACTTCAAACACGAGCCGAGTGTCTCGGCACGGAGGAAACCACAGCTGGCGCCGTTGAGAAGGCGCGCGCGTTTCGTGCAGGACGCAGGCGCTACGGGATGTCTTCCGCCACTCTCCCAACTCCCGTCCGGGAACATCCTCGCGCAGATTGGTCGACAGCAGTGCGCCTGCGCGGCGGCCATGCGCGTCACACCCGCATAATCCGGTTCATAATGCGGTGACGTCACGCTCGGCATGATGGCTCCTGCACGCGATCAAGATGGCCGACGATGACGTAGCACGGTCGGACCAATCGGCGTGCGCGTCGCGTGAACAGGCGGCGGGGCGACTGTCGGGTCCGTTGCCGTGGCAACGAACCTCCGCCGCACTGGGACGCCGTGAAGGGAGCGCCCATTGGCAGGGAAGGCATTCCCAACGGTGATTGGCGGGCAGCGATGCGCCGGCGCGGGCGTGGGGAGCGACGCTACAGAGTTCGTACGATCGCCGCTACGGGCGCTAAGAGCGGAGCGCGGGAGACAGAGCAGGAGAATGCGAGAACGGGAGATGTGTTAACGATTTGTGACCCAGATTTGTTGCGCTCTACAAACTTGAACGTGGTCTTCACTTTTCGGCGAGAAATTCAAGAGTTACTCATACCTTTCTCATGAATTTTCGTGCGTTAATGATAATGATTTTTGCTTCCACATAAGTGATGCTGGAGATAGAGAAAAAATCACAAAAAGTTCCAAACTTGTATGTAACACATACATTTCACGCATTTCAAGCTTATATATTTTATGAACAAAATAAATAATAAAATTTAAAATTAATGTTTCTTAAAAAAATATTTTTTAACAATTGCATCAAACTAGAATTTAAATATATTTCCGAATATTCAATTATCCTGTGATTGTGCGGTGATAAAAACAGATATTTCGGAATAATTAAAGAGTTTTGTATAAAACTGTTATGCATTCCTTTCAAAGAAAAAAGTGTTGGAATTTAAAAGTAGTTTGTTTAACTATATAATTGGAATATAATTAAAATAGTTTTCTTTTTATCTAAAAGGTTGTTTTTTGGTGTTGATATTTCCATTTGATAAAACTTCCGCGACGTAGTTGTAGTCGTTTTAAAATTCACATTTGACTTTGGCTAGAAAAATAAAATAGACTTACAAACAATTTGACAAATTAATTATTATTAATATAACAGTTTTATTTAGAAACATATTTTTCTAATTGATTTTCATCTTGAGCAAGTTACTGATGTGAACTAAATATTGCACAACATATTAATTTTTAGTTTTTAGAGCTGGTAATGCATGAACAGGGTGTGAATTTTTCTATCAGGCGTCAGTGCGTTATATAATGAGTTTTTTTCATAATTCTTAATGTTGGGTTATGTCGAACTTTGTACATGATCTCAGAATGCAGCTCTTAATATTTCATTAATTATTTATTTTAAACTTTACCATGTGTATTCATCTTGTGCAGTAATCGGTATGAGGTTTTTAGTATCGCCCCTGGTGAGATACTTGCGTCAACCGTTTGCTCCTTATTAGTTCTGATATTCTCTGGTAGATGGTGCTGCTTCTGAAAGTTCGCCAGCCCAAACACAGAGGGGGTAGTTTCGCATCCCTTTGAAAGGGGGATGAAAGTGTTGGGAGTTCCGATGTCTTGCCGCTAGGGGCGCTCTTGGTCACAACGCTGGTGTAGGACGGAAACACTGTTAGGAGAAGAATCGATAAATTCGTTTAGCAACATGCTTCTGAGGAAGGCCATATGAAGTAAAAAATGAGATCTGTTTTTTTTAAATTTATTTTAATAACCGTACGTTCATATAATGTTATTACAGATATTGTACAAGTTTTCATACCTACGTATTGTGGCAAATATCGAAATGCCTGCAATACATGGACATTCTTCTTGAATAATAATAAAAAAATTGATTTGATATGAAGATATACATGAATTAGATGCAATTATCTATTTTAGCTTTACGTAAACTTATAGAAGAGACTTACCCAGTTATGAGTCTAATATTGCAGGATTTAGAAAAACCTTTACGAAAGAAGACAGTCAATACTACTCCTCCATTAGTAATATTTTACTACTCAGTAACGCATAACAAGTATTTGAGTTAATAGTAAAAAATTACTGGCAGTGTCAAAACCTATCTATGTTTTGTCGTATCGCACTTCCCTTGTTATCATCTTAAAAGTTTCAAAAATGTGCAATGCAGTTGCTTCGTGGAGTAGATAACTGACGTCGAATATAATGTGATATTTCAATTGATATATGAATGATCTTTAAGAATTCTTTATTGAAGTAGTTTTTCAATGAGTCTCGTTGAATCAAACAATCATTTTTGTAGAGATAATTTGCAAAGAAGATTCCAGAAAATATTTAAGATGGTCCATTTTATTAAAATAAAGGAAACAGAAAATAATTAACTTGGGGTTATAACAACATTTTAAAACATATCTTAGAATTTGTAAATATTCGTTTATACACTTTTGAAAATAAAACGTAATATATTTGTTTTTATATATTTTATGACTTTTAAAATTAAGAGAGTATGAACTAAAGTATTAAGTATTTTCCGGAGGTAAAGTAGAAATCATTAACATATTTTTATTATAATATAAATATTAAAGAGTGGAATTGGTTAACCAAGTTTGAGTACTTAGTAGTTTCCTAAACCAGATTTTTTTTTGTTTGTTTCTTCAAATTTCATTTGTGTTTGTATTTGGCTCTAAGAAAATATAAAAAAAATGTTAAGCTTATAGTATAAATTATTTTCTTATTTTTCGTAGTTTTTCAATCAGCTAAAATAGTGTTAAGTTGACAAAAAAAATTAAAATAAAAAAACGTTTTTGGCTGTAGAGGGCTGTCGGTGGTTGAACCGAGGCTAAGAATCCTATCGAAAATCTTATTTTTATGTTAGAGTTATAGTGTAAATACCCATATGTCATTTGGTTTAGGGGGACTTTTATCATCTTAACAGGGGTTCCCTTTACAAGTGACTACGGGATCAAAGACTAGATGACAACAGTATTTACTTGTTTTTACAACCAGTATTTTTGAAAATTTCTTTATAAATATTTTTTTATCAAATTGAACATTGAAAATGAACATTATTTAGTAAAGGTACTCTCAAGTCTTGTCTAGACATTCGAGTATTAAACCTCGAGGATTAAATCGTGAATAATTTGTTGACCGCTAATCAATCGTAGCTTTCAGCGAACTACTCATAATCTCTAATCTGTAATTTGTTATTACTTATTTTGAAATTTGCTGTAGCGGTTTCCGACTTTCATCACAATTCTAGAGATTGTTTTGCATTTGGCGGACTCTTCTGAGGCAGGTAAGTCTGAACTATGTTGCGTCAATTCACCTCTACGAAGCAGCCGAGAGGGGACCAGGGGAGGGACAGCTAAGAGATCGCATGGCCCTCCGCCTCCGAATTTTTTTCTAGATCAGCCTCTGCTCTACAGAAGAGGCGTTAGACATTGACATCCGCAGTAAAACGACAGTACTGATTTCAACTGACAAACTAACTAGGCAACATGACTGTGATATTTTGCAAGTTAATTACTAAAAGTTGCAAGTTAAGTACTAAGTTACGCTCGTTCGTTTTCATATACTGATTGCTTTCGCCTTGACCTGAACTCTTGTTCTGGATATATAATCTGATAATTGTGAAAATATTTTAGAATTGAGCGTTGGAAATGACGTCCTGCGCTGATTCAAGTTTGTTTTGTTAATAGTGGTGGGTACGGGCCAGAGCCTCGTCTCTTAACTTGGACACGCGTAAGGAACGCTTCAACTGCGTATTGTAATGCTAATAGGTTATAAGGAAGTATTGCGTTCGCATTCTTTCATGTTCTCGCCGTAGTAAATGACTTGCTTGGTGCGCGAAGGTAAGAGATGGTAATTATTCGATTAAAATAATATCTCGCGCTCTGACTTTTCTTAGTTCATCGGTTTACCGGTAGCGCTACCATCGGAACTGATGGCTAAAGCCGACATCACACATTTGGCAAATAGCGAGCGATTGCTCACCAAACCCGTTTATAAACCAAATCAATAAGCCAAATAAAAAAATAACTGAGGTGCTCAGCGAATATGTGTTTCCTTTGATGTGCTCAAAAGACCGACACGCTGCGTGTAGAACGATCACCGAATGTTTGGCAAATAGCAACCACTCATCCCCTCTAAACAGGATTCGGCGATCGCTCTCAACTCGTCAAATACCGAATGTATATAAGAGCCGTGTGGAGGTATTTTCTTTCCCCCTATCAACCTATTCACACGTTCATGATTCCATGAGGAGGCGGAGGCCCGGGCCGGCACGTCGCCTTCCAAGGACCGGGCGAGCGGGCTACCGTGCGTGGTGCTCGTTCAGGAGAGGCCCGGCAATTTACGAGCACAGTAATTGCCTGTCGGCCGGATTTACAGCGCGCTGGCCCGCGCCGCGCCGCGCCACGCCACGCACTTGCCCACCGCTGCGCCCGCGATCCTTCCTCGGGGGAATTCCCTCGCTCGCGCGCTTTGCGGTTGTTGCCACAGCTCTCCCTGCACCTGAGCACGTGACGCGCCTTCGCAGTGTAAGAGGCCTCACGACATTGAAGACCTTACTTCTAAAGTGACATATCCCCATGGAAAATTATTTTTCAGAAAGGGAAAGTATTTATAACCAGGTTTGTAGTTCAAGATATGATGAAATAGATTTTGGCTACCTTTTAAGACATGACAAAACAGCACCTACTTTCTCGCATTGCTTTTGCAATTTTCGAAATATTTGAGAGTTTTAATTCAAAATAGGATGTGCGCCTTTCTGTACAAAAAAATTAAATTAAAGAAAAACATTTGGAGTCTTCTTGAGAAAATTTTGAAAAGGTTATTAAAGCTTTATGTTAAGTACCCTCCAAAATCAAAATATCCATTTTAAATTTAATGTGCCGTGATATCAGCCAGAAGGGGAAATTTCAATTTGGCGCAAATGTTGCGAATGATTTAGCCGTTAGTGTTTTTCAGAGACAGTTGGTCAGATTAACGGACGGATAGACAGATGTTTTGCGCAATAAGCAATTTTTCGTTATCAAGAACTCACAAATCATGGCTTCCGACTTCACAACATGTCAGAGGCAATTATTTAACACAAATAAACATAAGAATTATCCAGTTTTTCATTAGCAGGGACCCACAAAATACGTTTTTCTGTCAAAATTTCGTCGTTTTTCTGCAGTATTATAATATTTTATACTACATAAGTAGACTGCCAGAAAGTAATAAGACACTTTAGAATATTATTTGGGAGCATGATGGAGAATCAACTTAATAACATATCGGTATGTCAAACTACAGAACATCTGGAAATGAAGATAAGTCACTTTTTAACAAATTTACACATTAATCAACATTTTAATAGAAAAAAAAACGAAACGTAAACGGGAATGGCAGACTGATGCCCCTAACACGCCATTATTGTTATTATTATTATTATTATTATCATTATTATTATTATTATTATTAATAACTTTTCATCTTTTTAAGAAGATTTGATTTTCAACTGAAAACGCCAAGAATGCTATTTTCCGCCAAGAATGTTATTTACTATTAATTATCTGATAGGAGAAATTTCGGACTACGCGGCAAGTATTTAGAATAACTGACTTCTACATCAATTTCAAATGCCTTGGAAAGATAAATTTTCTGCAGATTTTCTTTGACGTGTTTTTAACGAGACCGGTACTAGAGATAATGATTGGCAGAATGAATACGCGGTGAAGCCTCCATTGTTCTTTAATTTGATATGCCAGATCACTGGACTGCAATCATTTCAGAAATGCTTTTTGTGTATTACTGCTAGAATGGACAGCAACATAAATAATAAACTAAGTTTTTCGTTCCTTGAGAGTTATTACAGTATCTGGTGTATTATGTTCCACAGTTGTATGTTTCAAAATTGCACGATCTAAATTAAATTCTCGCTCTTTCTTTTTTCACAACAGGTTCACTATCGTATGTATGATAAGTTCTAAAACTATGGTTGGTTGTAATTTGTTGAAGTATAACAGAAGCGATCAGTTTTCAGCGCATTGCGTAATATGTATGTGCCACGATTCCATATTCCGTAATTATATTATCTAAAACCACAGTGAATGTGTTACACCTGCGGCATTATTAGGTAACAGTTAAATGGAAAATCTACTCCAGGTTGCAGTCATATTTCTAACGAGCAGATCTAGTGACTGTGGGTGCCTTTTACAATACTTTGCGGAAAATATGGTCTGTTTCCAAAAACGTCATGACCTGCACCTCCCAGGTTTTTTTATTTATCTGCAAGTTTGGATGAGTTCTTATGTACATTTTGCGGAACAAATTCCAGTTATGAGATAACTACTATAGCTCTCACCTCTCTTTTTGCGCCCCACTTCCGGCTGATGTTGATTTTCAAAGTCTTGTATTCAAGGCGTTTCCCTGCGTCCTCTGGTTACGACGTTCAGATCACGCGGTATCCTAACATCTAGAAGTGCACACAATTTTGTCTCCAAAACTCGAATAACAATATTCAGTTTGTTTTTTGTGATCGTACGATTAGTATGAATTTATTGGTCATTCAGAATTGTATACAACCGTAGTGTTCAAGAGCAGTCAAAAGTTTCAAAACATGCTTCAATTCATTTTGGTCGATTATTTCGAACATTATTTCTGTATTCATGTAAAAACATAACAGATCACTTGAGGGAGAAAGCAAAAGAGCTTTTGAAATGTTGTGAATGTTATTTAAATTAACAGTGTGAATGAATTTATGGATTAAACAATACTAAATAAAGAAATATTATTGTCCTTCATTCGAAGGAAGACAATTTATTTAAAATACGGACAATCATTTGAAATAATTGTTATAATATTTTATTCTAATTTACTTTCCATTTCAATTTAATTCCATAATACCTTCAATTTAACAGAAAATAGACATTCTGCGTAAGATCATTTAAAGAAAAATCCGGAAAATCCAATAGCAAAAACCTTTTACAACTACCACCCTACAGACGTTACAGCGAATGCGGGGCATACTGAAACTTTTCTTCCTCTTGGAGATATTCCTCAAAAATTACTCAGATTTTTAAAAAAGTATCTGCTGAGCTAAGCTGAGATTCAGCTTGTCGCTTCCTCTGCAGGAGGGTCCTAGGTTTCGGGTCCAGACGGTGACGAAGTTTAAATAGTAGTTCGATAGCTACGTCTAATTCATCGGCTGGCTGGAGGAAAATTCTAGCAAGATACTCTGATCGGTAGTTTCTCGTGGTTTATCCGATAAGTACCAGGTGAATGTCGGATCGGAACCCTAATAACGGGCCGCGGATAGCGGACGATCCTTCCTTTCTCTTTCTTGTTCTATCCTCTCGCAATACTCACACACACGCTTCCAAGCAGTACACTACAACTCAGGAGACCAGTCGGGAGTTTAGAGTCTGTCCCGGGTGGGGCGGTGACCCACAGGGGGAAATATCAAGAGGGAGAAATCCCCCACAAACTGACGTGTAGATCGGCACCAGATCTCACCGTCCAGCGGGGGAAGTACATCGCTACCTCCCGGGATAAAACAGTCACTTCACTACGAAGACAAATGACTAAAGCAGCTGCTGCGCCCAGAAACATCAACCAATCATTTGAAAAGTGCATGTGATACTTTAAAGATCTATATTTGAATGAAGTTATGCAGAAAACATCCAACTCACAGAAAAAATGTGACTGAAAAATGACTTGGAATGTTGGGATATATCTTAGGATACCAAGGATGCACTCCGTAAATTAGATGTATGTAGGATGAACAATTACACCCAATTCGCTTTAATGTTTCATAATCGAATCAGTAATATCTCTCATTGGCCATTTTGTGCAATTTACGAACGTAAGACGAGTAATACGTTGATAAGATTTCGTGCTTTCATCGATCAGCATAACGCAAACATCGTTTAGATGCAGTGCTGACTTTCTAATTTTTTATCAGCCAGTTTTCTCCAATGATTTTTAATAACTTATTTATTTATTTTTCAATAAAAGCAGCGGTTCATTAAATGAGGTAATAAGCCTCCCCAGAAAAGTTTTAATGAAGTATGCTTCTACAGATTTAAGCATAATGGAATTTATGATTTTTTAAAGGAAATTAAGAAAACTTCTTTCCTATAAATGAGATCGCAAAGCTGATTCTGTGAATTCTATTATTCTCTTCTTCCTGACGAAGTGCCAGCAGCCGTATGGTGTCCAAGATATAGCCAGGATTTCACATAATGCAGATGTGGTCCAATCAACGAGAGACTTACGAAGGAACTTGCTGTGATGAAAAGTAAAATATTTTCAATCCGAAGATAATTTCTTTTGTCAGTTGATTTGTCTGTTCAATATAAATTCTTCCTATTCGGTTTTAAATATCACTAGACTATTAATGCTAGATGAGCTTGCTCCTTATTTGCTGATATACAAACAAATTGTGCAACGTCTCGTGTAAGAATGAGCCACTGAGCCGTCCGATCATTTGCCTTTACCCTCCGCGACCTTCAACAGTCCCCGCTTTCTGTGCTACTCACGCCCTCCGATCCGACTGGTGGTGGCAGCACTGCTCCCGATCCGCCTTTCCTTTTTTAAAAAATTATTGTTATCCTTTTCTTAATTATATTTTATTTTGCAATTTGTTTGTGAACAAACATTTGGCAAAATTACATAGATTTACATAAACAAATACATGAGAGGAGTAAAATCCCATGACCGAACTCCACCAATGATACATTATTAATACAAATTAACTATTAATTATAATTTCTGAAATGAATAATTTAAAGTCGATGTGGAAGGTCTAGAGTATGATGGCGTTGAAGTCGTCTGGTGGAGTCACTATTGTCTAGTAAGTTATTGTTATCCTTGATCGTAATTATTGCCTTACAAAGGATTTTGATAATTTTTACATCTATAACATTTTCATAACTTTTCGAGGGTCTTCCAAGGAGGGACCTCTCATTTAGTTTATTAATTTAACACTATAAATTTATACAGCAATGAATATATACAACAAAAGAGTTCACATTCTGGTTTAAGAGTGAGAGTGCAGCTTTTAGTAATAATTAGTCTGATATGGTTGCAAATTATGGAGGATGAAGGAGATCTTTATTATGTCGAGTCTTAATTCTGCGAAAAGAATTTGATGTTTTGCCAAGATTAAATATTATAGTGGAAGTACAGGAGAGTAAGGATGAATAGAACCTTAAAGATAATTTTGAGATGCAGTTCTTTAAGGCTTTAATAGATAGTTCTTTTTGAATTTGGTTGTTCCGTATGTACCATGGAGCGTTTAATACATTGCGTATATATTTATTTTGAATTACTTGAAGTTTATAAAATGTGGTTTTTGGTGCTCCTCCTCAAATCTGGCAAGCCTGATTATGTATTTCAAAGTCCAGGAAAAGAGGGCCTGATTATTTTTTTGAAAATTCAATCCGTCTTTTGACGAGACCTGGCACAGTATACAAATATGAATCATCCCGACGCTTTAAAGAACACTCGAGTGCTTTTTTCGGAGTCCACAAGATCGTGTTTCAAGATTTGTTTAGGAACCTCATTATTCGACTTCTCTCTGAGTAAATTGATTTACAAAATCGATATCCAGAAGGGAATATAGAAAGTATTCTCGTATGATAGCAACATTGTTTCGAACGAAATATGTTATTTAGACCTACAATAATTTAATTGTGATACATTTCAACTGGTTCTGCATATCAGAATAATTTTAAGCGGTTCTGGGAATTACAATAATTTCAACAATCGGTTCTTGCAATCCGGTGCGAACCGGCTGAATGACAGGACTGCTTGGATGCATTGTGAAAATCAAAAGAAGTGTGCTCAGCTGCCTTGAGAGTTCTTGATTTTAACATTTTTATGGTTTGGTCGCGTTCTGCTGGACGTTATATTATTGAAAGAAAAATTGCATTGTGAAAGAAATCTCTAACTTTAATGTTGGAGGTACAAGGCAGATTCGAAAATAAATTTGAATTACCTGAATTCTGACGATCTCATCGAACTAAAGGAAGGACTGTAGAAAAGTTAGAAAAGTTCTACATGTTCACTATGAGGAAAATTGAATACTCCAAAACGTTAATTTCATGTCGATCTGTATTTATTCTGGACGACTAATGAAATGAGGAAGGTTTACACATTCTGAAGCTAAACAACCATATTGATAGTGCAAATAGAGTGGACAAAATGTCTGAGAACGTAGGTGAAATATTTCATATTTACCAAGATCTGGACATGTATATTGTAGTAAAGAAATGCTACAGACCAACATACCTTACAAAAGAAATGCATGTATGTAGTTATAATTACTTTTTGGGGAGGGGCGGTGAAAGGATACATGCGTCATACGTTTGCTAGACATTGCGTTTATAAACACTCAATCATCTTTGCATTTAAGAACACACTTCGAACTTGAGGAAATTCACTATTTTCGCTGCACTAACCTCACACTCGCGTATTTGCTCGAAGCCAAAGTCGGCTGCAATTCTCTGTTCAATTACAAATCACACAATGAAACAATGAACAAATTCTGGTAGTTCAATTTATTTAAAGATATTATTTAAATCTTGTGTTTATTCTACGAAATAGATTAAGAAGAGCAAGTGATGACAGCTAGGGCCCTTTACCTTTTATTTAAAGCAAAAATCACGAACTTTGGTAAAGTGAAAAGCTCAAACTCTTTTCTAAACGAAAGTATTTTGTGTGTTCAATATAAAGATCTTTGCGATTTTGAAAATGTCAGAGGTGTTAATGAAAATCGGAAGTATTACACGCTTACAAATGCAATTTCGTCTATTTGAGAAAAAAATGTGAAGAAACATTTTTCAGCCATATTCCATAAAACTTTGAAAATTTATTTATAAAAAACATCCCCAAATATTAAAATATCTTCATGATTTTCGGAACAGCACCACAAGGTCTTACTCCTGATATATTTATCAATTTCCAATTCAACATATTCTAATCTGACCGAGATATGCGTGACACTTCCATACATCCATCTATAAGGAAAGACACACAGACATCCCAATTTTGGGGACCAAAATTGCTTCTCTCCACCTTCACCAATCTTAACTACCTTTGAAACAGCGTTGATGTACTTTTATACTCTCGTGTGTGAATACTTACATTTAAAAAAAACTTAAACACGTATTTTACGAGCGAAAATTCGAGATCTAGTTGAGGGGTTTCCAAAAGTTTTCCTCCCTCTACTGTAGATTAGGGAGGACGATGGAAAATAAAGGAAACTTGAAGACGGAACGGGCCTTTAGTCCCACAATGTACTGTTGATAATTTTTTTCTTTGCTAAAATTATGTAATAATGTACTTCAATATTGGATATATCTCTAATTTAGAAAATAAAATAAATAGTAACAATTTTTAAATATTTTCCTCGTGTTGGCTATTGAACACGTGGAGACTTGTTTGCAACCTCTAATCACTGCCTGACGGAGTGGCTTAAGAAGGTATTGCGGCCAGGAACAGTCGATTTGTGAGGTTGAAGTTGTCGGCTTGTATATGAGAGGAAATTTGTTACTTCGCAATATTTTCTTTTTTCAGACTCGGCAGTGGTAAATAAATTGCTAGAAAATGTACTTCATCTCACTGCTGTAAGAGTTATGATGTTTTGTGCTTGCCAGGTGCAATAACTCGCTCAGAATCTGACCCATTTATCAGGTTTAATGTACTGCACGTGACATAGGTTATTAGGCACACAGCCGACTTGGAAATCGGTTTCAGTTCCCTGAGCTGTGTGGACATTAAGTATAGTGTAATAGACTGCCCACAGGTTCCTGCGTAATGAACGAGAGACACCTTAAATTTGATATCCTGAAAGTATATGAAATAAAAAAAGCGATCTTCACGATGACGCTTAAAGAGGTTGCATTTGAAAGAACTGTATGCAACATGTTGCTTTACTAGAAATATTAGGTTTAATCAGTGTTTCCTGAATGAAATAATTTTTTGGTCGCAATTTCATGACTCCTTTTCTTTGTATGAGAATGAATTTTACTAATTACTAGAAAGCTGCTTTTGTATCTTTAACGGCTGGATGAATATGGAGGTGGATGACAACAGATCTGTACCAACTGAACATTTAATACTTTCATATTATTTTTCTTCGAATTTCACGGATTTTTTTTTTATCGAAATCAACACTGATTGCTGTAACATCACTTGCTTCTTTGTCACATGATATAAAATGTAGTAGGTGTTTGTACATGTAGCAGGTATTACATTAAGATTTTCCTGATCTCACAGAGCACTGTCTCTTTGATTCTATGTATTTTTTCTGCACCAAACCCCAGTATCTCCATTGTAGTCGTCCGCATCTGCGGCAGCTAATTCCCGCGCCTCATTAGTTCCAACCCCCCCTCCCCCCCCCCACTGCCGTCTACTTTACTTAAAAATACGGCGTGGGTCGGGCCCGTACGATAGCCGAGCTCCGGGCCAGTACTATTTCACCCGGCATTACCGAAGCAGCTACGTCCCTCTGGAGCACGGAGGGGCGAGGCGGCGGCGGCGGCTTCTGTTCCCCTCATTAAGCTCCATCGCGCCGTCCCTCTTCCTGCGCCTCCCCTGGGAGGGGGCGACCGAATTTGTGAGGCTTCGCTCGCGCCCGCGCCGCGCAGCGCCGCCGCGGCGAGGGGCTCAACTGAAATTGATTGTTTTAACGGCGGTACATTCGTTCGCCCACTGCGCGCCCGTCTCGCCCCCCGCCCCGCCACGCCGCGGGCCGAAGCGAGGGCTGCCCGAGGGAGAGGGAGAGAAGAGGAAGATTCACGCCGCGCCGCGAAGGAGGCGGCGGCCCCTGTGTTATTGATGAGCGCGCACCCGCGTTTTTTCCCCTCTCCTCGTGTTCTGCGCTCCGGAGGCCCGCGAATGGGGCTCGATTCCTCCGCCGAGAGCCCGCGCCCCAGCACACGCCCTCGCCCTCGCCGCCGCTGCGGGAAGCCCTGGGCCCCGGGCCGGGCTGTCGCTGCTCGCCTAACGAGGCTGAAGGTCGCGGAGGGCCCAAATGAGCTGGCTCCGATAGCCAGGACCAGCGTCCAAAGACTACATTTTGAAGAGCGCAAATTTGTACAGGTACAGCAGCAGAGTCGAGGTTTTTCTGTAGTATCAAGGAAAGTGATGGAGAGAAGCGGGATAAGAGAGTAGACAGGGTTGTCGTGACGAAGAGATCTCCGTTAGTGAGCCATGAAAGAGACAATGAGAACGGAGCTAGATGAGAAGAGATAAGAAGAAGAATGCTACAGTTGAGTGCAGCTCCTAGGCTGAGTCTTCAGGTAAGAGCATAGATACTTCGGAGTACTACAGTAGAAAGAGAGACGTCGTGGATGAAATAGCAGAGAAAGATGGCAGAAGTAGATGTGAGTAAATCAACGATGGCGTATGGTCTATCAGTGCTTCTATAACCGAGGCATTCGGGATTGCGAAAGAGGCAGAGTATGAAACGGTCACCGGGGAGGGTGGGTGCAGCAGGGTCGCTTGAAATGGGGGTGGCGGCTGTGGCAATGGGAGCGGCTGCGGGGGCGATGGCGTCTGCGGCGCGGAACTGTCCGTTTTACGACCGGGGGTTCCTGTTTTGGTTCCGCCCCACGCCGGAAGGGGGTTGCTGTTCTTTGGGTTTTATCGTGTGTGTTCAACTGCGAGAGGATTGCCTCGGACTAGGGAAAGCACGAACCGCACCCCGCATGGTGCGGTTGTGTGTTTACCACCCAGACCACCAAAATGGCTTTTCCATATGCTCAGGACGTGGCAGAACTTGCTGAAGAGAATTGTTAAGCGTTGACATAATTTGATATTAGTAAAGCATCTCTTACGAGATGATTGTAGCTAACAATAATTGCCATATTTTGTACATATTGTATATTTAGAATTTATTTATCTTCTGTTGAACAATTGTATAAAACATAAATTGTAGTATGTGTAAGATTCTGTTGAAAAATTAAATAAATTGAAACTTGTCGATAAATGTGGATCGAGCAAATTTTAACACTTCTTGAAAAGTGAGGAAAGTCACAAAATATTTGCTAGTGAGTACATTTTATGCCATATTAATTGATAAATGTAAACATTAAATAAGAAGTTAGAAATACAGAAGTAAACACTGTTTTCGCAACGTTCTTTTTGTTGTTGTCTCCCTCATGATAATAAAATATTTGTGTGTGTAGGGGTGTGAGTTGCTGAGGCTTGCTCATCAACTACACAACATTTTAACCCTAGATGTACAATTTTTTATTTTTTATTTTTTGTAAAATAATGTTCTATTTCTGTGTAAGAAATTCATCTATACTTTCTGCGATGAATGAATGCTTGCAGTTGTGAAAGAAGTCTTTATTAACAAAAACATACATTAGCGTTAGAGAAAGATTGCAACCAAGAGTTTGAATCAGCAATGATCCGAGTAGTGGATTGTACTTAAGACAAGAATGTTTAAATATAAAAGTAAAGTTATATTATATATATATATATATATATATATATATATATATATATATATATAAAGTTAAAATATACTAATGCGTTTAAAATAATTTTCAGGAAAACACGTGTGTTAAGTAGATATCACTAAATAGACTTTTGTCATGAGACAAGGTTTAGAAAATGTAGTACTTCTGAAAAAGTAAAAATGTTCATTGTTGTCCAATGTGAAAAAAAAAAATTTACCTTCAAAAATGTGTGGATAGAGAACATGAAGTACATTACAGATTACACGTAGAGGAATACCAAACAACTAATCCGGAGTCTTTTTGAAGAATATATAGAAGATTTTGGAGAATTTTGGCGAATGAGAATAACATTTGTTCAATTATAAATAACCAGGAAATTTGTGCAACATTTATCGGGAGGTTAATGTTTGATTAATTAAAACGCTACACATCTGTTAGCTTGAACTGCAGAAAGAATATCAATATAAAATAATCTTGGAATAAATTGGTGAACATTGTACACTAGGGAAATAAGGTAACAAGCGACATAAATTAAAATGTAGATAAAAGGAAGAGAAAACGTGTGTGGAAAACTGCAAAGAAAATGAAAGTAAAAAAACAATACTTAGGAAATAATGGCTTCTGTGAGAAAAGCTAAAACCATAGGATCAAATGGAGAATAACATCGTAATTCAAAACGTCAAATAAGGAACAGTTTCCTAGTTGAAGTATTTATGAAGCTTGTTGAAAAATTGTTAACTATATTTAATAATTATTAAATCTGAGTTTGTATTAACAAAAAATTATCCGGCAAAAATATATGAAGCATTTTACAACATTTTAATGATTGCGATAATATGATAAGCCAAATGGCCGGTACTTGTAACAAATTACTGAAGTTTTTTTTAAATTCTCTTTTCATGGTCCTTAATCACATCATACATTGCTGTATTGATAATACTATCATCTTGTTTTAAAACGTACAATTTACATAGAGGAGGAAAACGAGTTATTTTATTCATGCTCACGGATTTTTTTATTATCAACAAGAACAGCCGCATCAATAAATGGCGCTATCATTACAGTATAACTGTTTCTATTCTTATTCATTGCCGATATATCAAAATTTCTCCCCTCAACTCCTCTCCCCTACATCTCCTCTCCCCTACAACTTAAAAATCCCCGAGTGATCGCACCTGCTTGCGATCGCTCCTCCAGATAGTGCACAGCGAAGGCGCCTGAATTTATCGCTGGAGCGTCGCGACTCGCGACAAATTCACTGGCGCAGGCGCCCTCTCAGGCCAAGGTGCGAACGGCAAGCAGATGCGTTTTTAATACGCGCGCACTATCGCCCACGCGAGCCCATCAATATCGCATTAGCCGCCTTACGACCTGTTTGCCCGCGCGTAAACCAAGACTGGCGCCGCCCCTCCCATGCGATCGCTGCTTGAGCACGGCGCGATTGCCATGCGCCGCTGGGGGGCGCCGTCGTGCCCACGGCTCTGCCCCTGCCCCTGCCCCTACCCTCGCGATGGGGCTCTCGTGTTTCAGTTACTTTCAGTCGCGCTAGTTTTCTTCGCCTCGATTCGTTACTGGGGAGGATCCTAGTGGATTTAGGTCAATCATGAACAATTTTTTTTACTGACAACCTTTCGGATTTTACTAAACCTTCCTCATTGCATTTTATAAGGTAGCGAATTCTCATCCAGTTTCAAACATCCTGCACATTCTTGTGGACACACTTTATAAAATATCATGAGCAAGGCTTAATAGAAGTCGAAACGTTGGCAATTTAAAAAATATTTGTTCATCATTTAATATTCATTTCATATTCATTTCATCATTTGTTGTTCATGTTCCTCAGTTACTATTACTCACCTTTCAGTCGTGTTTAAATACTTATCGACGTAAAAATCTTTATACAACGCACACTGCACACTATTTTGCTCAGTTTGCGCGCTTTATTTGTTGAAATTCGTGAAGGCCACACGTATTCTTTAACGAGTTCGTGTTTTTTAATACCGATCTTTGAAGTTCTGTATAATTCAGCATGAACTGAATCATGATTGAAAATCGTTGATTTTATGAATTAATTCATTTAATCGTTCAAAGTTCTAGAACCAAAGAGTGAAAAATTTGTGAAATTTATTATCCAAAAAGATCTGTCAGTTTCTGGAAATAATATAGTGCACTTGACTCAAAAAAACATTTTGGAGAAAATTGTAATGGCAATTGGGTTAATTTATTCATATTTTTTATTGTACGTCGTAACTCGAAACAAGCAAACAATGATTTCCATAAGTGTTTGAAATATGGAACTCATAGTTTACAGAACTACATATACTTAATATTTTGTTGTCATTTCTCTGATAACCAATATCTTAACTGCCGACACGAAACGTTTGATCATATTAAAGCAATTAACTAGAACAATTTGATTCTTTATAAAAGATTTGTTAACAAAAGAGTGGGGTAGTCTTTGTTATTACTGCGTGATACTTTGGAGTCCAGCTTATTTTCACTTGTTATAATTGTCTAATTTTGTATCGTGGCAAAGTCAAGGAAAATTTTAATGAATTCAGGGAAAATAATGTTTGAAAAGTATTATATATTTTAGTATATATTATAGGAACGGATAGAGATGATGTCTTATGAAGAGAGTCTCCCGTCGAGCTTCTGATTTCCAAAACACTTAGGATACCCCTCGAGGACGAAACCGGCGGCTGGAAACCCATGACATTTACATGAGATCCGATTAAGGGGCCCCAGGGACGTTCCCATCGCACGGTCCGTGTCTCACGGAGTAACTGCTCGGGAAGTCTCATCCCCGCCCATAGCACGCCTCCGTGCTCCCCCTTCGCCGCTGCCACCCCGTTGGCCCGCCGCGCCGCGCCGCGCCGCGCCGCGCCGCCCATGGGGCCTGCCGCGCGACTGCTCATCGGCCGTCGCACCCGTATTTCACGTGAATCACCCAGCCTCTCCAGCTGCATTAGCATGCGAGGGGCGCGCCCACCGCCGCGACGCGGCGCTGACCGCAAGGGCGGAAGGCGGCCGCGGTGGGCGTGGCGCGGCGCGGCGAGGCGAGGCGAGTGGGGCTT
This sequence comes from Teleogryllus occipitalis, assembly GCA_011170035.1. Classification (NCBI taxonomy): domain Eukaryota; kingdom Metazoa; phylum Arthropoda; class Insecta; order Orthoptera; family Gryllidae; genus Teleogryllus; species Teleogryllus occipitalis. Next base: position 956,291 of record BLKR01000046.1, on the reverse strand, counting down.
GTGGGCGTCCGCCGAGGGGATGGAAAATCGGCGAGGGAGGCCGCAGTCGCCGACTGCGAGGGGATTGAATGTATATGGCATTGTTTGGTTCCTCCGGGATGTTTTATGGATTAAGAATGGGTATGGGGTGGAATATAGGAGGGACATGTAACAACTGAATCTATATTGTTCTTGGTTTTCCCTCAAGAGATACAACAACGCTCTTCAAACAGTCTATTTGCTTCCTCAAAAATTTATCGGGAATAATCTGGTTGTTATACGGCCGTGTGCGGGATGTTCCAAAATCAAGAGATAATATTGAATTGGACTTCAGTACATCATCGGAATATCTGTCGAACTGGATATTTCTAAAAAAAATGCGAAAATGATCACAGAAGTTGACGCGTTCTTAAAATGATAATCTCTGATCCCCAACAATATTCGTTTTCCGTCATAGAAAAATGTCTGTAGAGAAAAACTGTTTTCCCTGGACTAGAGCCATAGCTAACATGCAATCATTCCATCTTCATGAATAGTAATATTTGATGACTGATTGTTCCTCAAATTTTGGAAGTAAATGAACGCACTTGATGTTATTTACAGGAAAAAATGGTATTCCTCCAGATGAGAAACATCAACTGCACTGTCGTTTGCGATTTCTTTGATTTGGAATGTTGATATTACATTCCAACGTAATATCGTTATTACGTACGATATTACTATATTACATGATCCTATATTGTACTGCCTTATTCCTGCTTTCTGAGTGGTGACAGGAGAATGAACATCATTTCTGCTCGTAGACCATTTCAGCCCATTTTGTATTGACATCTTGTTTTCTAATTTCACTCAGGAATAACATTTTCGACGACTTCTATTTCTCAATAGAGAATTAATAACATTATTATAATAATAAAATGCCTAATGATATTGCTTTTATTCCTGAAGTAATTTAAGTTAAGAATTCACAACTAAAAAATGATTTTTGTTCCAGAAATATCAGGAAGCAGTATGCATTTTAATTTTTCATTGGACTTTGGTTATATAATGTTTTAACAAAGATTGCAATTCTTCATAATATGTATACAGAGTTTCAAAAAGTATTTTGCTATCTAAAAATGATAATTATAAGGGAGAAGGGAAAATGGTGATACCACAACAGTTCTAACTTCCGTCACAGGATAGCGCTAGCGGCGGAGACTGCGGCAGCCGCTGCACCGACGGTCCGTGGACCAGTATGGATTTTCTGGCGGACTCCTCACCCTCGCCTTCCCACTCTCCGCACCAGCATCGACCTCGAGTCCTCCCACTACACCAACGCCGCCATCTTGTGTGTCTCGCAGATCCCGACGTTCCCTTGCTAGCAGCGTTTGTGGGCGTTACACAGCGATGAAATTCAAGGGTTGCTTTTCCTCGTCTCCTCTTCTAAGTGAATCAAAATACACAAGATTCAAGTATGTAATTATCAGCTCATTTGGTCCGATGCAGGTTAATTGAAAAATAATTCTGTAGATCTCAATTCGCAGCATTAAAGGCAATTTGTTTTTTTGAAAATTTAAATATCACCGCACGAAAAATTCAAACAGGCATATTCCTTTCTGCGTATTTTGTTATGAGCTAGAAACAGTGATGGTGGACGCTCAATATGTTTAGTATAATATTACTCATATTACTTATTTTTATTAGTTAAAAATAATTTTCATAACAGTACTATTAAATTATTTTTGGCAATCTTCTTAACTAATTATCGCGTTTCCGCTGATGTTACAGCAACAACTGACGTTTGCATACATTATAATAACAAACAGAATTATTTACATTTTATTTTCGAAATGTTTATGATCTTGAAGGAGCTGAAGCATGTCATTAACACTGACCTTACAGCATATCGCGCTTATTGAGCAATTTATCGAGAAAACTTCTTCGCTATTTATGGGCATTCTTGAGAGGAAGGTCTCTGGTATTAAGTCGTCTCTTTATGGGCTGTTTCGAGATGTTATGAACAATAATTCGCTGCTTGCGTGCCTCGTGAATTTCGAATGTAAACGTTAACTATCACCTTCTCGCCAGTTAAGTTACTTAACAAATCGGACGTTTGCGGGAAAAGTGCCGCCGCGTTGTGCGGTCATGGGCAAGCGACCGGCACTCGAGACTCCATAAAGCAGGAGCGTTGCGCCTGAGCCATGCGGAGCATCATTGGCCCTTGTTGTCAGACTCCTCCCACCGGTGTATCTCCTTCGTGGTGAGGTGCTTAAAGCCAGAAACGTTATTTGCATTCCGAGAGTTATCAATCAGACAGTTTCAATCTGAGAAATCTATTCTCCTCATTCTTCTAATACTACGAATATTATTTTTTTATTCATAGTTCTATTAATTCTTATTAACAGCGAGATTTCGGAATACGAATTAATACATTTATGAAGACTAAATCGTTATTTCAATTTTAATTAAAAAATCGATGAGTGTTCTGTACAGAAACAATAGCTTTGTAGTGATTTTCTCTCATTCAACTCATAATTACGTGCAATATTCCTGCTATGTAAAACTATATAGAAATGTAAGAAGATAGTAACAATATTTGTCCAAAGAATTATTCATAAATTCATAAAGAAATCATAAAGGTTATGAGCATTTTTTCGATTTTGCAGATTCAATAAATTTTTAAAATAAAGTATTTTATTCTCAGTAACTTGCATAGTAAAACAAAATATCAATAGGCTGAATTCGCTTTTTACACAAAAGCCTCGTTTTTATTCTTAAATATTCAATACTAATATCATTTATTTTTATTTTTGCATTGTTCGATATGCGTTGTTCAATAGATACGTTTTTCTTTTACTGTATACCTTATTTTTTTGTAAGTTCATCCTTAATCAGTTTTAAGTTTTAAAAAGTAAGCATATGTCTTTATCTGTGATAAAATTCAGGATTGTAAATTATTATTCTATTCCACACTATTCATTTGAACAGGTTATTTCCATTCCAGTTTCCTTTGCAGTACATTTACCACTTTCCCTTCTACCGGCTTATAACCTCCAATTCCAATACACAAACATCTCTTTATCATGGCAGTTGCATCGGTGTGAATGCTCCTGCCACTACGTGCAAACGGAACCCAACCTTGTATCATTCTCACAGTACTCCCCCGCGACCCTCGCGCTCTCCATCGCCCTGGCCGCCGGGGGCAGGCGTCGGGGCCTGGCTGGGTGGTCCGCCGCCCCCGGGACGCGCCGGCGAGACGCGACTGTATTTCATCGCCGGCGCATCTTAATAAGAAATGGGTGGGCGCCGCGCCGGCGGACGGGCCATGTCTTGCGTCTAATTTACCGCCGCGGTAATTGTCCCGCCCTGCCCGGAGGAGACGCTCCACTGCCGCACACACCGCGCGCCCGGGCGGCTCAGCGCCCTCCGAGCAGCGCTGCCACGCAGGAATGCGGACGACGCAACCCGAGAACAATGTGTAAGGACGAGGCGAACAAAGTCTCATTCTTCACGAAGCTGTGTCAAAATCAACGCTGGTTGCTGGTGTTGATGATCAGTATCAGTAGTTAAAAATGATAGCAAACTTAAACCAATCTCGAGTGCAGACCAAACTCGAATCATGCATGTCATTCATGCTTGTCAAAAATGAACACGATAAATCGCCACTTTCTTCACATATCGCTATAGAATTTTATTATATTGCTTCCATGTAATGGAACAAAAATTCTGGATCTTGATACAATGTCTGTAAGCTCTACAAACAAAAATATCTGCCTTTTAAATGTCATCCGTTTCTGCTGACAAACTTAGAAACATGAAATGAAACATTAAAACATGAACCATTCGTCATATATACGAAAGTGTCTTTTAATGAGACATTTAGATGATGACAAATTATCATCAACCAGTACTGTGAAGTGCGGAATTCAAATTAGAGTGCACCTTAGAACCTTTCCTTCCCTTCCCCCCGCGACAGAATCGAGAACATCATTCTCAGCGACGGACGTAAACAAACCAGACGCTGGAATTTATGTGTGAATCGTTGAAGTGTGTTTACGACGAAAGGGGAAGGCAGTTCTTCGTCATACGGCGAGGGCATAAAGGAGAGAGGATAGCCTGGCGGGTGGAGAGGGCTCAGGCAGGGTAAGTGGGGCGAGGAGACATCATCGCAGCGCTTTCCAAGGATAGAGCGCGACGTCGATGGCTTGAGCGGTGGCAGATGGAGAAGAACGTGACGAACGGAGGATAAGCGCAGAAAATACAAATTGGAATGAAAGGAGAAGTTGATGTAGTGGTAGAGAAGAAAGATGGAGATTTCTTAAAGATTGATGAAACAAAATCGTATAAAGTACGTGATAGAACGAAAGCCGAGGAATTGAGAGAGGGAAAATAAAAAGAGATGAAAGAATGGAGAAAGACATTATACAGAGAAAAATTGGAAGATTGGAGAGTGTCCGGGTGGGAAAGAGATGTGAAAGAACGTAAGAGAAAACCGACAGCGAGAAGAGGTAAGAGGGGAGAGCCAGAGGTGATCAAGACACTTTGGGCAGCAAGTTTTACAGGGTCATCAGGTGCAAAAGGGTAGCGGATGTCGTAGTGGGGGCGGTCTCCGAGTCCGTGGGGTGGGGGTGGCGGGAGTGGCGGAGGCGCCACGGGCGTTGGCGGGGACTCCGGAGTCGCGCGTGCCACTCCGCCCTGCGCCACGCCGCGCCTCGTGGCGGCTGCCTCGCGAGCGATTGCCACCGCCGCTTAACGGCCGTTACTCGCCGTTTACACGCGACTTAACGGCCGCTCCGTTTAGCCGCCGCCGCCGCCGCCGCCGTCACCGGCCAAGACGCCGCCACCCCCGTCACCGCCCCACCCCCGCCGCCCCGATGCTCCATCCGCGCGGCCAACGCTCAACCTCGCGTGCCGGGTGCAGGTCGCGGCGCGGGGAGCGCGTTTAACTGCCCTGCGGACGCCGACTAAAAGGTTCCTCGACACGTGGACCGCGGCTTGTGAGGCAGAGGCCAGCTCTCGAATGGGAGGCATCGGGTTTTATGGGAAGGTGATCTGACGCCCCGTCTCCACAACAGTTAGCTCTTCAGCAGGATTAATGGCAACTTGTAGATTCGTTGTAGGTCGTGCCGTTTCCAACCTGAGCCAAATGCATCCCTGCTCAAAATGCAGGTAGACACCTGATCTGATGAAACGATCGCGTTATGCTTAACGGTAATTCTAGTATGGGAATTGCGAGAATGGATAGTAAAATTGTTCTTTGAAGTGTACTTTGTTCTGAAGAGGATCTCATAAATGTGTTTCGGAAGGTGAATGAAACTGAATAGATAACTCTTCGTGGAGACTATCTGCTAATGTGTTGGGTTTGTAAAGTGTTTTACTGCCTTTTTATGATTCACGAAGGAGGAATAAACTCTCCTTCGTTCCGAAGTCACAGCACGGCCGTTTCATTCAGTGAACGATCAGCAGGTACGATCGAGATCACGTGCTTAACCAAAGCAACACGTGCAGGCTAGGACATCCGTCTGTCAACAATACACACACATCGAAACGTACAATCCTTCGTCCTGAGCTCCCATTACGAGCGTAGGCTCAATCTCACCCGACTTAGTCGCTACAGCCGGAAGTCTCGTGTGTGCGGCCGCGGGGACGTGAGTGGCACGCAGCGTCAGTGACACGCACGCGTCGCGCCTGGCAGAGACAAGCAGCCTTTTTGCATGCGCCCGTGTCGTGCGCACGCCTCGTCCCGCGGTGCCCCGCTCCACCGCGCCCCGCCCCCTCGCTTTGCTGCACTGCCCCCCTCTTCCGCCGCGCGCGCTGCACGCGCCGGGGCCGCAGCTGCCGGTGCGTCGCGCTGTGACCGTAACGACGCGTGATAGCCATCTTTAATTATACACGCACGCGTAATTTACGGCGACGGTCACTGGGGGCGCTGGCGACGCACGAGCGCGCGGACGCGAGTCCGCCGCATTGCGATTATTCGGCGGCGGCGGCGAGGGCGGCGCGGGGAGGGGGCGGGTGAGGAAAGGGTGGAGTTTCAGAGGGTGCGCCCCAACCCCAACCCTTTCGGCTTAACTGTAATAGACATCTACGGCCTAGCGAGCTCGGGATCTAAATCAGTCCGGCGCACACGGAACGCGCGTTCCGTACACATTTACCCCCGGGCGGAGAAGATCCCTCGGGAAGTTGCCGGCGCGGGAGGGCGGGGTGGCTGCAGAGGGCGCGCGGGGGACGGGGCGCAGGGCCCACCCTCGTCCGAGTATGGATCCGCGAGCGTCCTTCGTGGATGTGCGCATGCGCGCCACCCCCTGCTGAGCGCTCCCATTGGCTGCCATCGACACTCGCGCATGCGTGCTGCGTGATTATTGAGGATTCCTCTTCGCACGGCCATTCGTTCGCTTACCCTCTGTGTACGGGGAGCCTGACGAGGGATGGGGAGTGGGTGAGCAAGCACTGAGCGGAATAGGGGGTGTGGGGTGCGGCGCAGCACAATGTGGGGTGGTTGGGAGAGTGCTTCGTGGGGTGGGGATTGACAGAGAGAAACGAGCTCCTCTGTGTGACTGCGGGAGTTCATACGGGTATTCTACTCGGGTATCTATGACCCCCATCTCATCAATGGTGATTTTGCAGCATTTCAAATTTCTTATCATCACTCTCTAATTCTATAATTCTGTGTTTGCAGATAGGAATCATTACCTTTTTGCTGATAATATCTTTTCTTTAAAATGTAAATGAAAGCGAAGTAAATTATAATCTTTTAAGTATTATTCATATCCTTTCAATATACTTTTTAGTAATGTTCTGCACTTCATATTATTTCATGCTCTTAAAAATGTTTGAAAAATGAGTACAAAAACGAAAACAGTCACTCATTATTTTATTAAAGATCTTTTTTGATACGTTGCGGATTAAATAATGAAATATATTGTCATTTAATTATAAAGCATTAGAGTATTTTCTTTTAATTTAGCACTGTTTTTCTTGTCGATGTCATTACACATTTTCTCTTGTATACAAATATCAGTTGTCGTTTGCTTCTTCAGGTGATTGTTAAGTGAATATGATATGAATGTTCTTTAAAAATTATTCTCATTATTTGTGATATTTTTATTTTTACAAATTAATTACTTATGTCATGACGCATCAAGTAGTTTCTGAATAACGATCACAAAGATCAGCTCACATAGACCGGTGGCGGATGGGTGAAAAAATGTGACACAAACGGATGGGCTGGGGCTGGGAGATCCGGGTTAAAAACAAGAATTACACAGCAAATATTGTGTTTATATCATTGTTAGAGGACTTCAGTATGTTAGTTTGATATAAAAGAAAGCATTTTTGTTAATAAACTATATATTTATTATTCGTATCAAAAAATATTTGGTAAATTTATGGAGGAGCACAATGAGCCTTCCCTAATATCATCCACGTCATTCCACTGGAAAGTTTGACTCATTTCTGAAAGTACAGTTGAAATTGACTTCAGTTATATATAATACTACTACACAAAAATAACATATTACCTATATAGCAGTAAGAAATAATTCTAAAAACACGAATACGCACTTCCTCGATTACAGTTACACGAACGGATAGGTTTAATCTGAGAGACCAAGCTCGAAACAAATTACGCATATAATCACATTTACAATATATATGGCAATAAGTGTCACACTGAAGGTTACATAAGAAAATAAAAGAAAGGCAGAGAGACGAACAGCCTGCCAATGCTATCAGCATGTGATTGGCTGAAATTTTTGTTACCTCGTGGGTCTCATAGACCCATCCCATCCGTTGCCGGGATAGTCGAAGCTGAAAATTCTGAGTTTGTTTAAATATGCATATTTATACGCATCGGTTTGTTGTGTACATATATATATATATATATATATATATATATATATATATATATATATATATATATATATATATATATATATATATATATATATAGAGAGAGAGAGAGAGAGAGAGAGAGAGAGAGAGAGAGAGAGAGAAATGGATAGATATAGAGAGAGAGAATGGATAGACAGACAGATAGACATATAGATAGATAGATAGATATATAGATAGATAGATAGATAGATAGTTAAATATATATGCTTGCTGTTTGTAAAAGCCATTAGAAGACTTTTCCAAAAAATATAACGTCAGTGGTGAAGATAATTATGTAAACTATGTATGAAATATTTTGGAGTATTTGTGATTCACTGAGATTAGATTGCTGACGCAATGCCACTTGCGTATTCTTTCGGGTTGAACATTACTGAATTTGAGCCTTGGTTTCCAACTATCAGTTTGCGGAAAAGAAACATACTATTTGATGCCAGTAAGAATTAATTCATATTCAATAATAAATGTGGAGGCCGCGAGTGCATGGGAGGGCGTGGGTGCGCGGCGGGTGCCAGCCCAGGCGATGTCGCGCCGGAAGGGTTGAGGCGTCCGCGCGCCGTTTACGAGCGCCGCCCCTCGGGAGATGCAGATACGCCCCCTGCGCAATATCGGACCTCCCACCGCCCTCCTGCCCCTCCCCCGCCGCCGCGCGCCGTTATTTATTGCCCTCCCGCAGGGGTTGCCTCCCGCGGGGGTGGTCGCTGGGCCGAAGTGGTCGGACGCTCCCGGCGCCGGCGGCCGCGGCGGCCAAATCGCTGTTATGATCGGCCCAGCGGTTCCTATTAGCAGTAATAGTAATGAGATCCTGAGTCCCGGCGCGTATCGTCGAGTTTTACGCTGCGAGTTCACAGGACGCGGCCCTAAACATGATTTACGGTCACTTTCGCTGGAATGCTGTGATCGATCGAAGATTCGCCCCCGAAAGTAAGAAGAAAAATGTTAATTGCTTCATCGTAGCGTGAAATCATCCCCATCTTTTACTATCCCAATTCTGTTTATGTGTCTAATTCTGTGAGGGATTCTTCTGTTCTTAAACTGTTCTCCAACGTACAATTAAGAAACTGCGCTGAAAGTTGCTAATATCTTTTAGTGCTGAATCGCATTTTCTCTGAAGTTATATGTGTTTTCAAAGAACGGCAGAACATATATTGCACGATAATTTCACTTGAAAATTGCAAGGAAGGGAACCTCATTTCTTTTCATAATATCCCTCGGAAACTGGGTTGAATCGCATTTACGAAGTTTTGTTGAAACTGAAATGTTTAGTACTCCACTGTATTGAACAATAGTGCTTAAACATTGTTAGAACACTTAATATGGGGTGTAAGAGAATGCAATTAGGAGAGAAACAGATAAAATGAAAGTATTGAATCGAGATAGTCGACAACCATCCGCAAGGGTACAATCATAGCACAAAAGTGAAAACGCTTTGTGGTGGAGGGTAAAAGCTCGGTATGTGCATTGTCTGGGCTGCGTTGCCCACAAACCGGGCGGCGGTGGCGGCGGCGGCGGCTCAGGTCGCGCGCTAGCCGCGGAAGGCGCGTTGTCGCAGTTGGGGCTGCGGGAGTGTGTTTAACTGCCGGCGGGGCGTCCCAACGCGCTCAAGTATGCAAACCGCCGCCCCCGCAGCTCGGATAACTCTCTGGAGCGCCGGCTGCGCCCCTTGCGGCGGCGCTGTAACTACTTGTAGTTGGGCCTGCAGTAAGGCTTGATGCCGCTTTAGGAATGTCATCTAATTCCAGAGCTAGTGCAAGGGTTATTCCGCCGGCGGATTGTTTGTGGGAATTTAATTCGTTAGGCATAGGAATCCCTTGTGCTGGGGGGGGGATCGTAAACTATGAGGTTAAATGCAGGAATGTTTACACACTTTCTACTTCTTAGGTATTTACTTTAAAATGAATATTCCAAAGAGATTAGCAGTGTTGTTTTACAATTTGTGCCAAAACATACTAAATGTCGGAATTCCACAATGATCTAATATTTACTTCACAGTTTGAAAAATTAACTATTTGTTTAGTTAATTTTTGTTAGTTACTATTTGTAGAGTGGAAAGCAAAACTATCAGACTGCTATTCTTATAGAAAATTTCCACATTTCACCAGAAAAATGCTAATGTATTGCATGCTTTCTATTTTTGAGCAAAAAGTTCAATAGTTGTGTTCAGGAGTAGAGATTTATTTAATCTGGAAAATAAATTAGAATAGGAGGACATGAATAATTTAAGTGGATATGTATTTAGCAGTTTGAGTCCCCAGACCGATTTTGCCGGCTAACTTACGGTGTCCCCCATGCCTGGTCTTACTTTAATACCCACGCTTGAGGAGTAAGAGAGACATGTGGCGAACATGACGTTTTCCTTGCACAGTAACCAGCGAACTCCGCCTGCCTGAACCTTTCTTCATCACACAGCTATAGAAACTGAAACGACTTCAAAGGAAAGCTACAACTCTAGTTTTGCTTTGACCGAGAATCGAACTCGGGATCACAACACGAGAAGATGGTACACAACTTTTAAGTCTATATGTGTTTCTTAATTTCATCCTCTTAAAGAAAAAATCATATTGCTTATAACTAAAACCTAAAATAAGTAACATTGCCAATAAAAAGAACTTCCTTCGAAAGATTTCTAGCTCGCATTTTAAAATAAATTATTTTTTTGTTCGATCGTACATGACAAGTGTAATTATAGATTTATAGATATTTTATCGGCAAACTAATGCTTGGTTTATATTTTTCCAAATTATACTTAAATTTATTTTATGAATTCGTGAAGATTACACATTTTTTTGGTGAAACGAATTAAAAGATTCTTAAAACTTTTCGGCCACCCCATATTCGTAACACGGGCGTATCTATAAAAATGCATTGCCTTGGCACATGGAAAAAAGAAAATAAATATCTAAATTCGAACCTCTCAGCACTTCACAGCCTTAAAAAGACATACTGTGGTTGTAATGTGTAAAGACACCAAGTAATGAAAACAAAATTTGATTAACAAAAATGATATTCATAACAACATTCGGTGAGCTTGCCAAGTTGATGCTTTTAAAGTTTTCTCTTCAGAAAAAAAATTATATGCTGCATAAATTAAAAAAATCGATACAAATAAAATATTTTAGTGTTAATAATAATAATAATAATAATAATAATAATAATAACAATACTAGTTATAATCAAATTCTTTACTAAAAGCGGGGTTCAAGCCATAAGGCCTTTTTACCAATAAAAGAAATATATTTGCAAATCCGCTCGTAATTTTTCTTAAAAACAAGTAAAATCTTGAAAACATTTTTATTTGATTGAAATGTTGTTATGTCACCATTACTTAAAATAATCTTAACAGTCACGAAATTTGCATTTAAATTAAGATCATAAAGACCACTTTTGCAGCAATTATTTAGCTCTTCTACTTCTAAGAAAGGAAATTTTATTTTTTGTAGTTTTTTTAAACTTAAATTATACAAGTTGTCTTTGTACTGATCTGATAAAGATAGATGAATAATACCATTAAATTAAAATTAGTAAAAAAAGAAAAGTGGTACCTCATCATTAGACCCGAGTGTTCACCAGCAAAGTGAAATTACCGATGTTACTATATGAATTGTGCGTAGGAACAAGATTTTCTGTAAGTTTGGTGGCAGGGAGATTTTTGAGACACAAATATTAACTATCCTTCATTTTGTACAATAATTTCACTCCTTAACAAAAACACAACGAATAAAAAATCTTAAACAGTAGCCCGTGGTGTCGTCACTTCGCCTTCCATCGCAGGAACTGAGGTTCTCTTACTAGTCGATCCTTGAGCAATTTGTGGCGATCAAAGAGCGGGTTTTCTGGGAGTGCTCCCGCTTACACTGCCTTTCAAATTGTCATTCCTCAATATCTTTAGGCAACACAAATGAGATGTTTGAGCATATTTAGAGTTAGGAGTTATTGAGATGAAGTTATTGAGAAGTTTATGTATATTGCGTTTGAGGATACTATAATTAGTCACATTTGATATGAACGAAATAAAAAAAAAAGAATAGATTAAGAATTCTTTGTGGTACAACCTTTTTCCCCCTTAGAATTGTCGAACCAATTTCATGAGGAAGTATTATAGAAAAACTCCAATACTAAAAATAAAACGCGCGCTAGACTTGTTAGTACAATTGTATTTACTAATCCTTTCACTTTTACACTTTTTTGGCTGATCCATGGAATAGTAATTTTTTAATAGTTTTCATTCAACTGAGGAAGTTGAACACTATTAGGTTCAGTAAGGATTTTTTTGTAATATTTTCTAAATATGCACTCCTGCTCCTAGATGAAATATTCGGAACTATGAACTTGTAGTAATGTTTAACTATATTTTAATTGCGGTAATTTACTATATCATTACAAATTTAATTTTTCAAATGGAACTAAAACAACAGTTTACACTTTTATGCAAGTAATTAAATTGCACAAAGGAGTAACTTAATTTTTTTTAAAAATACTTTTGATTGCAAACCTGAAAGAATATTTGCCTATCTTTCTTCACATTGGCTTCCACTTGATTCAAACTTTTTTAATCCGAAGGAATAAAAAAAGGAATATTTTTAAGAGCAGATTTCTGTTCCTTTCCAATCGGTCAGCTCCGCGCGTAACTACGGCACTGTGAGATAGCTTCGGCAATAAAACGAAAATGAGGGACCCAGAGAGCGCGCTTAATTTCGGCAGCGTGTTCAGGACTAATTGGAAGTCCAGTTCAGACCTCCCCATTCCTCCTACCGCGTCCTCGCCTCGTCCCTGCGCTCTTCCTCTGGCGTGCTGATTGTATCATGTGAGTGAGGAGAATGCCAGCAGCTAGGTACTTAAAAAACCTGCTCTAATGAGTAAGGTTTCTCGGCCCGTGAATAGCCAATAAATACGATCTCTTTATACAGCCTAGGGCAGCTTCATTTGGGTATTCTGAATTCTACTAATATCTGCTACATAAAGAATGAAAAGATGGCGAAGGCGTAGGAGTTTTGTGCTGTAGGAGTAACGTTTATGCACCCTGATCTTTTCTCTCGCTCTCTCAAGAGAAGTTTAAAAAAATTGCTTAGATACTGTAAGTACGAAACCCTCAAGATAACTACATTTTTCTGGAAGGCGATTTTGAGAAACAAATATTGCGACATTCTATGTACGGTCTTTGTATTTTGTGCCTGTCATTCTCTCTCTCTCTCTCTCTCTCTCTCTCTCTCTCTATATATATATATATATATATATATATATATATATATATATATATATATATCTTTCTCTCTTTCTCTCTCTTTCTCTCTCTCTTTCTCTCTCTCTTTCTCTCTCTCTTTCTCTCTCTTTCTCACACACACACACACACACACACACATACACACACACACTCACACATACACACAAACACACGCAAAAATAATGCTAATAACTGCCAGGGCTGTTTAAGCAAATTGTTATTGGGGCATACGGTTCATTGAGTAATTGATATCGCTTTGAAACTGAGTAATTACAAAGTAAATGTAAACGGAAATTCATAGACATTCATAAAAAATAATTCTTTATGAAATATATAAATATTACAATATGTGACAAGAAAAAGACATTTATGCGGTTAGCAGCATAACTTTCATATCCTGAATTTTAACTTTCAATCCACTTTCTGCATACAGTACTTCTACAGTACACCCTATCTCCCACCACTGATGATGTAGATTATTTTGAGTACAAATCTGTGCGACGTTTCTGGATATTGCCCAAGCACAACTAGTGGTAGTACCCCGCATATCGAAACTTCAATTACTCAATGAACTTCAATTAAATATCTACAATTAAATGAAGTAACGCAGAAAACATTCAAGCCACCAGAATTTATAACATTAAAAAATGGATTGGAAAGTGAAAACATTCAAGCCACAAGAATTAATGACATTAAAAAATGGATTTGAAAGTTTTAAAATTTTGCGCAGCAAAGACGTAGATCGAAAATTAGATATGTAAGTAATGAGGCTGTAGGAAAGCTGAAAAAGTTCTATATTCACTATTTGGGCATTAAAAAACCCCAAAGTATTGCTTCATGTCGTTCAAAAATATTTTTTGAAGACTAATGAAATGAAGGTTTACACGTTCTAAAGCAATTAAATCACTATTCACAGTGAACACAAAGTGTAACATATTTCTGAAAATGTAATGAAAATATTTTACATTTACCAAGATCTCTTCATGTATGTTCTAGAGAACTACAGCAAAGAAATCCTGCTGAACAACTTAAAAACTCTTCTCACTTTCTTTCACACTAACTTTCATTTAAAGTAAAAATTCTAAAATTTGGTTGAGTCAAACTTCTAAGTAAAAACCTTTAGTGTTTTAAAAATAAACATTTTCGCAATTTTCTGATTGTCATAAGTTGTAATGAAAATCGGAACAATACCATACTTATAAATGCGCTTTCGTTTATTCAAGAAATAAATTAATCCATTTTCCAGGAAATGTTGAAAATGTCACAATGGGTTTCATGTCACAAGGGCTTCATACCTTCCAGAATTAAAATATTATAATAATCCCCGGAACGACACAATTAAATTTTACTTCTGATTTATTTTCCAAGTTTCAGTTCAAACACTTTTCATCTGACAGAATTCTGCGTAATACATCCATCCAGCATACACAATTTACGATTTTCGGGTACAAAATGTCATGTATCTTCTTTGCATCTGCGCAAATGTTAAGCAATTTAGGGTACAGCTCTAATAGAATTTAATCCTGACGTGTCTGCAGAGTTACACCTTAAAAGAGCTTTAAGAACATATTTTACGACCGGAAATGCGAGATCGTAGTACTGTTGAGGTTATTCGAATATTTTTCCTCCCTATACTTTTGTATAGAGAGAAAAATTATTGTAAAAGTAGTGTAGAGAGTAACAGATTGATATTTGCAATCAATGCCAGTTTCTTCTCCACTATTTTTCAAGGGAGCATTAGTTTTCTGTTCCTCAAAACAAGTAGAGAAATTTATGAATGACGAAAAATAATTAATATTTCATGAAATATCAAGGTTAGAAAAGTCTACATTATATATAATTACATATTTTTATTTGAATTATTTAGATACAACTAATTTATTTTAGCGTAAGTTTCAACATTTGAAGAGTATATTTAGAAGTATAGTTTGGTTGATACACGAAGATTGATTATCTTTGATTGATTATCTCTCATTGAAGTCTGACTAATTATGCAATGAGTTAAGATAACTTTTCTCTTTAGTACTATTTACTTACGCTTTTCCTTCGAAAATTTGAAACTAATTAATAAAAACTTATTAATTGTGACCCTAAATTACCTTTATACTTACCAATTTTCTAGGCGCTCATACCATATTCGATCTTTGCTGTATCGATTTTTGCGATTTTTCATCAAATATTTTCCAAGTCATTCAGAGAGCTTTCTAAGGAGATTCTTAGAGTTCTACGAAAGAAATTTGCGAAGTGGTTGTTTTCAGCTTTGAATGTTTTGAAACCGCAAGATGTGAAAGTCATGGGCAGCGTCCATCACGTAAAATGAGTGCTCGGGGGACGCGCATTGTTGACCAATATCGGAAATGCAGAACGCGGAGCCTTCTGGGCGTTCTGCAGCGCGCCCTCGTAAAATCCTCGCTTCTGAACGCGCCCCCGCGCGCCGCGCTCCCCCGCGTACTCGCCGCCCATTAACGTCCGCTTGATATTTTACAACCGCCGCAAGCCCTATTTATTTATATTTGATTCCGTAATCCCGTTCCCATTACAAACACTGCGCCGCCTCGATAGGCCCAGAGGCGCCAGTGCGACGGGAGAGCGGAGCAGCGGCTCCCCATGGCAGGGCTCCCCGCAGGGGCCGACAGAGATGCACGAAGCACACACACGTCTCAAAATGACTCCGCGACCTCTCAAAATGCATTGTCGTGCGTGTTTGCTTAATGTGAATAATAGACCGTCTACTTTTCGAGATATTAAAAAGGTATTAACAGAAGAATTATGGTTACTGTTAGACTAAAATCACATATTATGAAAACATTAGATTGGAGTAAATATTTAAAATAAATTCTTTGAATATAAATTGAAAGATATATTTTATATTTTAATACTAAGAGTAATGTGTTCCTGTATTGAATTTCGATACTTCGAGAACATTTGAAATGCAGTTTTTAGTAATCATTCCGTTCCAATACATGTTGCTTAACTTCATTGGAAACATGATTCAGTATAGCAGAAAGGTAACTTGATATAAGCATTATATGAAAAGCAATATTTGCATATTACTTTTCAAACTGAAAATTGTTAAAAAATGATCAGAAATTTGTTTTAATTTGTGAAAACCGACAAACAATGTCCCTACAAATACTCTTTGTTGGCGTTTATTACTTTCTCTTGAAGATATGAGTGTCAGTACATCATAAGATACTGGCTTCTGTCATTTCATTCAAGCTTTGAGTGAAGGAACGTAGTGATATTTAAAAGGCATCCATAATGTAATTGATTGTGTATGACATTAGTCATGCCTGTTTCCTGTTACTTTAACCTTCAACATTCAATACAAAACGACCACCTGAACTTGGGGATTTCAGCTGTCTACGTTTAGAACCTGAATGTTCCCCATCGCCTTCCGCGTTACCCTCCTCTGCGTCTCCGTAGTTTCCACCAGCTACGTCTTCCACGCTGCCTCGCCAGACACATTTTACTGCTCGGAACATCTTGATTTATGGGATTCCCTCGAGGGCACAATCGGGAGGTCCCGAAGGATCAGGTCGTCTCCTGCTCCCGAAAACAATCGCCTCTCCGAGCACTGCGTTTGTTTAACGCGATTGTTAAACAAAACCCCCATCTGTATTTATTAATAGTTTTATAATGTACTACGTGAATATCTATCTGCCATGCGTATCTGATGCGAATAGTATCTGATAAAGGCTTTTGAAGGGCTTTTCTGTGCTGGAATCACATTTAATCGAATCATTTTGCGAGAAGAATTACATTCAACTCCAAACTTGTTTTAGGGTAACACTGATCGCAATGTAAGGCCACTGTTGCTAAAAATTCATTGTTCCTAGATTTCAGTTATTTTTAAAACATACGCAGTATTTATTTGACTGGCATATCAGACACATCGGTGCTGCACTTTCACCCTTTCTTGCTGCGCCTCACCTGTTTGAACTCTTGCGAATTTTGCAGAACGCGGGAACCGAGCACTACCTCATTCGCAGTCGCCAGACAAGCGTTTGGAGAATGCGTAAGGAGAGAAATATTATGAGAATTATTGTGACTTAAATTCAAATATTCATTTTATATTTTTTCCTCACATTCTGTGATGCAAAAATATAATTATGTGAAAAAATCCCTTAACTTCCCTCAACCTTAATCCCTCAACACTATTGTTCCGAATAAAAGCAACCAGGGATTCCATTTCGAAAGCACGCCATCGTTGCCCATCGCATTGCGCGGAGAAGCAGTTTTCTCCGAGCAGTCTGGCTTCGAAACGAAGATGAGGAAGAAGGCAGAGATAAAAAAGAAGAGCGGGGAATGGTCTTGATCGAGTTTTACGGCTCGCGCCAAATGGAGCAAATGGGGCGCTCAGGGGTTCGTGAGTAAACAGACCTCGCCGTCTGAGGAGTCAAACGGCGGACGTAGCCAGAAAACTCGCTTCTGCGTATTCTTCTCATAACCTTTTAATAGTACTATAGGATATAAGCGTTTTGCACGAATAAAAAAAGACATAGCAGAAAATTAGAAACATCACTGAATACGTACCTTGAATGAATCCAACTTTGAAATTCAGCCTTGGGTGTGCGAAAAGTCTTCTTATCAGCACTTCATCGTAAACAGTACCTCAATAATTAATTATAGAAAATATGAATGTATGGAATCGAATTAATTCTGATTAACTAATGTATATTTTACATCTATCACTACATGTTTCATGATAAATACTATTCAATTAAGATAATTATCGATACTTAAAATTAATTTTGTTTCTGAAACATGAAAGAATGTTCTTGAAATAATTTCAGTTTTATTGGAATGAAAAGTAATATTGTACACGTATTAAAATGGTAAGAAGCGACAAAAAATTGCGAGTGATCAAGGGAAAGAGAGGGCGCCGAAAGCAAAGTAAGCGAAGATAGCGGTTGGCTGTTGCTAAGCGAGTGAATTTACCGGCAACTTCATACCTCCCCGCCATTCCGACGCTCTACGTAGCGTTGCATTAGCTATCTTTTTTAATTAACAGGATCTTGGAACGGCTGTCGGCCACGCGGCGCATAGTCACCCGTTAAGCGCCGATAAAGCACGGCGCCGCCTTATCGGCGAGTGAGTTCCGGCGCGGGGACGTTTACAGCGGCGGGTATCGGGCGCGCGTTGTCTCGCCCGCGGCGCGGCGGCCGCTGCTCCGCTCCCCGGCGATCGCCGCCCCCTCCGCGACACGCGAGCGAACCCTGCCCCGCCATGTTGACAAACAAACGCCCGTCGTAAGTGCGTTTACTGTCGGCGGGGGCGGCCGTAAAGCCCATAAGAACGTGCCTTCCCTGACTTTCCTGCTCTTCGCGTCCCCTGCCGCCCCATCGCGGCATCACTCTTTCATTTTGATATCCCATCTGATCTCGTACTCAGTACTCGTTTCCCAACTCATCTCTACGTATTTCAATATCCGCCACACTCATCAGTCTACTCGATTCCAGTCTTAGTGTCTTATTCATGAAATCAGGCAATATTCGTAGTGACACTATCCCACGTCACATCAAGTTCTCCCCCCACCTCCACCCAAAGACAATGGACACATCATCCCTGCAACCCCATATCCCAGGTAAGCGTTTCCCTACCAAAAGTCGTTAAGTTTCTTCGTTTTCAATACTCAGCTGTATCTAACCACTTCGCCCCTCCGAAATGTTCAAGTTCTCTTCATTACTTGTCTTTTGAATTGTCCCTCCCGGTTTTGTCTCTCTTGTCAGTCAGCCTGTTTTATCTCAGTCCCTTTTTCCCGCTTTTCCCTCTATTCCAGTTTCATTGCCCGGCATTCTGCTCTTCCAGCGCGCCGATGCGGATTTTCAATCTAATTTCGCGTTATGACCGGCGTAAAAATTCTATTTGCATTCAACAAGCTTTGTGTGCTCTTCTCTTCCTGGAGATATTTAATCAGAAATTGGCATAAAAACTTGTCATTCTTTGTTATCATAACGACGCAGACTCCCTGGTTTGTCTTCCCCCGTGAGACTAGGTAAGATATGCCTATCAGTATGCACTGTAAGGAGTTTTTGGCTTGCAGAGTTTTTATGATCAATTCATGAAATACTTAAAATTTAGTTGTGTTGACTTTTGATTTTAAGTATTTGGTTGTAAAAAAATATCTTAACATTTTCGTTTTCCGGGGAATACAACAGAAATAGTAATAAACTCCGATGTATACATTCAAAATAAATTAATACAACTCATTTAAAATATTTTAGAACCGTAAAGAAAAATACTATAAATGTAATTTTAGGCGGAAATAAAATGATTCAAACTACAAATAACAAAAAACCATTAAAGAAAAAATTATTTATCTAATTTCAAAAAAGTTCTTTTAATAATGTATCGTGAACTGTTTTACATAATTACTAGACTTTTAGTCATAAATCTATTCCACCAATAAGGAAACAGTTTCCGATCATAGAATAACAAGTTTTCATGGTGAGAAGACATTTATAATAAGCTTCCTATTTCAAATGCATAACGGAACAAGTCAGAGTTTCTAGAGCTGCCTCTTACCTTCTTAAGAATCTCGTACAACATGACGCAAACAGAAGTAAAATTATGACGCAACGTCTCAGGTTCTTGTTTACTGAGAGAACTATTTTATCATTGATACATCTGTTATTTACAGGACATCTAGTTCCATGACGAAAATCCTGTTACAACTAAACACCTGAAATGTAGTCAATAAATATTCCTGGGACATCATTTGACCAGGTTATGGTCTAAAAAGAATTACGAATATATATACTTATTTTATAGTGGAGGAAATGAGATGCTAAATAACGAAACAAACAAAAAAAAACATTTGGAAATTAATCGCATCAAAAATCTGTGAAGACAGGCAAGATTTATTCCTGAAACAGGTTTAACTATAAAACCATAAATGGAGATCTTGGAGAAGAAATTGTGGTCGAATTGTGATGAGTGAATGAATATTAGTTTAAATATAAAACCAAACTAAATTTATTAAATCACAAAAACATGGCATTATTTAATTCTCAAAATATAATGAAATAAACGGAGGATTGGTTCAGTGTGCTCAATTATATAGACAATCACTGTTTTTGTGTATTAAAACAAAGGTATTTGAGGAGAGTGAATGGAAGAGATACGGTTTCTCATTTTCTAATAGAAATACTTTCATTTCATTTCTGTAGTGAAGCAATTAGTTCGTTTGATTACGTGAGGATGAATACCCGCAAATATTATCTGCAAACGTCCCCTATGAATTTCTTAGTCTTGAAGTACTTCTCCAACATGAACCACATTTCTCTCTGCCCACGTTCTGGCTCTCCGGCAAGTTGCCACTTCTGCCCCCGGCCCCTGCCCCTGCCCCTGCCTCTGCCTCTGCCCCACCCGCTTCCGCCCCGCCCCCGATGCTACCTATCGCGTCACGTGCTCCGCACGTGGCAGGCAGATCCCCGCGGCGGAGCGGCCGGCGCAGGGGCTGTATCTCGCTCATCGCGGCGCCAAACCTCCGCCCGCTTCCGCGTGCAGCTCGCTGATACGTTTTTATTTTAGACACCGGCGCGCGACGCCGGCGCGGCGGCGGTGGCGGCGGCGGCGTATTTCTGCCTCGAAATATTTTTACGCCGCGCGGGAGGGACTCGTCGACGAGCCCTGTGGGCTTCCATCAGCGCTCCCATCTTCCGCGCATTCATCAGCGTCGCCGCGGGAAACGCGAGGGCGAACCGGCGGAGGACAGGCGCCGGGGAAGGAAGAGGAACGGCGGGAAGAGGCGAGGGCGACGCGTTCGCGCGATCGTCTTTTGTCGGAGCTGGCGCGTTCGGGACACGGACACGACGCTGTCTGGCTCGGGCACGTTCTCCTATATATCACGGAGGATTTCTGTCTCGGGTATTTCCGTGGCGGCGGGAGATAAATTTTTCTTATGTATTATACATCCACGTCGGAACCGCGCAGGTCGTGCTTTTGTACGCTTATTTCCTTTAAGTTTCAGCCGCACGTAGACACGATAAATATTTCTTTAGTATCTCGCGTCCCGAGTCAGCTCCGTCGATGCGCGATGCTTCAGGAATATCTCTAATCCCGCTCGGATCAGTGTGCGCCGCGAAGATGCAGGCTCCTTGCCGTATTTCTTTTTTTAAAAGAAATCTTTACGATGCGCTTTTTACCCCCACGGAGGGTGGGTTCGGGCCCGAATATTAGTATGGGGCCGTGTTTAGAAATATTATCTTCACGTGCTCCGCCCGTAAAACGGCTCAATATCTTCTTCTGCTCGTCTTCTTCGCCCCGAGGAAAATATGCATTTTCCAAAACAGGACGTTGGGAGGCGTCTTTGAATATTTACGATGGAGCAAAACAACCGAAGCACTCCAAGGAAACACAAAGAAGTAAAATAGTGCACGTATTCGTTGTCTGGTAAATAGTAAGACAGGAAATTCTTAAGGAATTTTTATGTGGTCATTACTCGGCGTAATTACAATCTCGCAATAGTGGACGATTACTACGCCCCTCGCGGGCTGACCAGCAATCTCACGCGCTTCTACGAAACACTAAGAGCGAGAATGCTCGCGGCGAGGGAAAGAACATACTCAACAGTGTGCTGCAACGCGACGCGCGTATCACTCGGCCCGTTAATGGAGTTAATTGTTGTAAGTGGTAGTTGAGGAAGCCGTTTTTGGGCCGTAAAGGTACGGTAATGTCTTGTTCGAGCGCGGCGCGATGCCCGGCGCTGGCGTGTCGCTGGAGCGTCCGAACGCGAACGGCGCCCTCAGGCGGCTGGCCTGCAAATTACAGCCCGCCAACGTAACGTCTGTGTTATGGGGCTGTCGGCAGGCGGAGGGCGACCGGCAGCGGTGGCGGAGGCGGCGGCGGAGACGGGATGCGAGCGGCTGACCTCGGCGCCGCGGTCTCCGCCCACTCGCCAGCTCCTCCTCCGCCTCCACCTCCGCCTCCGCCTCTGGGGCGGTCGCTGGCACCGCCACCATGTGTACCGCCATCTGCCGCCATGGCAGCTTCCCTCTCATGATCCCCCCGGTTTTGACGCTTTTGATGGACCTCATCGTTTGATCGACTCCTAAATCCATTTGATCCACGACATGTATCGATAAAAGGTGTTTTGATTTATTATTAATATTCATATGTTTATTTTTAATGCATTTCTAATGACAACCTATTTATATTTGTGTGAAGTTTTCCAATATATCTCATTATAATATGTTTAATTGGATGTTTACAAAATATATTCATTCAAAAACAGAAAAATCAAATAAATTTTCGAAAAACTGCTAAAATATTGGTGTTAAGTGTACCGTTACAACGTTTAGATGAAAATGTAAGATGGAAAAATGTAGGTGTGGGATAACCAGTTTCAAGATTTTTACTCTCCTGGAAATGCTTCATCTTCCATTCAGTAATATTAGTTTGCATTTTCAATAAACTAGAGCCGTTCTCCCTGATTTCATTTTACGCATGATATTGAAAAGGTATTATGTAGTAACTTTTAGATATCACAGAAATGATTCTTAATATTATTGTGAAATATGATAGTTCACAATTATCCTTTAATATTCGAATTGAAACAAGTTACAATACTTCGTATAAACATAATATTTGTATAGTGTTCTTGAGTGTACTTACTTACTCTGTTGTGTGTGCATAAACTTTTCCGAAATACTAATTACAATGGTCTATTTTGTTCCAGGTGAGTTCCTACTACTGAACACTGCTTTCGCCTCATTATAAGAAGTTGGTGAGTGTTCTGAAAAATACTCTGGTGTGTTACATCGTACTTGAATGTTCAAAACGTGCTCCTCAAGCTTTTTTACGCGGAGACTATAACGACCTCTGTCCCGTCCATACTACGTTTAAAATTTCATTTCAATCATATTTTATGCTGACAATCCAGGAACTATTAGGATAATTTGAAAAATTCGTGGTGTAAATAATTCAGTGGGCGAGAGGAGATTCTCTTTCACTGGCAGCACATATTTTTCAAAATGTCGCCATAAAACCACGCCCAAGAAATTGCACACATTGTCGAGAAGACGTCCGTAGAAGGGAGGAGCGCGCTTTTGAAATATTACGGGGGTGTCTGCGGGCCACGATAGCATCTCCCCATATTTTTAAAATGCAATTCATTAGAAAGTTCTCTCCGCCCGGCCGTCATTTTCGTCCTCCTACCCACCACCCCTTCTCCTCTCAAACTTTCCGACTCGCCTCGCAGTTTTATAATTCGTCTAAGTGAGATTGCGCACGAAGTTTTATTTTTAAAATAGCTCGTAAACTTTCCAGCTCGCCGTAGGAGTTTTTCGCCACCAAGTTTGCAGGCCTGCGTCTCTAATCTCGCGCGCACAGAGGCTCGGCTCTCGCGCCGGAGCAGGGTGGTCTCACTGTCTTTTTCCGTCTTAACTTTAATTTTGAGGAAATTCGTTGATAAATTATGAATTTAATTAAACCGTAGGTCGTAAAGGCGGGGCTGCAATTTTGTAATGAAAAGAGGCGGCGCGCTGCCAGTGGGTGCGATAGGTCGCGTTGCTCGTGCGCCTTCTCTGCTTCTCCTCTCCTGCGCCTCCCCCACGCGCTTTCTTTCGGCCCTCGCCGCCCTGCCTGCCCCGCCTCTTCGCCCGACCTCTCCGCATCCGTCGTGGCGAGGCTCCGGGCGCTCACTTCCTCTCTCCTGACAATTTGCGAGCCTGCATCTTCCTTCTAATTAAACGTGACTCCGGGGAGATCGTGCTGAAATTTCATTTCCAGCATTCCGTCGCCATGCTCCGAGTGGGGTGCTCGAGGTGGTTCTTTTGCTCTTCGAGGCTGGCTCATTACGACTTCGCGTTTGGTTCGATTCGCGTTTTTCAGTTGAGTTGAAAAACTGTTCTTGGCATGCTGAGGGAAGATTAGATCTCTGTTTCAGAATTATGTTTTTGAAAACAGGGGTAATCTGTAGTAAACGGATTTTTGTACTTCATATAGTTAATGTATTGTAAAAACTACTTGCTGGATATGAAAGGGTGACGGGAGTGTTTCTCTGTTCATGACCCCTGCTGGAAAGTACGAATTTATCCTTGTCAAGAAAACAATTATTGCTTCGTTTGTGATTTTAACAGTGATGCATCTTTAAATTGATAAAGTGAAAACAAGGATCTGCAAAATAAAATTTTACCTAGAATAATTTTAGGATTTATTCTGAAAGTGCAATGCTAGTGAAATTCGTTTTACTCGTCAATTTGTATTCCTCGCCGCTGACGTTTTCAACATTTACTGAAAAAAAAATCAAAGTATGATTGTTTCGTCTTTACAGTTTAAAAGAAAATATGGCTTGGCAGTAACAATGGCCAATTAAGTATCCAAACTTAATATTTGAAAAACAAATTATCGCTCTAGACAGGAAATAATCAAAACTGATAATTAAAATATAAGCATTTTAGAAATGAAAAAAGGAAACGAAAGGATTGGTATAGGTAAATTTAAAAGAGATTACATCTGAAATTCTTTCCAAATCAATCTTCTGAACTGTTGAGAATCATAAATCAGGATCCACGTAAATATCTATTAAACGAGAAATGCTTAAGATGTTCTTTTAAAAAAATAAAAATAAACAAAAATTGGAACAAACGATTTATCGTGGCGATAAGATAATATCTAACCTATATTTTGTTGAATAGATCTCCAATATTTATTACTGCGACTTCATTCGCAAAATTCACATTATCAATTTGCCCATAAAGCTATAACTACATACACTTCGACATCCACTGCGACAAACAGAAGTCTAGGAACTTCATATCAGCCTCTCAATACCTGACGAAGCACGTCTTCCACGATGGAGTCTGCGTCCCCGCCCGGCCCCTTCCCCTCCCCGGTCGCAACCATTCCCAGTGGGCGGGCGTCCCCGGGCGCAGAAAACTCATTTCGCCTCCTTTCATTCACGGCACGCCGCAGCACCAGGCGCAGCGCCACCGCGCCCCGCCCC
This sequence comes from Teleogryllus occipitalis, assembly GCA_011170035.1. Classification (NCBI taxonomy): domain Eukaryota; kingdom Metazoa; phylum Arthropoda; class Insecta; order Orthoptera; family Gryllidae; genus Teleogryllus; species Teleogryllus occipitalis. Next base: position 931,269 of record BLKR01000046.1, on the reverse strand, counting down.
CGCCCCGCGCCACTCCGCGCCCTTCCTTCGAGCTCCCTCAATATCTTCGCGAGAGGGAAAAAAATTCCGCGACGCCGGCGGCGTCAGCGCATATCCTGCTTACCGTGCAGTCGGAGCGCTCGACGCGGAGAATAATAAGCAGCGGCGGCGGCGTCGGAGCGGAATAGAGAGACGGAAAAGGCACGGCGAGGACGAAATGGTGGACGTGACGGGGAAGGGAGGAGCGACGGAGGAGGAAAGAGAACCCGTCGTCCGAGGGTTTGCATAAAAGATCGACGTCGGCGCTGACTCCCACGCGAGAGAGGCGGCGACTGTGCAGCGCCGAGCGAGCGAACAAACGCCCTCACCGCCGGCGCGCCGCCTGCGGAGGAGAAGGAGGCAGCAGGGTCGGCGGCGGGGCTATCGGGAAACGTGCTTCGCTCGGCGTCCCAGCCAATTTCGTGGCAGAGACGTGTTTGCGCCAGCGGACGAGCGGGCGCTGGCGGGGAGTGGCGGGGAGGGGCAGGGCAGGGGCGCCGCGTCGCGACGCCGGCTTATGGAGGGCGTGCGTGACTCCCGAGGGGCGGCCGTCGCAGCGCCGCCCTCCGACGACGCCCCGGCGCGGCGCGGCCCGCCGCCACGACGCGACGCCTCGGGAATTGAGGCCGTGTTGGCGTGGATGAAGCGCCCGGGCAGGTCTATTTGAGGGAAATGCGGGTCTTCGGAAGACAGACGGTGGGAGGGACGGCGCGGGAGCCGCAAAAGGAAAGAAAATGAGATCTCAGCGATACTCGTATTGAGACGTGTATTCCTTTGAATTATGATTTGTGAATATTTACTTAGTTTACACGAAAGTTCATGTCAAAAGATTTTCAACAGATATTTTTGTCCAAATTGAGAGCTTATTATTCACAGATTAAGATATTCATCTGCTCATTATAACCGGAGTATTAAACTAATTTATCTATACCTGAAACATTTATATCGTAGAACATTTTATTATCACATTTACTGCGAGGCTTTTTGATTAATCGATTCCCGCGCGTGTGCTCCTTTGTTTTCCATTTCCCTCCGAGGGAGTAACGCGCAGAGAATTGCCCAGTGCGCCATTCCACCGTGAACAGGTGCGCCAATTGGATTTCCTCGCGGAGGGCGATTCGAAACGGGCAGGCGCTGCGGCGCGGTGGTGCTCCAAACGAAACGCGAGGTCGCGCCGGCCGCTCGCGCGCATATAAATTCGCTTAAATCGACTGGAATAATGCGAGCGGTGCGTCCATAAACGCGGCGAGTGTGATACGCGCGCGGCAGGTGAAATACGAGGCGGAGCGGTGCAGCGCGCCGGCCGAGCGTCCAAGGGCGTTTGCGCGGCTGCGTCCGCCCATGCGCTGCACGCCCACACTTTCGCGCGCTCGGCTCCGTCACGGCAATTTCTCAGCCAAAAGTAAACGTCATTTCAATTAATAATATTGTTACGCTCTGCGTGATTGGATATTACGAAATGCCGAACACTACCTCTGCCGCATCGACTCTTGTCGATTGGTCTTCAAAGACATTTTCTTTTGCTGCTGATACATGCTTTTAAGACGGAAATCATAGTCTAGTTCCGCGTCATATGATTTCATTATTCGAAGTGATTATCTTGCTTCGTTAATGCAGTCATGAGGAGATATAATCACCAAGATTATTAAGAATGACAGGTGAATAGCAAAATGTTGGAAAGTGAATTGCGAAACGAAAAGCAAAAGAAGTGCTGACGTGTAATAGACACACCCCGAATACACACACACACACACACACACACACCATACACACACACACATGCACATGATGCCACAAAATCCATAAAACTGAATGGACTTGAAAAAAACACCCCTCATCGACCATAAAAAAACTACCATCTAGGAGGACGTCTTTTCGTGTGAGTTTCTGTACTCGTGTGTGAGTTTATATATTTGTTGTCTGCGAGACCCGACTCGACGAATAAACGAAATGATACTGAAGTAGAGGAAAAATGTAGAAGGGAAAATATGTGGCATTCAGAAGACAGGAGAAAAATAAAGAGCGGAGATTATTAGAGGCGAGGCTGCCTCATGAAGCCCCGCCGTTGCATTTTCGACAATGATGACAACCATAACAGTCCCACATAAAGATATCGACCACGACCAGAACAGCCTTGGAACGACGGGTCTCGATGATTAAAATAAATCGTCAACGGAGGTGAACGAACGCTGATCGGGGAAACCCGGACGTGGGAATCGATTTTCCTTCCGGTCCAGGGGTTTTATGTTCCAATATTTTGTGTCCGTTTCATTATTTCTCAAGGATGCACCTAATAATCTTATCTTCACGCATCGTTGAACTTTCGGAATAAGGTTGTTGGATGCACCACTCCTTAAGAAGATAATGTATGACGCGTTGACCTTTGCGTGATGTCTTGGAATTCCTTTAGATTGGTAGATACGTTGGTAAATGTTTTCGAAGAACATTTGTAAAATTAAAGGCATTAGTTTTCTCTTATTATCAAGAAGAAATTTAAATGGACAAGGAAAGTCTAAAATGTGTCCAGTCCCAATAGTTTACAATCTTTTGCATTACAAACATAATCAGAATTATTTTATTAATCCTTATTGTTGGAAATACAATTTGAGAAGTTCACACCATTGGCAGCTTTTATTCTGAATTTACTTCCATTTATATTTAATATTCATATTGTCTACTGTGTGTTTGGCATGAACATGTAAATTGTATTGATCGTTTTGATCCTCGATCTGTAAGGAAATAATAAAAAAAAATTTTAATCACATCACACCGAAATTATTATTATCCATAAAACAGTTTATCAGAAGAAAAACATTCAATTACCTTATGTGTTTATTTCTTTGAAAGTTTTTACATTCAAATTATCAGTATTAGATGAAATAATAGATGAAGAATTTGGTAAAAATAGAAATCAAGCAGACGTCATTTGATTTTATAAAAAAATAAAGTTGTGGAATGGTACAAGCGATGGACACATGCAATGGAAGTGTGAAAAAAATCCAAGAAAAAGTACTTAAATACATACTTATGGAGAAGGGGTAGACAGAAAGACCAATAAGAACATGCATCTACAGGCTAATTAACATATTTATGGAAACAAAATTAATAAAAAGAAAATGGGAAGAAAGGAATTGTGTCAGAAAACATTAAAATTTCAATGTTCGGTTGCTTTAAATGTACAGAACATGTAAATTAAATATGTGTAAAATTATGTTAATTCTTTGGAGCGTAGTAAAATGTATTTTGCACATTGCAGACCTGTGATATTACTAAACTAACGCATGAAGATGAATGGTCCTTTGCTCCAAAACACCATGTGCTTTCCGCGAAGCAATACAATGGCTATCGCTCCCGCGATCGGCCTGCACATCCTCCCCTACCCCACCTCCTCCCCCGCGGCCGGCGACGCCTCGAGCGCCCTCGCTGCGCTGTCAGGAGGAGACGGCAGCGCCGGCGGCGGCGGCGGCGGCGGCTGCGGCAGATAAATATGCGCGTGAATAATGGAGCGGCGCGAACCTCGCGGAGATGAGAGCTAAATAAGCAATGGCGCGCGCGCCCGCGGGCCGGCTCATGCATGCTGGATGAAGTAAATGAACCGCCGCTGATGGCGCCGGCGATGCATAAGGCATGACGCCCCGCCGCACTCGTCCCCTCCCGCGCCGACCCCGCCACACCCGCCGTCCCGACACACCCGACACACTCGCCACCCCTTCTATCCTCCCTCCCTTCACCCTTGCAACCCTCCCCGTCACCCCACCCCGTCACCCCACCCCTACCGTCCGCGAATCGCTAACGACGCATTGCGCTTTTGCACTTTTGCAGAGATCATTGTTCTGGGCCTTGTTTTGAAACGGCACTCACTCAAGGGAAGCTCCTTACTTCAATGCTTCCGTAAGTTTGTCATATTCACAGGATTGCACTCAGTTGGTGATCTCTTATCACAGGAAGGAGCTCACTAAAATCTACACTTACGTACTTCTAAAAAGAAATCTAGTTATAAAGTACATATATAAATACCCTACATATATGTAGAAGGAAATAGTCTTACATTGTTTTCTCATAATATTATTCTAAAACGCATTCTACAATATTTTAATTTCATCTCTGTGGATATGTTGGAAAATCTAGATATTATTTATGGTGGGATTGGCTTGCATTCCGCAGTCTTTACATCTACAAATATTTACTCTACTTGAAGATAAACCTAATATTAAATTCGATTTGAAATATCTCACATATCGCTTTTTTTATACTTGAGAGTATTTCTGTAGTCATTTACACTCTGAAAATACAATTAATTCAAGAAAAACGCAAATTTCAAATGGATTGCAAAAAATCATCACAAATCTTTTCAGTTCCATTTCTCTATACTTTGTTGTGAGGGGTATACTTCTTCCAAATGTAAAATCAGATTTCATGAATTCTCTCCAGATTAAACCAAACGGAAAAGGAAACATTCTCAAAAAGATAGATGTTACATTTTCTTTAAAACAAAATCGATATGTTTTCATGTTTATTAAAAATACTGTTTTTGGAGGGCGGGATAAATACTATTAAAGTCCTAAAATGATTCTCTTCCAGGAAAAGTTTTGGACAATAACTCATAAAACAAAGTTTGTTTTAGACATTTAGAGAAAAAATTGTAAAAACTTTCAATGAATAACACAGAATTGAATACACAACGTTGTCCATCTACCTGGGTCCCAGCCATTACTGACTCACTGGAAATGGAAACTAAGAGTCGGAAAAGAAAAAAAAAAGAGACCAATTCGACGTATAAAATTCATAAAATGAATCCTGTTATAGATAGCTTAGTTTTATTTAGTCTTCTCGGCTATCTTTGTTACATTAAATGCATAACACACATTATTGACAGCTGCAGGTATACTTTATTAACTATTTACCCAATGAATTTTCTATTTTCATATATTTTATCATTTTTATTTTATTTTTTTTAAAGAAATTTGATTATCCTATTTCAGCCTACCATTATGAAATTCTAACTCCTAGTTTTGTTCTAACACTATTACAACAAAGCTCATTGGGTATATGAATGAGTCAATGATTTTTCAATGCAATTGAGGCAATCTGATGTAATAGAAAAGCTATAAATACAAAATTGTAACATACCTTAGCCAAAATACTAACCCGACTGTTTATGGCAGAAAAATGAATACGACCGTTAAGCGAGCAGTCGTGTAAAATACATGCAAATGTATGTAAAATACTAACTTTAGAATACTGTTTGCATGCTAAATCACTCAAACCGATCTTTTAACTTCAGCTGCATTTGGGGCCAGCGTTCAAAGACTTGGAACCAAACCAGTCCTTCTAGTGAAATAGCACCCACTTTCGTTCACTGCAGTGTTTATGTGTTTAATCGAAAATTGGTATCTCCGTTTATTTTCTCTCTTCCAAAGGTTTAGAAACGTTCCTCACTTCCATCGTAAATTTTTATGTTTCGTTTGAGAAGTACTAGAATTATCGCGGCCCAGTTCATGACCGTAAAAATCAATAACCCTATCCTTCACAATATTACCTCTGGAATGACACCTTTTGATTGAAACTTCTGTTGTTCTTTCACTCATTTAAGAGAGTTAAGTATTTTGAAATGTGACAAGTATGTGTATTTAACACAATGCTGTCTTAAACAGTCTTTAGTCTTTAGGTTGTGACATTCAAGAAATTCTGAATGTGTTTTGAATGTGAATGTCTTGTTTCGTTTGACCATTATATGCGGGATATTTCTGAAAAATTTATATACAAAGTACAAGCACACAATTTTATAAAAAATCCATATATTTTGCTTAATTTATTTTCTGCAATGCATAATATCTACAGACCTATACATTAATGTACTACACTCGAGTCTTATGTAGACAAACTAAGTATATGATAAGTTAAGAGCAGAGAAATCTATCCATTTATCATAATAATTAAGAAAAAGTTTTAATTTTTCAGATTTCTATTTGTACTAGAGTGTGGTACCCTTTGTGCAATTCCAATAAAAAAGAACTTTAATTTAGAAGTCAAATTTGCACAAAATGAGAGGCATGTGACATCATGATACGTAATACGTCGAAATTTTGATTAATATACGAGGATACAAGCTCCATTATTTTACTCAATCATATTTCAATTCCTGCTCCACCATATTTTTATCCAGTTTTTATTCTGACTATTTAAAGTTATTTGAATTAATATGAAGCCCATAAGCAAATAACCTTTGCTTAATTTCCGTGCGTATGCGTTTTACTCATAGAATTCAAACAGTCGGTCAGAGCTTGGAGCAGCAATCCATGCTGTGCTGGCGGAGAAGGGAGCGGGACCACGAGGTATTGACCTGCGCCGGGCGTCGCGGCGCGGCGCGGAGGCGGAGGCGGCGGCGGCGGCGGCGAGCGGAGGCAAAGCCGGGTTCGCCCGGGCGGCAGGGGCTGTGCGCCTAAATATTTATGAATGCGTCGCAGGCTGCTCTGGCGGGGCGCCCGGCGTCGGCGGCGGGGAACGGCGACGGAGGGCGAGAAGAGAAACGGGGCCGGGAGAGGGAGGAGCAGGACGGAACGGAAAAGGGGCGCGCAAACATGGCGGCAGCGCGCGGCGGCCGCCGCCGCGGAAGATAAATAATTTCGCTTGGAGTAAATACGCGCCCACGCGCATTGTGAAAATACATAGCGGGCGCCGACAATCCGCCGGGAAAATACACACTCCGGCGCGGCCTCTCCCCGGGCGCGCGCTGACAATGCGGAGCGAAAACAAACGGCGCGCGGACCAACAGGCCGCTGCCATGGAAATATTTGGCCCGAGATAAATATAGGCATCGAATATTAGCTCCATCTGTCCAAAAATATATAGACCTCGATTCTGTGGTTTCCGAGGGAATGCACTCGAAAATTCTGGGGTGGTGCTAGAGTTCTTTGCCTTTTTTTAAAATCCATTTAATCAACTGATGCTAATTTTGGTAATAAAGAATTTATTAATAACATGGAAACAAATTTTAAAGTTTACAAATACAATCAATTAGAAATTAAAATTAATAAGTAACTAGAAAAAATCTCTTAGAAGTGATTTGGCAAAGCAGAATTTAATTTTGTAGATAAGATGTCCACACGTTTTAATTTTCACTGACTGATTTAAATGTGTGACTTTATGAATGTTAAAGTGCATCCCATGATTTTTAAAATATGAAATATAAAAGTCGAAAACGGAAGGTAATCTATTATAATGAACTCGCTGAATCCCATTTAAATCTAGACACTCAAAGAAATGGATGCATCGCAATATTCTGCATTTTAACAGCAATAATTTTCATAAAGAACTCCACAAAAAGAGTATGTTATTAACAATAATGTATCTCTAAGAAGTAATAGTGACAAACATTACGTAAAACAAAAGTCTCAGATATATATATATATATATATATATATATATATATATATATATATATATATATAATATGGAATTTTTATTCAATATTCTTTCTTATCAGACTGTTTTACGATCAATGTAAATTTGCAGATTTCTCAATTAATATGTTTTAATAACTTTACATGCTATCAAAATGCATTTCAGTCAGTAAATATTATTCACTTAACAGTGACATTTAAATAGGTCAGAAATGTCCCAAACGTCGATGCAACCATACGTAAATGAAAAAAAAGTTGTTTTTTTTCAGTCGTTATTTGAAAGTAACGTTTTCTCGAAATATCTGCCTGACCAGGAATTCTAATTTCCGAGCCTCGAGCAGGCGCGTGCAGTTGTTATCTGCTAGCGAGGCCGCCAGCCCCTCGGCGGCGTCTGCGGCTGCTGGCGCGGTGACGTCGGCCTGGCCCGGCGCGGCGCGGCCCGGCCCGGCCCGACGCAGCAGCCCGCGTCGTCGCGGCGCGGCGCGACGCGGCGCTCTAAATCTCGCTTAACGACCGCGCCCGCCGCTGCCGCCCCCGCCGCCGGCCCGCGCCGAGCCGCGCCCGCCGCGCCAAGCCGTGCGCCCGCCCGCACGCGCGTGCCCTATCTCGCGGTGAGCGGCGCCCGCGTGGGTGCCGTGACTTCGCCCCCGCTCCGCCCTCGACGCGCTCCTCTCTCCAGCGCCGCCGCCTCTCCTGCGTCTTGGACACCCGGCCCACCTACGGGCGGTGGTTTTCTTATCCCTCGGATCCACACACTTCTCCCTTGACTGGTCTCTTCAGTCCGAATTGTATTTATTTAGATATGTTCATAAATTGTCTACTGTTATAAACATTTTTGTTAAAACTCTTATTATTGTTATAATTTATTTTAAAACTTTCTCTGTGGTAGAATGTCTTAATACAATGTTACAGATAATAACCTTTTGAACTTCATATCTCACACACACTTGGACTTAAATAATCTAACCTCGCTACAATTGCCAATAATGATTTAATATATGATTACATGAACAACCGTCCATTGTTTGTTCAGGCACCTCGGCACCTCTATCATTGTACTTGTACATTTACTACATCATTGTACTATTTAGAATTCACAACGGAGTCGGTGTCAGCTATTACTCCCATTTCTTTTGCTGTTCCTTCCATGAGTCTCTTCGTCTCTGCTTTCCTACCCGTTTCGCCTCCGCCCTCGTCGCCAGTCAATGCTGCTCTTATTCTTGGACTGAATGAAACTGCGAATTTACGATTTTCTCTTGTGCCAGATAGCGCAATAATAAGTTACGCCAGGCGCACACTTAAGAATTAACGACGGATAGAGTGCGGTAAACATGAGCAGACCTCAAGTATTGGCTAATACACAGACTGCAGTTTGAATTCCCTTAGTGTCACGCAGTATTACGTTTTTCATGTAACTGTGGACTCGTAAAGGCATTTTAATTAAGTAATAATGTCCTATAAGTGTTCATTGTAAATAACTAGTAATTGTGACTGATAGAGTAGTTATGACGTCATTATATCTGCTGGATCTGACTAAGTGCATTCCATTAAAGAAGTTCAAAAAATATTACGGAATAATATCCAGAAAATCATTTCATTTGCCAGCGTATGAATAAGTAATTGCTTCTTTTTACGCTTATGCTAATTTAAGTTTTACTAGTGATCTCGTGTTTTGTTAAATCATTATTTTCCTGAAAAAAAAGTATTTTTACAATTAGATTATGAAAATATTAGAAAATGTTGAAATGCCGCTGAAGTGACTTTTCAGGTTTGAAAGCATTTCGTGAAAATCCTAAATTTTAGAACATCAGCGCCATTCTTCACTTTTCCTGGAAAGTAGACGATTGAGTTAGACCTATGTTTATTATGGAATGGACGTTTCTATTTCGTTGACAATATTTTGCCTCTATCATAAAGTGTCTAAAAAACAGAAGAAAATGATATTAATTTTTAATTATTAGTTAATCACGTGAATAACTTAAATTCAGTTGGTAAAGAGTCATGCTAATTGAGTTCATCTAGAGAGAAGAATCGTCATCATTTATTTTAGTGCCAATTATTTTATCATCTAGAAACACTTTAACGCAGTACGAACATCAGAAATTCAGGGATAAATAGTTTTTTACTGACACATAATGATAATTGTAATGAACGACAATGAATTTCTTCATCTCATCACTCCTTGACTGAATTGGAATAACAGTTGCTCCCCGCCCGGTGCGAGAGCGTGAGCGCGCGGGTCGCCCTGTCGCCGCCGCCATGTCGGCCGGCCGCCTGGCGGTGACAGGCTGCTCGTTCGCCCAGCCCTGCGGCGGCCGGCGCCCGTGCACCCAGCGGTCTGCGTCCGCCCGCAGCCTCGCTCAGCGTTCATGGAGGCACAAGCGGATGATGGAGGAATTGAACATTTTGAACATGTTCAGAATTAAGAGAAAGTGTGCTTACAAAATATTAATAAGCTTCAGAAGGGTATATTATTTGTGAATTTGGGATTAATTATTAACATATTTTTGAAATGTAATATTTTAAACATAAGCGTCAAGTTTTGGTAACAAAACTACTAGAAATATTAATGAATATAATTTTTATTTACTAATACATTTATAAAATAAAATATTCACATGAAGAACTATCTAAATTAATTGTTTATTATTATTATTATTATTATTATTATTATTATTATTATTATTATTATTATTATTATTTACCGTAAATAAATTCAATTAAAAATTATTTTACTTTTTAATGCTCATCTCTTTTCAATATTTTTTGTAACCGTCCTTGCAACTGCGACAGTGCACCAGTCAACTACGAAGTAAAACGCATTAAACAGCCACACCTTTGTACTTGTGAATTGTTTGATAATCAAAACAGCAAAATCAAGAATCCTTCGTGAAGTAGAGCCTATAATTACAATTTCATCATTGTTTTTTTCTTTCTTGAGATGTCGTCTTATTTGCAACATTCGTTTATTGTAAAAAGTATACAGGAATGATTTAGATTTCATTTTAATACATTAAATATTCTCGTAATTAATACTTTATTTTCAATTACATATAAATGATTATCAGCCATTAAATAACGTGGTGAAAACTGTGTTTTTAATTTTATTGTCAGAGTATGATCAAACTATAGAAAAATGTAATAACAAAAACATTTCCTTTTCATTAAAATTTATCGTTAAAATTTAAAATGGATTGTTAAAATTTGAGACTTCCAGTAGAAGTTTCTTGTAAAAACATAGATAAACAAATGACTTGCATAAAATTGTTAAAAGTAATTCATATCCTTCAGGATGATGTGTACTTAAATCGAGATGCCATATTCGTTTAATTCATTAAATTAAGATTTTTTTGTATTTTAAATATATAAAACGCTATTTTGAAATGCATTTATTACAAATTATTTATTTTTCTTACTCTATCATTTGTGAAGTAATATATTTCTTTACTGTGCTGCATTACTATTTGTACGAAACCTTTAAATGCACAAAAAATATAAGGATTTTTTTAACGTTTGTTTAACATATTTCCCAACTACTAAATTTGGGCATAAATACACAAACGCAAAATTAAAAATTTTTATTAGATCTTTCTTCCAAAATTTCTTCTTGTTAGAACTTCTTCCTATTTGTTAATATATAAAAATAACTGAATATTAATTAGTAACAATAATATGATTTTTGCCTCCTTAACACTGCTGAAATTTTTCTGAACTAAAAGCATGAGTGATAACGAAAATAAATCACTATTTTAAGTAATTACAAATCTTAAAAGTCATTATTACATAGTGAATCGCGTATAAAATCTCTAATAATGATGAATCAGAAATTTCAGGTACAGGAATACCAGTTATTATTGGTTTTGACGTAGGTGTGGTGCTTTTTACTATTACCTAAATTTTAAAATTTATCTGAATTCAAAGATATCGTGTATTTTTATTAAATTACTTTGTCTTACACTCTGAGAAAATATAATAACAATTTTACATGTTTTCTACAACTTTTGGCATTTCCTTTCATCTCACACCAAATTTTTGGGAAAATTATTGCCGAATTCTTGAAAATAGTCAAATATTTAATTATTTTCTTATTTTACTACATCACCAGATAATTACAATTTTGGGAAAGTCTTTGCAGACTTTCCTCGCAAGTGTAATATTTCTTTCTTCTGAAATATATAAATTTATGTAAGTTCAAAAACAAATCAACAGAACACAACTGTTGATTTTTTGCATTTCTGGCAACGTAATTGTATTATCGAGTTTTATGGCAGTTTAGAAATCTTAAGCAAAGACCCTTGTGCACGTGCATGCAAAGAATTTTGCGTTTAATTATTTTCTCACGTTGCTCATCCAATCTCTCCGATTGCGGCCCCTTGCTGCAAACGGATGCTTGGCCTTCCCCGCCGCGTCGCGTCGCGTCGCGTCGTCAGCCGACTGAGCAGCGGCCTGCGCCGCCGGCTGAGTCAGAGGGGAGGCGCCGCGCCCACCCCTATTGTGTCCATACTGATTTAGTGGCGCCCTAAGCCGGGGCCGCCGCCCTGGGGGCGTTTCGCAGAGCGGGAAACGCGCGTTTTATTTTATCCGTCCACGCCTCGGCCGGCGTCGTCGCCGGCGCCGTCGCCCTCGTCCCAGTGCCGCGTCGCCGCGTCCCATTACTGCACGGAAGCTGCGTGCCGGCCGCAGGCGTCGCGCCGCCTATTGTAATCGCGACCGGGTCCCGTTAACGCCGCTTTGTTTGGCCCTCGGCGCCGCCGCTGCCGCCGGAGCCGCCGAGCATCGAACCTGTGCTCCGGAGGGCTTCGGCGGTACGGCGGCGCAGTGGTTGACTAGATTAAAAATTTAATTTCACTGAGGATGGTGCTGCCTGGCGATCGTGAAGTGAACTACTCGTCACAGAGCTTACGCAGGAATGGGTATGTTTGTAGTATATATTGTTGATTGTACAATTTTGTAAAAGCAGATTTCAATGAATTGTAGAAATGTAAATGTGTAGAATGTTGTAGCGGCATTTATGTTATTCTCTGTGTATGCACGACTGTGTACTGAATTTTCAGCCATTCAGACATCTTTGGTCCATTTAACTTTTATTTTCTTTCAAAATATTTTTTTCAATTGTAGTAAAAAATTTAGTAATATAATTGTACAGTATAAATTGTTAATTTTATTATTTCCTTAAAAAGTTTTTGTGAAAACCTTCATCGCCGAACTTACGATAATTATTGTTACTTTTTAAAAGCCAGTGATTACTAAACATTTTGTGTATATGAGATTTGCAAATAAATGCACGGTAAATGCATGTGACGAATCAATGTAATTGGATAGTAATTCGAATGTTTATCGTTCCTGTAAATTGTACTGAGGTCGCTAATTACTAGGAGGTGTCGATGCGACCACACTATTTACAATTTAAAAAAGAAATTAAAATGACGACCGCAAATTTCCTTCCTACTGTTAACCACAGTTGCGATTATAAAATGTTTGAAACAGCAGATTTCGAGAGTAATTTTTAAGAACAGATTATTTCTAAAATTTACTGATGGTGTAGAAAATTGTAAAAATTTGAAAAAGTCTTAAGAGCAAAATTAAATCCGTATTACAAGCTCGCCAGTTTCAGACGCATAATGTTTTTTTCGAAGTTACTTTTGTAGTATTAGTAGAAAACATAACGACTGAGATAATGCCAATATTTTGGTAAAAAGTTAATGAGGTGAGTGCGTCATTCGATAATAGAATTTTAACGACCGTAATGCACCCTGCTTATCTCGAGAACGGTGACCTTCTGATGCCTCTCAAATCGGTTTGAAAAAGGCGAATAACCCCACTAACATAATAAAGAAGTATCTCACAGCTGTGTTAGTAACCATGAAAACAGTGACCTAACGTATACTACCTCTCACCATGACTTATGATAGAACTTTGCCATTGCAGTTTGTGTAAGACAAATAAATGTACATTTACAACTATCAACGTTTTAATGGTAAATATTTTACCTCAAATTTCTCAGAAAGTAAATAAAAATGCAATTAGTATCATGCGAATCGCTAGTATACTGCATTCGTATTATCTATTTCCTCCACAAGAGACTACTTTCAGAATTCGTAAGTAAATCTACAGAAAAACCTCTGAGATAGTACTCCTTTAGATCCCATTTCTTTCATTTATTACAATCCACCATACATTCCCGACACAACTAATTGAATTCACTCTTTCTGTTCTTGTAAAAAACGAAAAAATCCCAAATATTCGGTTTGTACTTCGTGCAAAAAGATTATTAGAATGCTCTGCAACATTTCGATAAAATTAAATTTTAAATCTTGGAATACGAATCAATTCGTGGGTTACGATAATGTAACGATAGCAAGCAATTTGCACATTGAGAATTTTTGTACACACTCTGTTAAATTATACATCTTGGTTCTTCTACTAATTTGAAGTGAGCGTCCGATATATTTTTCATAATAAAGAAAGCTAAAAGAAGCTTGGACAGTGTTCACACTCTCGTGCAATTTGTACCCGCCATGCACGCGACCCGGGGGGCAGGCGTGGCGGGGGCATCAGCGATGGCTGGGGTCGTGCGCTTGGCCCCGTGGCCTGCGGCGCGGCGCGGTGCGGCGCGGCGCGACGAAGCCGACGCTGCCGTGCGGCTCCACTCCGCCCGCGCCCAGCGCCGCATTTCAATTTCAAATGGAACGCGCACCGTGTAAATCGCCTAAGATACGGCGACGCTGTCCGCCGCCTACCCGCCCTCCCCCGCCCTCCCCGCGCGCCCCCGTGTGCCGGGCCTTAATTGGAGCAGGGAACAAAGTAATTTTGAAAAATAACTTATGATAAAATATGATAGCACATGATCGGTCGTATAAAGATGCGTAACAGGTTTATACCCGGCCGCTTAAATTACGCTTCCTACGGGCGTATTAGGTTTGTATCCCACAAAGCCGTGGCGAGAACGCGACCGGAGGAAAATTGTTGTGCCCAGTTACTTGCAGTGTTTATGCCTTGACAGCGGCAGCCGCCGGCGTGGCGCGGGGCAGGCGGCGGGAAATTTTTTTCCCGGCGTCGGCGTCTGGCGCGGAACCGGACGAGGGAGGGGAGGGAAATATTTTATGTAAATGTTGGCACACAGTGCAGGTTCCTCTTTTTCTGCGGCGGAGGCGCGCGTCTCGGTGCGGGCGAGGCGCGCAGCGACGTGGACGAAAATAAAAAAAAGATTCGGACGGAAAATAACTTAGTTTCAAAATGATCATAGCATGCCGAGGATGAAATAAATATGTAGGAGGCTGCGTCCGCGGCGGCAGCTGGTCGCTCCGCGCGGCCGCGGCAAAAAGGGCGATGTGGGGAGACGGGCAGTGCTGCGCGAGGCGAGGCGCGCCGAGGCGAGGCGTGTCGGCGATGGAGGCTCTGACACAAATCAAGCGCGGAATTCTGGGTAAGGTCTTTTTGCTTGCGTTACCTTCTAAGTTATGCGTGGTCCTGCCCCTCGCTTGCTCGCCTCCTCGTCCGCCTCGCCTCGCCTTGCCTCGCCTCGCCATGCCGCTCCGCTCCGTTGCCTCCCGCCGCCATTTTCCTTCCCCTGCGCGCCCTCCGCGCTCCCGAGAAGAAGCGTCGAGCCGCCACCGCCGCCGCCGCCACGTTGCATCACGCGATCCAAGATGGCGCGGCCGCGCAACTTGGCGCCGAAACGGCGCCGCCGCTGCCGTACTCACGCGACCGCGGAAGGGCGACCGCCCGCGTCCGGCCGTCCGCGCCGCCACGCCGTCACCTCGCCGCCGCGCTGCCACGTCGCGTCCTCGAGGGCCGCGCCTCGACCCCAGGCGCTCCTCCGCAAGGCGTCTTCACCTCGGCCGCTTCCACCCACGCACCCGGGCCGGGCCTGCGTCGACGGGCCATCGATCGACGCGCCGCGACTCGCCGCGCCGCCGCCGCCGCCCCGCGCGCACTGGCCCCGCGCGCCCGCCGCCACCGCCACTGCCGCGACCGCCGGCGCCGCCGCAAAATTTTCGACGCTAAGGTTTTATTTTGTTTATTTCTTATTTGTCCCGGGTGGTTGGACGCCCGGGCGCTTGTGGTGTTGGAGCTTTTGTGTTTTTCCGATTTGCGTGCACTGCTTTTGTTTGGGGATGACGGAAATGCACTCGGCGCCGGCCGTCGGGTCGCCGCCACCGGCGACGGTGACGTGGACGAGGGCGTTGTCCCCGGGAGGTCACGTCGCGCCCGGGCGAAGGGCCAAGGGCCGGCGCGTCTGCGCGTCCCGTCGCCTTACGATGCGTCCCACGGACTCGGCATGCCTTTGGAATTCCAAGCCGCCCGATCCGCCCACTTTGTAAGAGCGTCTTCTACTTTGAATATAATCTTGAAAGTGTTGTAAAATTTATGACTTTATTGCTCTCCCAAAGTTTTGTAAGGGGTTCACTGTAAGAAAAAAACATGCCCGAAATTTCGCTTTTATGTAAATGTCTTCTGGGCACTAAGACGCCGCGAAGGAAAGGGGGGAAAATAGTCGCGTCTGACAATGGAGGGCATCCCCGTCCTCGTCGCGGCGGGGGCAGTAAACTCTTATGTTTATACATGGGCGTCCGTCGCCGCTCCCCCGCGGCCCTGTCGCTTTCGCTTACCCCCGGCGCGACCAACCCTTCCCCGAAGGGCGAGGCGCGCGGCGGCGCGGCGCGGGGGTGGCGCAGCCCTTCTGCGATTGGCGGCCTCCGCGGGGGCGCCCGTGGGCGGCCGCCGCCCCCGACCCCGACGCCAGCCACCACCTGCGCGCGCCCAGGCACCAAGGTAGGCTGCTGCACCGGCGCCGCCTCCCAGCCACCCTCCTCCTCGGCCATGGAACAGAAATAAACACAAGACATTAGCAACCACGCACTTGCCGGACAAGGCTAATTGTTTCAATGGTTTTAAGTATAAAAATATTTATAGGAGCATTTTATAGTACATTAAATGTTTTCAAGATATAAAATGAAGGATTTTACAACAGTTCAACCTTCCTCATGACCCACAACGTAGAAAATGACGTGCACTAATCCCAATTTTTCGGGAGTTTAAAAAATTTGATGTATGCGTTCTTAGGAAAAATCTCTACAACAGTAAATTATTAAAAACAATATGAAAACAGAATTTATGATATTTATTTCATTTTTACCACACTTGCACGGAAAATATTACTTCCGTACACTGTTTATTGATTTACAAGAATTACTTTAGGACACGCATAAGCCAAGGTAGCATTTTGCGGGATAACAAAGTGAACGAAAACTTGGAGTGACATGATACAACATGACTACCTTCTCGCTTATTATGAGTGATCACACTGTGTACTTACTTTCCATGAAAAACACATACAAAAAAAAACTACTACTTAGAATGTGTATTATTGAGATACTCATTTTTAAATGCCGGACTTGGTAGCTGTGGTTGCCTTATCTGTCAACATTTCCTTCGTTGCCAAGGATTCACTGTCTTTACTAGTAACATAAATAATAATTTCAAAATCACCATTCTCTCATTATTTACTTACGAAACATTATCATATACCTTCGTTTAATAACTATTAAAATCTTAACTGAAAATAGAAAGTATCATTAAAGATGTTATTAATTCCTATTTCATTTATGTTGGGTTTATTTTTGAAGACGTACTCACAATTGAAACTTTCATTTTTGAATCTGATAATTCGTTCAGCAAGGAGAGTATCGGATAAACGAGTTCTTGGATGTATTGATATATTTTTTATTTTATTATCTCTTCTATATATCTCTATTTTATTTTCTCTTCTTACTTCTTAAGAAGAAAAAAGTATTCTAACCTTGCGTCGGAAATCATCGGTTTTTCAACCGAAAAACTAATTGCCGTTCTCTGGTAATGAAAAAGTGAATAAATGTCGTTCCTATGTGTATTATATTACTTCCTTTAATACGTTGTTTAGTCAGACTCCATGTTTTGTGGGTCCTTGATACAGAAAAATCGATTGAAGGCAAAACGACTGACTGTCCGCCTGCCCGTCCGTCCGACCGTCTGTTTGTCTGCCTGCCTGTCTCCCTGCCTGTCTGTGTGGTGTCTGTCTGTCTGTCTGTCTGTCTGTCTGGGTGTCTGTCCGTCTGTCTGTCCCAGTGATATCTGACTGACTGAATGTCTGTCTGTGTGACTGATTGTTTAATTGATATTCCCTGATCATTCTAAACGAACTCGGGGGCCTACGAGTTTCCAAGAGTATCATGAAATCATTTACAATTAATTCAATAATTTACAATTTTTCGAATAAAATTAGAAACTTTTGCTTAATTTGCGTGAAAAATAGGCTGTTTTGAAACAATTATTTTCTCAAAAACGGTCCCAATTTTTATCTTTAATTTTTTTTTCATGGAAAGAGCAAAAGCTTTTCTGATATTTCGAAACAAAAAGTTAAAATGAACATTAGAAAAAAGTACTCTTTAAATATTTTTACGTTCTCTTTTATGACCTTATTCGGTTGTCATTTTCAGCGCACAAATAAAATTCTTATCATTTGAATTTGTAACTTTTTTGATCATGTAAAGAAAAGATAATATAAAAAACACCACAATCATTTATTTTGTATGTTGAAATAATCTAACTGGAATGATTCAAAATTAAAGAACACGATCTGAAAGTTGCGGGTTAAAGCCTTTAAGTATTTGTTAAAACAAAGTGACGATGGAAAGTGATTGATGATTTATCAGAATGAATTATTAATAATTTATCGAATGAATTATTAGTGTGTGAGATTCCGATTCAGAAAATAAAATAATATAAAAAACCTCCAAACCAGTGACATAGAAGTTAGTTCTGAAAGTGACGATGATACGAATAAAATCCTTTATTTTGTTCGAGAACTAGAACTAAGAAATGAAGCAAATTAAAATATACTAAATATTCTAAAATATAGAAGAAACGTTATTTACACTAAATCTGAAGGTACTCTTATTACAACACACGCGCTGGTGTTACAAGAATGAGCACGCCTCCCTCGAACGTTTTTAAAATTTACTTATTAATTTATAACTATGAATGATATTCTTTTGGGTAAATTCCCACACTTTTAATCTGTCCTTCAAATATTAGCCAGTTATTCTGAATCCAACATCACTTTTATTACATATTTATTTCAGCTAAACTCAGAACAAGAAAATACATAATGTTTTGCATTTTTATGGAACACATTATTTGATCAACGATATAGAGTGAAATTATGTTCTTACATTTTGAAAACTCATTGGATCTGAATGCAAGAAATGTGAATCTCGAATCTATTAACACATTTTAACTTGCCATTTTGTTTTTTGGTGTCATAAACTGATGTATTCACACTTAATTAGATTGTTTTATTTTAGGTGAGTGTTTACTTTTTCTTAGTGCACTTTTCGTAATTTTGTACATTATCCTTATAAAGAATAATGATGGTTACCAAAGTTTCGAAGCACAATATTTCAGAATCTTACGTGAATAATAGAAGACTATTTCAAAACATTGAATCTGGATGATTTTACTTACGAGTTGAGAGTTGAAGTTTAGGATTATTTCAATGAGTGAATAATACTTCTTTTAAGTATCTCATTAATCATCTTGAGTAGAATAATGGCTTATAAATATCATTTTGAAACCATACTCTAACAAATAACTTCCTCGGCTTGTTAGGTTTACATTCTTTATTTATTCAGGATTTTAATTATAGATCAAAGGTATTTACGTGTTAGCTACTGAACGTGAAGTTATTGAGAACAGCCGTCACAAATGTTAGCTGTTGCGGAGTTCTTGGTCAACTGATCACAAGTGAAAGGAACCTCTCGCAACCCCTCACCTGCAACATGCCCTTCTGATCATTGCCACACTTAATAATAGATCACAGCAGGTGATAAATTTATTTGAATAGGGTTCACTTGATCGTTTGAATTATGATTTGTAATTTTTTTATTTTAATTGGTTTGTTGTAAACAAGTAGGTCATCAGCGACTTCTTCTTTAAAATATATTACATAAATATTAACAATTAAAAGTATTATAACTGTAAACTGTATTCAAATCATATTATTCAATTTAATATATTTTAAAAATTGAGTGATCTTCGTGCAACCTATTTTGGAATTCCAACAGTTTATTACGTAGATTGACTTAATCTCTGTTGTTGTTTTTTTTCTTTTTAGCACTCAATAATGAAATATTTCACTGTCATTTATATGTTACAGCTCTCAATTTTTTATGATCTGGAAAACATAGCAACATTTGTATGTACTCGTTCTCAACCTCGTTGTATTCACTTGGTCTTTTCGAGATTTTCAAACACTGGATTTTTCTCAAGTATGGAAGTTAAAACTTCGCGTAGCTTTGTAATGGGGTTTCACCAAAACTTTGAACTGATTTGTCTTTCTTTTCTTTTGTATTATAAATGTATAAGGTCTTAAGAATAGCATGAGTTTGTCAAGTAAAGTCAGAAATGTTTTTGTTCGATTCTAAATCTTTACTATGCAACTTAGTAACTAATGTAAATCCATCTTTTCCATCCATCACTAAACAATCATTATAATAAGATTTGTAATTTTTAGATTTTCCATTTTTTTCATGGGAAAATATGTTTAGATATATCCTCCGCATACTGATAATTTTGTATGTATTGGTAATTTAAATGATTCCCAAGGAGAAATAAAGGGTCACATTTTTAGGGGCAATGGAAGAATACTCGAATTGAATTATTTAATACATTCCACGTTGATAAGACGAAGAGGTTTAGGCAAACCCGGTTGTGATAGATAAATATTATCTACATTAAGTCTTTCTTTTAAGATAATCAAAGCCATTTTGAGGGGGGGGGGTAGCAATAATTTTTTGTTGCATCTGATATTATAAGTTATTTTCTTCTTATAATTAAAGAAATACTGTATGTTTCTATATTATTCACAGAACTCAAAGACACCAATTCTTTGTTTAAAACTAAGTTTTGAATACTGTCAAGGCATTTCAGTTCTTTTAGAATCCGCTGAGTCATACAAGTACATCTGCAATCTAGTTTAGATCTTATTACTGCTTAGTGTGTTTTTATTAAACACCTTCTATCAGATCTTCAGTTTAATGAGAATAATATCCTTATATTCTTCATTCTTCTGAAATGTTTTGCTCGACGAAACCTGTCTGATTCATTCATTCGGACATACTATTCATTCTTAATAAGTTATTAAGATTAATTCATTCATTAAGAAGTTCTTTCGTGTTTGTACTCGCGTCTAGTACTCGTCAAGAATTTATTGGATAATTCTCAAATATTATAATGGAAATTATTCTAATCTAATTCCGTAGTAGACAACTATTTATTAGCACTACATTTCTGCACGTATTGAAAATATAATTATAAATGTGTGTTATCTTAACACGGTAGAGATTTAGATAGATTAGTTCGATAGAGTAAATCATTTAAGGCGTAAACAAAAAACATAACTATTTTTGTAGCATTTATACAAAAACATTTCATTACGACAGTTTGATGAGGATTCCATTATTTTGTAAAGTTCAGTAGCTTGTGATTATGGTAAGCCGAATGTTGTAAACATGCTGTTAGGTAACACCGGAAGAAAAGCAGCTATATTTCCAAGTTACAAGGAACGAAAATGTAAATTTTTACTTTACGGAATTGGGATACGAAGAACAGATGCTTGTAACTCAGTGATTGCACGTCGTCCACCATCTGCCATAGTGCCTGTGCACTGCGCCGTCCGATGATTATGTGATATTCGTTGTGACACAAGTAATTATGTATAAGTATATTCGTTGTGAGTGTCTCTCTCTCTCTCTCTCTCTCTCTATATATATATATATATATATATATATATATATATATATATATATATATATATAAATATAAATATGCGTTCTAGCAGAGTAACCCCGCAACCCCGCGTTTGCCGTCAAACGGTAAAGAAGTTACTTATTGATAATATTAAGATTATGGTATTGATTTTTACACGGGACTTTTTACACACTTGATCCTTTGTTCGTTGATTGAATAAAATGATACATTTGCTTCTATACAAGGTCTGAAAAAATACAAGTAATTTAGAATAAATATCTAAACTTTTAAAATATGATAGAGAACTTTTAAATACTGTTTTTTCGCTACATTTAAAGTATTAAAATAATTAATTAACTACAATGTTTTGCATTTTAAATCTAAAAGAGTCCTACTAATTAAGTAACATATTATCATTATACTTGAAAGTCACACTTAAGTTCGTTAAAAGTAATAGATTATGCACTAGACAATTTCACAGAATGATTGCGATATATATTTTGTTATTCTGTATTAGTAAAGAAGAGTAAGCCTAATGGAAACTTGGTAATTTTGTTATAATTATAACTATAATTATTATTATTATCATTAGTATTATCATTACTAGTGTTTAATTTTATATTAAAAAAATTTGAGTAATTAAATATTAATTTAAATTTTCTAAATTGCGAAAGCCAAAAAACACCCTGTAACCATGATATCCTGAACACTTACTTTATAACTAATGAAACAATAAGAGACCTCAGTTTTGTGGTGTACAATATTTCATTCTAGAAAACAAACCCCTCATTTCCATTTATAAAATTTTCAGAGAGTAAAGTAAAAGAGCGCGTCGCTTCGGTGTCCTGTCAAGGTCAGCTAACGCTCCTCGCTCGCGCAAGCGCGTTATCACACGTCTCCTTTGCTCTACTTCCCGACCCCTTTTACTCCTTAAGAAGACTCTCAGTAAAAAGGAAGGATTTACCGTCATATGAAGTATTCGACAAATAAAATTAGCATCCATTATTTCAGAGGTGTTGAACATTAGGTAGTAATGTTTTGAGACAAGTGTTCATTCAGCAGATGTCCTTTTTCACAAAACTATTAAAATCCGAAAGTGTGGAATTAATATAAAAAATTCATATTTGAACACGTTTATATTTATAATTTTAGTCAAACCCCCAACACGTCGTGTGACTTGAATTTGGCTTACACATTTTGAAAATGATTAAATACAACGTTATTAGTTTTACTTGTTATGAAATTCATTGTCCTCGAAGATTCTAAAAGGGATTATCAGGACCGAATTAATTTCTTAAGGAGACTGAAGCATGATAATAATATGAAGCGCATTAGAAATATTGAAATATTGAACATACATTACCAAATGAAATCATGGCTTTATTTTCCTCATGAATGTATAATAATAACATTACTTTAAGCTGCTTTTAAACTCTTCTGGAATTTTTATCAGTTTTGTATTTTAGGGAAAACATTTTCGGTAATTAATAATGTACAACTTGGGAAGAGTTTGTTGTTTTTTTGGACAACATTGAATTAAATAGTCACAATTGTTGTGGTTAAATATTGTTTTATATTATGAATACAATGAAATATTTATTTTTTATCACTTTATCATTTAAGTTTTAACTTATAAACATCATTCACTCATTTTAAAATTAAATAAATGTATTTACTTTAATTATCCGCGCTATACGTGTAAAAGAATGGAATAGAAATTGAGGGGAAGGCTCGAGAAGAAAGTCGAAATCACTGTATATGTGTTGTTCAATATGAGTAGTATAAAGAATAAAACTTCAATTTTTTATTTAAAGAAACACTGGATTGTAATTCATTTGTAACTTGATAATTTGCATTAATGTGCAAATTCATCGAAATTATTTACACAAAGTTTAATAGTTAAACCGATTTTTTGAACGTTACTGGTAGAAAATCCCGAGTCAAAATTTTTTTTATGGGTTGGTTTTCAGCAAAATCTAGCAAAAGAGAGAAGGAAATGAGTAAGTGCTGCAGTTTCAATTGTGTAAAAATAATAGTCTTCATAGAACGTTTTGCCTGAATCCAATAGAACATGGTCATTAGGGAGATAACAGCGTACTAATCTACTGGTTATTGATGAGTATGGAACGATTTTTATAATTTTACATATTTTTGTCCGTTACTTCAGTGCATAGCTAAATGAAATTTCTTGACATTTGGTTAAAATTGGAAACTATTCAGATTATTATGTTTTTGTGCACATTTGGCCGATTTTTCCTGTTGGTGCATATGTGAATAATTTTAAGTGCATAGTTTGCATATTAAGTTAAAATAGAGACTTTTCATTGAAACGTTTCAATTTTTCATTGAATCTGTGTATTTGTAATCGTTCATTGATTATCACAGTTTGCATTTTTTTCTATAGATGATAAAATACTTGTGCAGAGGAAGGATATTTCTTGATACTATGTTTTTCAAATCTGACAGAAGAAATTTAACAAGACATACAATTGTAGTAAATATTCACTAAGGGTAATAATTGTAGTAAATATTCACTAAGATGAATATTTACTACAATTTTTTTCCTACAAAGTAAGGTAAATTATGTTATTTTTGCACAAAACTACACCTTTTCATTCCAAGCATGCTTTTCCTGAAATTTACCGAGAAAGGTTTATATAGGAAATAAAATATTATTAGTTTTATTTGCATATTACAGTGCAAATTTCAGAATTTTTAGATCATAAATGGATATTTTAAAAAGCTTATATCAAGATTTTTAGGGCATAAAATTCCTCTCCCTGTTCATGACAATATTCCATAATGTGTAAGGATTGGTTAATTCTAATTTAAGATAATTCGATTGCTTTCTGCTCCTTGAAGAGTTCTAATTTAAAAGGCTCCATTCTGCTTTGATGCAATAGCAGGAGAGAGAGTTTTTAAAGCCCTTGTTTAAAGATGAAGTTTATGTTGAGATACTGTACATTTTAAAAATAATATTCTTCCCTAATAGTACATTTGAAACCGACGGCATTTAGTGTTCGTTATGAAATTATTAAAAATCGTCGGGATGCTTAATTCAATATTAAAAGAACAATTTATATTAGTACATTTTTTTGTAAAATAACAGAAAATAGAGTCAAGTAACAATTTATGGTATATTACCAGTCTCAAGTGATGCCATGGATTGTGAAATGTAATTTTAGTCGGTAATAACCCAGTCGTCAATGCGACTATAAATATGTGAAAAAAGAATTAGACATTCTTTTTTCACCTATTTATAGTCGCATCGATGACCGGGTTATACATTTCATTTCAGCTTTTAGACAAAGCTGAAATGAAATGTCAAGAAAAGCGCAAGAAAACCCGTTCAATAACGTCGTCTTCTGGTGGGGCGCGGGCACTGAATGGGAGGAAGTTGCCTGAAGCGGGGAGTCCTCACTGACTGGCGCAGGCGGGCGCGACAAGGTGTGCATGCACGCGGCCGTTAACCGATCCTTTATGGAGTGGCCGCGCGCCGCGCCGTGCAGCAGGCGCCCCTAGCGCCAGCGGCGCCGCGCCCGCCTCGGCCAGGGAAGCGGCCCGCCGCCGTTACGACGCCGACGCGGCTGCCGCCGTAAATCGGCGCACTTAGCGGCCGTGCAAAATTCACGCGCGCCGCTAAAAATACCCGCGTGCCCTCCGCAGCCCCCGCGCGCCGCCGCCCCCGCGGAGGCCGCGCGTCATCCCGCCTGCAGCGCGCTGGCAGCGCTAACTGCCCTGGCGAACGCCCCACCGCACCGCGCTTGACATTGCTTTGCTGACACAGCGTCTGCTCTGCACGCTCGTAATGGGCTTCGGTCTGAGGAGACAGTGCGCTCATGAGAGTGCTTCTTCACTTTTTTCGTCTTTCAATGTAGATAAACTGAGTAGAATTGATTATTTAGTAAAATTTAGTATTGTGTTATAAATACTGATTAATTTTTTTCATGGCAGTTTCTTTCATTTCTATTTTTACTATATTGAAAACAGATTTAGTATAATGTTATAAATACTGATTTAATTTTTATCGTGGCAGTTTCTCTCATTTCTATATCTACTATATTGAAAACAGATTTAGTATTTTGTTATAAATACTGATTTAATTTTTTTCATGGCAGTGTCTATCATTTCTATTTCTACTTTATTGAAAACACATTCACTTATTTTTTTGTTGAGATGAAGATGCCGAATACCCATGATTTTTAAACACGTTGTATAAGTAGATGTGAGTCTGTATGCTTGTTAGTGACACAAAGTGGACCATTTTTAATACGATTGATTATTAAATGTAATTAGTTATTATTATCGATTATGAAGCACTGTTTTCTAATTTTTCTTACAAATTTGTAATAACAAAGCTAACCTTACGTTAATAAATAATGCATTTTTAAGACGAAGTAACGTTGAGTAAGAATAACATAAGATGCAAATCAATAGTAGGAATATTTAAATGTAGACATTTTAATGTAGAAATTTAAATATCCGTACTATAGATGATAGTTTAACGTTTAAAATTTTTAATCGATTCGATACCAGCTTTATTTGCATGTGTGAATTAGTTTTTAGACATTTTACATCCATTTGCGTTCCTTTTGATTACAGTATCATTGTGTTTTGTAAGTGCTGTACTTCCTGTAAAGTACTCATAAAATATTACGTTAACCAGTCAGAAAGGTGATAGTGAAATGACATGATATTGAGATAATGTCGGAAAACCGATGATTACCTAGCAGATTACTCATATCTTGTGACAGTAAAATACGTGAAAGTGTTTTCTTACATTAATGCGATAAATTGTTGCTCTGTAACAAAAAGAAGTGAAGCAATGTCAAACGTATAGGTACGGAAGCGTTCGAGTATTGAGAGATATTATAGCATAAATGTTTTCATAGTTATACATACTTAACCAACTTCCACAGTACGTCGTTGATTTAAATAATATCTTCTTTTACATTTCTTGGTCATCTATTTTCTATGCTATTCTTGCTCATCTATTTTCCATAGCGTTTAATGAGAGTTAAAACATAACCCAACTTGTGTAGTTCAGAAAAAACATGTGCCTCGAAATGAAAATATACTATCATCAATTACGTTTACTTCAAACATAAACTCGAAACTAAAACTTCCAGTACATTAAAATTAATTCATTCAGAGAATGTTGATAACATACCAAAATTAAAATAGAAAATTATACGCAGTGCTTTGGATTCTCCATTTCCTTTCATGGCTGAATTGGGAAAATCAACGTCTTCAAAATTTCATTGTAGAAAAACGATCTAACCATAACAATATAATCTAACCATACTTATGTGAATTTGAACGACTACTACAGCTTACATGTTTGTATTTGAAATAATGGAGAAATGTTTTTGAAAACTTGGAGATTTTGTTGTTGTTTGAAATTATCTACTTGTGAGTTCCTCTTTTCATTGGCCACTTAAACTTCAAGTGTTAAAAAAACTTACCAAAGCAACGTTTTCACATTAGGGTAAGATTGTATCTTATTGCTGGGGATGTATAACGTTTTGCTACTGCTGTAATTAATGAGAGAATTATAAAAGTTGTTAATATTGACACTTACCAATACGTGACTTTCATTTGTATATCATTACAAAATATCAATGAAAAAAACTTCGACGAGAACTGCAAATATTAAATATGATGTATTCGCCAATATAATTATTGCAATGCAACGAATTATAGGTATTGTAGAATAGTATAGGAATTGGCCAATTACAGTGTTAAAAAGGTTACAATTGAAAATGCCATCTAGAATTGATTACTATCTTAAAATGTAAAAGTCCAATTTTAATGACTAAAATAAAGCTGGACAGTTTTGTAACACTGAATAAAACTAATTACATGAGGGAATTATAGAATCAAAAGTGGCTCAAGTGAAAGTAGTAGATACAAAAAACATTTCATACCACAAGCTTTGAATACATTGCCACACAATCTGTAACTTTATTGAATATGTTTATAAACGTGATACCGAATGATTTGCAAAGCAATTACCATTGTGAATAAAATATGTTGAAGATATTTGCTGTAAGAATTACAAAATCTCAACAATGTTGAATGGTGAACAATGTTGAATGCGTTACTAGATAAGTCACCGTATATTTAAAATGCAACAACCGTTGTGAATAAAATATCATCATCATCATCATCATCATTTCCCTTTACGGATTAGGCATATTGCCTGTTCCAGCCTCTTTCCATCTCATTCTTGGCCTTCCAATGTTTCTCTTTCCTCTAGGCTTGTAATTCAAGGCTTGCACTGGAAGTCTGTCTTGCGGCATATTTCCAATATGTGTCATCCATTGCTGTCTATACTTCTTAATAAATGAATAAAATATGTTGAATATATTTACAGTAAGAATCACAAAATCTCAATTTGTATCGCAAAATGGATAACAATATTGAATGCGTTTCTAGATGCATCACCATAAATTTGAAATGCAACAGCCATTGTGAGTAAAGTTCGTCGGAGAAGTTTGCCGCACGAAGGGCGCTGTGTGTGCGGTGCGGGCCGGCTGTCCACGCCGCTGCCGCCGCCGTCGCCGGGCGCGCGTAGGCCGGCCAAGCGGCAGCCCCAGATTTACCGCCTACTCTCGCATTATGACAGCGCTAGATCGCGCTCGACCCTGATGCTTTTATTGAGGGCGGCGCGTCTGCTGGCGCGAGGCATGGCGGGACGGCGCGGGGCGGGTGGAGGAAGGCGAGCGTGAGGGAGGGGGCGGGGCGGGCGGGCGGAGGAAGAGTGGACTGGAGGAGGCTCGTTTGCCGCTCACCCGCTTGCTGCGGCATGCTAGTAGAGGTGGTTGTTTCTAGTCTGGAAGAGCTCGTATTTTTGTCTCGCGTGATATGATGAACGTGTCTTGTGTGGAAAGCTGCCTGCAATTGTGAACATTTGTCACGCACAATGACTTCTTATGGTAAGGGAAAAGATAGCAAATAAAGTGAAGCAGTAAACACGGCTTTGTTAATACTGGTGTGACGATAAAAGAACGCTTATTTATACAATTTTATGGTTTCAGATTTACAGTATCTAATATCGCTTTTTAAATGGTGTGGAATAATCAAGAAATTACTGTTACACTAAT
Source organism: Teleogryllus occipitalis (assembly GCA_011170035.1). Lineage (NCBI taxonomy): Eukaryota > Metazoa > Arthropoda > Insecta > Orthoptera > Gryllidae > Teleogryllus > Teleogryllus occipitalis. The sequence continues at coordinate 902,954 of BLKR01000046.1, read as the reverse complement.
TATCCCGAACTTATGTGTTTATGATTTGTTTCAGGAATGCGCTTTGCCTTGTCAACGAGGTCTCTTAGCTGTTTAGCTGTTTTTTCTACGCAAGTGGTGAGTCAAAAATTACACTCTCTTCAAGTTCTATAGCTGAAATATTTGTTTTTGTGCATTGTCATTCAGCAATTAAAGAACCTCTCGTTAACTTTCTTAAAGAGGCGGCTGTCAACATATTTAGCGTTCGACCGCTCAAAGAGTAGCAACGTCGCGTTCCCAATTATTGGAAAACCGTCTTTGAAACGAAAACAGGACACGTTGATGAATTGAATCGTCACAGCCTATATTTCCGTTCAGAAACCATGAATTTTATTCCAGGCCGGAGTAAGCGCCCATAAATGTCCACCAGTCTCTCCTTAATTTCACACTTCGATAATCCCAAGAACCGCCGGCCCGTAACGACTTCAAACTGGCGCGCACGCCCGGAGCGCGGCCGAGAAGGCAAAAGTTTTAATTTCATTACCGTCCCTCAATCTTCAGCCCGAGCGACGCGCTCCGAAAAGTTTTGCCTGGCCGTAAAACGGGAAGAGCAGAAGAGTTTCTGGAACGGTCCCGACACATGTCTTCGGGGCAGCGCCGCCGGCGGCGGCGGCGGCCGTGGAAGGGTTGGCGCGTTACGACGGGGCTTCGGGGCGGCTGGAGGCGGGAGCGGGGACCCCAGGCGAACGGCGGCGCACGGCGACAGGAGAGGGATGACGGCGTCCCCGTCCAACGAGTGTTCGGAGGAAGTGGGTCATAACAGGCGCAGTGTGGGACTCGTGTTGTGAATGTCGCGAGGCAACAAGTCTACGAGAGAACGGAAACATTGGGCAAATATTAAAACGACTAAGTGAAAAACCCAAACGAGGGAATAGGGAAATTGGTGAAGTCAGTGAGTTTGTTTTATCACATAAAAGAACTCGAGTACTGTTAGTATTTGGAGTTTCTATGTTACTAAAAGCAAACACATGCCAGAACAGTAATTCGTAGTTCATGCACCTCCACTTTAGTTCTCACGAGTAATAGGCATAAATGGAGACAAAAACAAAAGAGAAGAAGCTACAACGTGATGAAAGACGAAGCATGTGTATAAAAGGAGAAAACAACACAAAGTTCGAGGTTTGTCGCAGACTTAAATATTCCAGGGGGAATGGAGAGGCCGGTTCAAAGAAGATGAGCATACAGAAATAAAAGCCACTCCTGCCGATACTGCTGAAGAGGTGTGATGGCACGGAGCGTGCGAGGCTCTCAAAACGCTTTGAAGTTTCTATAGAAAGCAATCACATTTTCTACCCGAGGCCACGCAGAGGCCCAGGCAGCGAAATGAGGCAGCAGGAAAGCGGAGTCGGGCGAGGCGAGGCGGGGGTGGCGCAGCCCAGCGGAGCACAGCGTTCGCACTCGGAGACTGCGTCAAACGCCCACCACCCCACCCCGCCGCACCCCGGCGCCGCCGCTCCCGCCTTCACCTCGTTTTCTTCCTCCGCCTCCTCCTCCTCCTCTCGAAAATAAAGATAAAGCACCGTGCGATCCACCCGGGGCTAATGGAAGTCGCCGTAAAGCTCGCGGGGGCGGAGGCGGACGGTGGCGCTGGCGGAACCTGCGAACCCGGAACCGAGCGCCGTAAACCCGGAGCGCCGGGCCCGAGCGGCGCCGCGCGCTGCGCTCCGGGGCGGAGCGGAGCAGAGAGGAGACTGCGGAACGCGCCGCGACCGCCCCGCGCGCCCGCGCAGCCCGCCTGCGCCCGCCTGCGCCCGCCTGCGCCCGCCTGCGCCCGCCTGCGCCCGCCTGCGCCCGCCTGCGCCCGCCTGCGCCCGCCTGCGCCCGCCTGCGCCCGCCAGCGCCCGCCTGCGCTCGCCTGCGCCCGCCGGACCCTCGCACAGGCAGCGGCGACGCGCCGCGCAGAGCGAGGAGACGGGCTGCGACCGGGTTGAATGCAAGAACGACGCTGGGAGACCTTTTCGTATGGTTGGGAGCTACACAAGAAAATCACACGTTTTACTGCAATACAGTATGGCAACGCCTTACGGCTCAAGGGTACCAGTACGAGGGGTCGCAGGTTCGATATCGGTAAGGTACCGAAAGCATATTTCATGTGTTTGACGCGGTGAGTGTGTGGCATCTACTGTAATCGAATTCATTGGTCGATTGTTCTGCTTACTTGTTTCCGAGGTCTCACCAATCACTTCCAGGACCAACACCCTGAATAACGACCACGTGCGCGACACTTCCCATAATCGATTTCGCCCCATAATGTCCCTAATTTTTTTACCGGAGCGTTGTGGATGATTACATCCCGTCATTACAGGTCCATGTAACTTTGCACGACACGCCAAGAAATAAATTGACTGCTAAGCGATAGTTGAAGACTTTCGAGGCACTGATTTACGTACGTTTCTAGGTATGCTCAGAGATATTCTTGATATCAATGGTTCTTGTTCCTGTTCTTTGGCTCGACAGCCCGCTAAGAGCCTTGGCCGACTATCGGTGTCCCAGCCCCTCGGCCATGGGATACGGGGTTCTTGTGGTTAGCACGAAGACATCTCTACACCAGTCTTCATAACCTCAGGGTGGGTTTCCCCACCGTCACACAGCAACAGATACTGGTGCATCATTTTCCTCAGCCGGGAATCGAACCCGGTGTTGCGCCGTGGAAAGCGACCACGCTTACCAGCGAGCCATCGAGGGAGGTTCTTTCAATGATATTTGTAATATAATGAATATTCTTTTAGTTATTTAGGTTTTATACATTTTGTACTTTGGGAATTCTCGCTGCAGTTCCGATGAAGAAAAACAACAAAAACAAGAAACAACACAGAAAAAGTAACTTCACTTTGATAACCTAATAATCATTAGGTGAAGTCACTAACTGGAAATTGGACAATGTTTCTGGCATCTACCTTCAAATTCTACTGCGCATGAACAACTCGTTAATAATCCTCTTTATTGTAATTCTTTCGGTTACAGCAAATTTATAATTTCAAACGTTTGGTTAAATTCATGCAAATTTTTGAAAGTCTTTAACAGTACCAGTATTTTGCAAATGTTTTTCTTTTTTTCACTGAAGAAGGTTGTTTTATCTCTTTACCTTCTATCCGACTTCATTTATATTTACGATGTCTTGTGTTATGAGGGAGGCCAAAATATTCTAATTCGCACTAAATAGCATTATCCTTATCTCACCATACTTTACAATTTATAGTTTCCTATAGAATAGTTTCCAATCTCTTGTTTACTTCTCAAACTTTAGCTCATTGCGTATCTCAACAAAACAATTCCGCAAGCACAAACTATGATAGCATCTCTTTCACCTCCTGCATTATCATGGCACTGCCATAAGGCGCAAGCCTCTTTTCAACTCATTATTGCCTTATCTCGCCCTCCCATTTTACAGCGCTTATTGTGCGGTCGCAGACGTACGAGACAAGTTTTCCTGCCGTATTTTGATGCGGGGCCCTGCGCTGGCACGTTTCGAATCTCGTAAACGCAACCGCGAGTGCCGTTCCCCGCCGCGCCCTCCGCGCGAGGAAATTCCCGCCACAGCCTCTTTGAATCCCCATGAAGCGCCTATCGGCGGTTTTATTCGCAAGGCGCGGGCGCGAGGGCGCGGGGGGTGGGTGCGGGGGCGGGAGCGGGGGTGAGGGGCGGCGGGCGGAGGCGAATTTCCGGCGGTGGGAGACAGCGCCGGCGGGGTGCGGGCGACGGTCGCTGACTCCTCCACCTGTGCTTTACGACCGCACCGGCCGCCGGCCGCGCTGGCGCCGCCGCCGCCCCCGTCGCCACCGCGGCGCGGGCTGCGGTTATTAAAGATCGCTATCTGCGGCGGCGGCGGGGTGGGCAGGGCGGGGCGGGTGCTGCGGCTGGGCGGCTGCGTTGTCAGCGGGCCCCAGACCAACCTCCGGTGCGCGGCATTGTGCTGGTATCGCACCTGCGTCGCTGGCGCCGCCCTCGATCCCGCCCCCACCTCCGCTCCCGCTCCCGCCCTGCTCACTCGGTCTTGTCCTCACCCCTGCCTCCGTCTCCGACACGCCGCACTGCTCTCTCAACTACTTCTCCACTCACCCCTCGCTCGAATTTTCGCTGTCAGAACCCACCGTCGTCCCCTCTCTCTTGTGTATCTCTATTGCACCTAACTTTTCAAAAACCTTTATGAACTTCAGTAGATCGGTAATGCAACCGTACACGTTTTAGTATTTAATTTAGATACAATTCTAAAAATTGTTCATGTGTTATTTTTATCCTGAGTCGCTCTGTTCATTAGATTGATCGCGAAAATATTTATTTTTATCACGTTCTTTCAAATTATTCGGCAAAATTCAAATTACAAGCATGCGCTATTTTATGTATGACATAATTCTTTAAAGCTTCTGATCAATATTTGGCCTCTTTTATCAGTTTGCGTCAGTTAGACTTTCAGCAACTCTGCAACCTGTTTCCGATCTTCTTTCATCCCCTCTGGCAGCCTGCCCTCCCGAGGCAGCTCCGCACCGAAGTTGAACCAACTTTCCCACCACCGCCGCCACCCCGCTGCATATTTTCCCCCTCATTTCTCATCGCGGGGCAGGGAGGTCCTCGGGAGGAGCTTTATCAGCCGGATGCGCGAGGCGAGGCCGGTGGGAGCGCCTTGGGAGCGGCGACGGGGCGCCCCCGCGGAGAGGCGAGGCGCGAGCGGATCCCGGAGGTGCGAGGACGGATTTATCTCCGCCTGCGCCGGGATAATGAGCACCCGGCCGCGTCGCCCTCTCCAGGGAAAGTCGTGAAAACTTCGGAGGAGCTTACTTTGGGAGAACCCGCACAGCCGTTGAGATATGGCCCGAGAATGGAGATGTTGAAACGAAATATCTCCGGAGAGCGTTATGGCTGGTGCGTGTCGTTGGAAGATGCGATGATACTGTTTCACGGATGAGAGTTATACTCATGTTGCCTAAAAAAAATGAAGAGATATGGTCCAAAAAATGTCAAAGAAAGTTCGGGCTGGTCTCCAGAAGCTATGACTCAACGTTCCTTTGAAGAAAATACTATTTTCTATTTTTTACAAGCTAGTGGAATTTTCTTTAAAATCAACTTATTCCCATAACTGTGAGAAATTGACTGCAAATAGTGACAATACAGATGTCTCTTTCATAACTGTTATAACGTTAAGTATTTTACATAGCTGTATGTAATTCGAGAAGAAAATAATAGGTGCTACTTAGAAAGAATTGAAAATTCTCTTTACTCATATTATTTCGTTTGAGTTATATAGTATAAATCATTTGAACGTACTTTCTTAAAGAAATATTTCATCTTATTAGGCCCCTATGTATATATATATCTATATATATAAAAGAAAGTCGTGTTAGTTACACTATTTATAACTCAAGAACGGCTGTACCGATTTGGCTGAAAATTGGTGAGCAGGAAGCTTAGAGCCAGGAGACGGACATAGGATACTGTTTATCCCGTTCGACAGCGTTCCTGTGTGAGAACGCACGTTTTCGCATGATTTCGCATGTTTTCGCGAGAAGGTACTTAACTGAAGAGTGCAACCTATGCACCAAAATACAGGAACAATAATGAATGATAAATCTACTTAATTTTTTTATTTGTATTTTCTAATAAACAATTTAACTTAATAAATTCCAAAATCTGATTATTTATTGCCTTTAACAGCCGGTCCCTATGATTACAGCTTTGTATTTCTCTCTTAAACAAAAATCAATCCCAAAAAAAACGCTCTGCTACGTGATAGATTTTTTAATTATCTATTTAATATCAGAGCGTTTTTTTAAAATTCTTCGTTTGAGAGAAAAACACAAATCTGCAATTGCTTTATTATCACGAGTGCAACAAGGATAGTACAGTTTCTCACAGTGAGTGCGACGCGAGGAAAAGATGGGACCGGCTGTTAAGGCGGAACAGAGTTCGCCGGGTCAGCTAGTATATATATATATATATATATATATATATATATATATATATATATATATATATATATATATATATAAAAGTATTATTCTTGAATAAAATGAAAATTATATAAATTCCCAATTAACACATGTTTATATTTAGATTTTCTTTAAATGATTTTCTATCAATCAATATACATTTCTTACAAAAAATTCCCTTTAACAATTTTAGTATATGAGCATAATAAAATATAAATTTTATGGCAAAAACAAAGATTTTTTCTATAAATCTTTGTAATTTCAGCATTGAAATATCATCATATATTAATGATTAAATGCGAATAATGACTTAAATGCGAATTCAAATTGAATATATGAGTTATATTTGTCCCAGACAAGATACGTAAAAAAAATAATTCAAAACCTTGGAAAAACCGGAAAGGGGAGATCGAAAGAGAGCCATTGAGATGGTGTTAATCTTAATTTTATGTTCTGCATTCGCGTAACTACGTTAATTTTCCTTTCTGATTTCCATTCGGGGCGCTCCGCCTGGGCAAAATACTGCCCGGCGTGTCGAGCGCTTCAGTGAGCGGCCCTCCTCCCGCGGCGGCGGCGGCCATGACTGAGGGCTCTAGTGCGCGTGCGCGTCGGCGTGCCGGCGACCCGGGTGCGCGCCCATTGGCCGGCGCGGCGCGGGGGGCGGGGCTTGGCGGCCGGTCGATGCCGCCCGGGCAGGTCGATGGGAGCGCTGTCTCCCTGGATCCGTCCCTGCCTGCCCTGCGCCCTAGGCCGCCGCCGCGAATCTACTCGTTCGCCCTGCGGAATCCGCGCCCGCCCGCAATCGACTGACCTGGCGCTGGTTTAATGGTGCGTGTCTGGACGCCTGCGGTGTGTCGGCGGCGCATGGGATGCGTTTGATGGGCCCGAAGAGGGAGCGCGTTCAACGCAGGTGTTTTTGTGAAAACTCCCCTCTTGGGCGTCTGGGGTACGGCAGCCTCCATCTAAATGGAAATGACTGAAAATCAAAAATGAAACAATTTGCGCGTTTTGCTGCCACAAAGCAAACAACTCTTCTTGTTTTTTTTATTTGATGCGCGGACATCACATTTCAGTTACCCTTCTTCCCTACTTTATTAAAGTCCTTCTTTTGTTATTGTCTGATTAAAAATTTATTAAAATACTACCTGGACATTAGAAAGTAACATTAATTCACTCGTAAAAGAGACTGTGTTTACAGATATCTGTAAATGGACATAAAATCATTTAATTTTATCGGAGTGTAATTGAGTCTGCATCCCTTGAAAATCCTCGCAATACCTGCCTATAAAATAAAAATGTTTTTGATTAGCAAATGAGTCTTTATAATTCATATTTACCCTAAGAATAAAGAGCCTAAATTGAATAAATATCGTCAAAATGAAGTATGGAAAAGGTCTTTATTTTAGATTATTCAGTAACGAAAATGCTCGAAAATGATAATATATCTAATTGGAGTACCAAATGGGGTATTTTTTTACTCATTGGTGATGTTGTTCCTTTATTTTATATTATAAAATTTTAACAGAAACATTCACGAACAAAATAAGGAATTAAGAACCTTTTTTTTTCTTTTTTTTTTCAGTTTGAAACCTTGAACAAACTCTTTTAAACAAATACAAATATATTCCTCCAAATGCGCTTAACCTTTCAGTACACGCTCCGCGGACTGAGAATTATTAAATTACTTTTTCCTGATCCTAATGGCCCTGAAAGCGAATCTGTGATTAGTGGTTTTTTGTACACTTGCATTTCAAGCCTGAGGTTTCTATTGGTATCGGTTAAATAAATCAGTCACATATTTTATAAAATAAACTTTGGAGAAGCTGTGAAGGATGGTATGTCACCGCTCGCGCATAAGTTGTTTTTTATGAAGCTGTTCCTTATCGAGTGGCGAGAGAAGGAATTTTTAAAAAAATCATTTTTTCTCATTATTATTTATCAAAATAATAATTTTATTCTACAATTTTCAGTATTGATTATATTCAGTAGATTCTGCTTTCCTGTAATATCCCTCCTTTTTTTGATTTTCATAGGGTTGAAATCATGGACTTCTGCTTGTCTCTGGAAGAAGTGTAGTTGATGTTGTACTTGCGCTTGGTAGATAACTTCACTTTGTTTGGGGAGATGTCATATGTATCCACATTACAAGCGTTTTCCATAACCTTGCAGGCGTTCTCACAGTTAGGAGTTGCGTCACGAGCAATGAAACCTGAATGTATTTGACGCCTTGTGAGTTGGAATGTCCGTGCGCGCGCACTTGTGTTTCAGTCAAGTTGAGTCAGTCAAGTTGAGCAGAGAGTTAGCTATCTGAGGATGACAAAATTAAATATTAAATTCATTAATATTAATGACAGCAAAACAAATACCAACATCCTGTGAAGGTGCCTAGATCAAAATCTTTGTGTCCCAAGGTTTGTTTCTCATAATATTGAATATAAGCCCTCTATCTCCTCACTTGAAAAATGTTGTCTAGGGTGCTGAAATTGATTCCACATTCTCAACGAAGCGATATTTCTTCAATAAAATTGAGAAAATATCGATTCTGATTCAAAGTTCACGCCATGAATCATCTTCTTAGTGTCTCGGAGAGATAATTCGCAACCAATAAACAGATTATTTATTTTATTTATATCTTTATATGTGCTTCTTTGTACCCTTGATAAGTTTTCAGTGGCAAGGATTTTTTGAAAATATCACAAGAGCGCCGTATAGGAGATGCTGTACACTTCAGGATTTAAGCCGAACCGCATTCCTGCACGCTCTCTTAAGAACATGCCGTGCCTGCTATGACGAAACATTTTATCGACCTTTGCTTTCAGACCTAAAGCTTCGTCGACAAACAGATGCCGGTCACGTGCGCACTCGTTTTGAAAAAGCAAAATGCCGAGAATTTGATGCTTGATCCAAGTTCAAGAAACAAAACGAATAAAATATGGCTACGAGTGATCAGGAGTTTATCTGCTCGTAACGCAATATTGTGCGTACCATACCTCCATCAAGCGAGATCGCTTCCTTGTTATGCCTCACGGGAGCGTCGGCATAAAAGGTGAACGACCGCCTTCGCCTAATAGGACTCCTAATGCGCCGAGGAATCCACCTGCTCCAGGCGCACCTTTCCCAATCTTCGCCTTAAGTGTTCTCCTCGTGTGGTCTAACGGTCTCCTTCGGATTCTAAGAGGGAAAAAGAACATCTAATTTATGTGAACACAATGCATTTAATTCCTGGTCCTATTGAGAAATTCGGGTGATTCACATCTCACATCTTTAGCAATAAAATCGATAACTTTTTAAATTAAGATCACACAGTTTACGTTGCTCCCATTACGTTGAACCCAGAAAGGGGTTAATTTATTTTTAAAAATAACCGGCTAGGTCGTATACGAACTAGTACGTGTAAAATTAATCTAGCACATATAACCTTAATCTAGTTCGTAGTAAAGTACAACAGTAAGTCCGTAAGTTGTATGAACGCAGTAATGGCACCAGTAAAGTTTGATAAATTCAAGTTAGGTTGACTGACAGCGAATGTCACTAGGATGCTCGTAAACATCATTTTCTGCAATCTAAATGACTGTGGACTGCTCATTAATAATTCTCTCCTCGGTATATTATTTCACTTTTCAGTCCAGAATGAACTGAAATAAGTGGTCTCCAATCCAGAATAGACTATTAATAAGTACATGGTGTTAAAATTATGTATTTGAAAATGTCTAGTGTGAATCTCCAAATTACCAGCTCTTTCATAATTGAACAGAATCACATTCTGAAATAGCCTTGAATTTGCCTATTACAGCGGAATTGAAGTCCCATTCTTACAAAGAGTACATTACATTAACCCATTTGTCACAGTTTGAAATTTACTACTAATTGATCATTTTTGAAGACCTTTATCAAATGGGAATATGAAGGGCACGGAGTTTTGTGTCGTAAGTAAATAACATAGACTTGGTGAGATCAGAAAGGAATTCGTATTTAAAAATAGTTATTTAAGGATCAAGTGTGTTAATTGGTTTTAATGATCGAGCGACGACATTAATGATTTTATAGGTGGTACATACATGATTTTATTATTACCTAATTTTATTGATTCAGATTTACTTATTTACAAATTAACTAGGTGTTAACTTGACTCGAGTTGCCCGGGCATTTACCTCCCATGATTTCCCTTCACAATTCCATCTTGTAATTCCCTTCATGAAGAACATGTAGCATCATTCAATAGTTTTCATATTTCCCTTGTAACCACGATCCTCTAAATCCAGGTAAGTTATGCTATGCAGTGTATATCGAGCTCCGTATCGTAAACTGACAGAAATTACATTAAATTTAATGTATATTTAATGTACGACTGTACATGTATTTTAATGTAACTTGTACATTAAAGGGGATTGATGTACCTGTATATTAAATTTAATGCTTCAATTAAAATCAAAGTAGATTTAATGTACGACTGTTAACTTAATGTATTTGTCTACATTAAAATTAATTCTACACCTACATTAAATTTAAAGTACACGTACATTAAAGTTTCTGTACGTGTACATTTAATTTAATGTGCGTACATGATAATTACTTCAATGTACTTTACATTAAAAGTAATGCAGAAATTCTGAGAATGTAAGCAATAACAAGCAATAACGTATCAGTAACAAATTAATGCTTTATTTACCGTATAATCCTTGAAATATTTTAATTTATACACATTTACTTTCATGATACACAAAAAATTAGTATAATTTTCTTGCATCTGCATATTTGCTTTAATGCAATTATGAATGATAATCCACAAAATGTACATAATCACATATTCCAAATATTATATCGGTACCTTGATTACCGCTTCTATTATCGAGTGACGCAATTGTCCGGCGACTTTTTAAATAGCAAAAAAAAAACAACAACAAACGATTAAATGTATTAGCTGACAAGGATCTCAATGATTCTAAACTACAGCCTCGGAATTTTAGGAATTTTATCAATTAATTCGGGAATAAATATTGAATTGATGAGAAATAAAGACATATATAAAAACAAATAAGAAATAGAAATAGAATAATAAAAAATATAATTACTTCTACAAATAAAATTGTAATATATACTAAATTTACGTTAATCACTTGATATTTACGTTGAAATTTTGTGAATTTGATATATGTCTATGCTACATATGTTTGCGTGTATGTTATTGTTACTCATTCCTTTTTAATTAAAGCATTCGCACGAATAAAAAAAATTTTGATTTTCCAGAATTTTCGGATTTCTAGGAACCCCTTTCCCAGTATGAAATTCCGGCTGTATTATTTTATTTCGCTCTTTGTTGTACGTCCTACACACATATTTGAGGGATTAACATAATTTCTGAACTATTAAAATAATGAATGGGTTTAAATATACTGAAAAAAGGTAGGGATGGAAAACCACAACTGTGACAGTAATTAATAGTATCTAATTTGAGATGAGAAAATATTACACACTATAATCCTTCAGGCGAAATGACAGAATGTGTATAAATTATTATTCAATAAGGTTTGAAATTGTATAAATGCGTATGAAAAGATACATTAGTAATATCACATAAGAAATAATAATAATAATAATAATAATAATAATAATAATAATAATAATAATAAAACGAAAATACCAACCTCTCGCTGTGGAGTTGAGGGACATGTACAGGTTACGGAGCGTAGACATAGTGCCTGTGATAGTGTCAGCAAATGACGTAACCAAGGATTGGTTGAAAACTGGACAAAGGCTGCGATTAAAAGAAAAACACCTCAGAACAATGCAAAAAGCCGCTTTACTGGGCACAGCAAATATAGTCAGGAAATTTTTGAGTCTCGATTATGGAAGAAAGCGTAAAAAACTTAGAATATGAAGACATCACTTGAATCCATCAAAATGTAAAAGACTACAAGTTTTGAGAACTGTACTAACACAAGACCATATGTATAAGTATTTCTTCACCGAAGCTCCATGACTTCGTACTGACAAATTGTGTCTTGAGATTGTCCTCCGACATTTTTTGTAGTGAAAAGAAAACAAATAATAGTGATAATAATAATAATAATAATAATAATAATAATAATAATAATAATAATAATCACAACCCGCGGCGTTTTGAGGGAGAGAAATAAAGATTCTGGCGTTTTCAAGTCCATCCCAAAACGCTCATCATAATTTTAAGCATTTAAGCATTCAGCAGATGTTCCGACTATTTAACTTCTAATATTTTATCTTTTACATTTCACAAATTGATAATTTTATCTACAGATATTATCAAGAGATGAACATTAGTTTATTTTCGGGAGGAAAGCACAGTAGTTTAATATAAATGTTTTTGTGTAAATCATAAATGTGTTAAAAAGTATAGAGATTTTAAAAGAAATTTCTAGCCTCTGAAATATATCTTATTTTAGACATACTTTTTTTACACCAAAAACTTGAAATATGAATCCGGAATTTATTCACATTTCTGTTCATGGCATTATTTCAGGTAAATTCTTATCAAATAGTTGATTATGTCTTACTCTATCTTAATGAGAACCCGAGTCGAAGAGACACGTACCTCACAGTAGATGTAGATGGTTCACTTTTTCAATCCAGGAGCCACTACCGCAGCGTGGCTCTTGCGTGCACTTTCCCCTTCGACGCGCTGCCCCAGCGCGCGCCCGCCCGCGCGACCAGCCCTTGACGGCCCGGCGCCGGCCCTTTTACTGCCCCAGTTTTGAGGAACCGTTCCAAACATCCACCAGAAACCCAGTTGCCCCTTGCTGCCCTGCCCCCACCCCTTCCCGCCCGTGCCGGTTGAAAGCGAACCCCAAACAGACCACAAGGTCACTTTCAGTCAAAAATGCACTTTTTTGAATCAGTCCAATCTATTCCTTCTTGAGTTGTAGAACCTGAAAGGTCGATGCAAATTTGATTAGCCACTCTTCAAATTTTGCATTATAATTGAAGATTACAAATGGAGTTAATAGTTGAAGTATAATTATTGCAAAAATTAAAAGAAAGTGCGATGATATTTTTAAGTTGTTAAAATATGTATATTCCTAATTAGCACAGAGCGTTGATGGTGGTTATAAAAAACTAATAAACGTTTTCAAATAATCAACTTGAACGTGAATGTTTGTTATAAGATTTTTGCTTATGGAAAACAAAACAAATTTTCAGACAACTACCACAAAAACATAGATGATAATAAATATTTTTTTAAAGCAGATAAAGCAGACTTAACTTCTTTTAGAAATTCTTAAAATTCTTCTTAAAATTACTGCACTTTCTTCTTGTGATACATTACATTAACTGTCAAGAAGCATCAAGAAGCATAAATCTTAACTTGTTATGTAGCCCCTTTGCTTAATTTAGTTTGGAGTCAAGAAAAGAATATCCTTTGTTTTACTTATTACTTCATTTACGTCTCAAAAACTACCTTGTTAGAAAGAGCATGTTAACATCTTCTCATTTATCTTAACTCAGAAGCATTCTTTGAAACAGAGAAGAAATAATACGAAATTTTGATGTAATGCAAGAGGATGTACATTGTTGCACAAGTAATCACGCATTGACGGCCAGAAAAATAAATTCACGAAGCAGAAGTATTTCAAATTATAATTTCAACAATACTAAAAAGTGAAAAAAGTTAGGAGGGAGTTAGAGATGTTCTCTGATGAATAATAAATTAAAATTTTGATAACACTGTCTTATCACATTCAGTTGAAAACATTTATCCGTTAAATTGTTCTTTGTCATGTGTACACTGAAACTTGTAAACAGTAAGTAGATTTCATTAAAAATTGAATTTTCCCATCAACATATTTCAAATTAGCTACATTCGGGATTAAGTGAAATCTTTTTATTCCGATGAATAGACGAAATACACGAAACTCATGCAAGCAGTAAGAGTCAAATGAGTCATAAGAGTCAAATTTCCATTAAATATTCTGAATTTTTCAAAAACATGTTAAATTATTTCACATTTTATTGGTTCGAAATTCAGATACTTCTCTGTAAAACTGCATATCTTGGAATTCAAAAGTGTTCTGAGGACGGTTTTGATAAATGGGCCTCTCCTTTCGGCCAAAAACGAGAGGAGGTGGTGTGGAAAAGGTGAAGAGGTCAGAAGCTTAGTTTTTGCGCTAAACGACGCGAAGTTTCACCCCAACGCTGCTGTGACTTTCAGAGTGCCGAAACAAATTTGAAGAAAACCTTTTGGATGTTGCTGGAATACCAGATCTCACTTAATTTGTAATATACTAGTTACAAACTTGTTCGTATACAAAACCCGAAGAATTCTTTCCATTAGAGGATATATATATATATATATATATATATATATATATATATATATATATATATATATATATATATATATATATCCAAATCAGGGTGATATACCTAAAAAATGTATCGGTTTTTCTATTCGATTTTCCTTACAACCCCTTCCTTCTGGCTAGTAAAAAGCTGCCACTCATATATCGTAGGAGCCGGTATGTATCGATCGCTGTATTGATGTGCAGTTAACTGCGTATGTACTGTAACATCATCTCTGTGATTTTAACATGCTTTCAATTATTTTCAATATTTGGCATATTTTGGAACGTGTTCAACGTAATTTCATTCATTAAAGCTTCAGTCCTCTTAAATATCACTCGAGCTTTCGAAATTCTCAGATAAATCCCCTCCTCGCTTTCAGAGTCGGGAATTTATCCACGATTTCCAAATCACTTGTGGTATTAACTATGAAAATCTTACCAATGCATATATTTTATTAATATCACAGAACTAAAATAATTATCTTTATAGTCGCATATTTATTTTTAAATTGTTATTAGGGTCGTCAATAAGATACTTTACAACACTCATGGACAACAATAATTTTGTTTAAGAATCCTTAAATTAATACATTAATGGGCTAAAGAATATAGTAAATCCCATTCTCAAGTGCATATTTGTACTGATTTTCGCAAACAGTGTCTGAAGTCAAACGTCTTAAGTGACGGAAATAGCATTTCGTGTATTTCGTCTATTCATCAGAATAAAATGATTAAACTTAATCCCGCATGTAGCAACAGTTTAATTAAACTGTAAGATTTAGAATCAGTATTTTCTGTCTTGAATAATGTCAACTGGGTTCTCTTCACTGTCAGCTCTCCTTCTGGGTGTGGGGTAATATTACAAGAACACGTAAAGTGGAGCTACTAACAAGAGGTTCGGTAAAAAGCGGAGGGGGAGGAAGCACTACGATGGGGCCTGCGTCTGAACAACAATTAGATCCCCAGCTGTCAGCAACTCCATTGCTTCCCAACTCTACTGTCGCTAAGAACACTGGTTACATCACGGTTTTTACCTTCCGATGTGAAATATCTACATCTACACCCACCTCCTACTTCACATCCGCGACCTCATTCTACACCACAATAACCATAATCATCTCAAGCAACCGATATCAGTATTCTCACCTTCATTACAACCCCATCACACGTTTCTCTCCGCCTAATGCTGACCATCAATTCCATCCATCACCGTCGCCTCCAGAACGAGGGTGGTTGCCGCTACCGCTGTTGGCACTGTTACACTTTCGCCGGCCCGTTAGGTCGGTCACAGGTACCGCCTGGCGGTGGACTGCGGCAGGAGGGAAGGAAGGGTTGGCGCAATAAAGGGCAGCTACTCAAGGTCACTAGTTTACGTTCCCTCCCCCACCGACTCCGTGGTATGCCTACGCCGCTTAGTCGATGGCGACGAAAGATGAATTGTCTATCAGTGCAACATCTCATTTTATCATTCGCTTTACATTCGGTTTTCAAAACAACATATTTTGCATTCTTTTTTTTTCTTTTTGTTTAGAGCCTGTAAAGTAATTTTTAAAATTCGGAGTAATTTGTTTAATTTATAAAATGTAATGTTTATTTTAAGAATGTCACCTTATAATTACTACGTTCTCGTATTACCAATGTATTAATAGGAACATATATAAATTTACATACATACAAAACTTACATACGGTAAAGTGATTTGTAAAAACAAAGTAAAAAAAATTAACGTTCTTTGAATTAAATCATACGCTCATGTCTATTTCAACTATGAATATACATTCTAAAATTACAGGGTACACTTTCGCTCTTCTCTTTAGATCACGTCCTCGTGCAGCTTATATTTCCTTGTCACTACTATGACATTTCGTGTATTGTTACATCTCGTGGTCTGTTCATATTTATGTATTCGCCCAGTTATGAACGATAATGACTAAATTTGCAGAATCTCAAGAAAGAGGCAACTGGGGAGCAAGTTTCGTTGTTATATGAATACTTAAGATTACGTCACAGTACATATGCAACACGCGAAACACATGTGATATGCTGGTTGCTTGATCAATGCAGTAGCCAACTGGCTGTCCATATTTAATATTAAATGCTCATTACTATCATGATCATAACACCGATTACATGCTTACTTATCTGCGTAATTTAGTAAGAAAAATACTCTACATCTTTGTCATCATTTATCACAGTCCCTCAGTTTCATCGCAGAAACTTTAAAAAACATAATAAACAATATTAGTTTTTACTTTTCTGTGCTTGCAGAAATTTTGCTGCTCGTAAAAAAATGAAACTGGTATTACGATAAAATACATATTTTAGCTCTTGATTAGAGAATAAATGTTTTGAGATGTCACCTTCATAGACGTCGCCTACCATTGCATTCCTAATTTAAATTTAGAGAACATGTATTTATTTTATTTTATTTATTTAGAACCTGCAAAAACCCGTTAATGGTAAAGACATCTTGTAAACAGGAGTAGCTATCACATGAAACATTACAAGAAATTAAAATCTACTAATTACGGAGGAATGTGAGAAGGAATCTATTTAAATAGATATATTGATAAATTGTTTGAAAAAACGGAAATATACTTTCATCTACAATACAAGAAACAGGGTTATATATTTTTTAGAAGTTTTAGGGAATAAATGGGATTAAGTGTTGAAGTGCAATATTTATCCATCCAAGACCGTGTGAATATTCTCTGGGTTTTCTTTGAAACAGAAGTTAAAAGAGCAAATTCAATTTATATACACTACTTAAATCTCTCCTTTAAATACATTATTGTCTCCTAATGATATTCAGATCTGTTTCAAGATTTTTTTTTGTGTCATTCATAACAAATTTTCATATTGTCACAGATGCGCACTCAGAAAGAGCAAAATATATGGAGAAGTTTCTCAATGTTCATAACCAAAGATTTCAACTTCTTTCTTTTGTAACTTTGTTGCATATTACTTGCATACCGATGTGAGTAGGAATTTGCTTGCTAACAATTTCTTGGTGATCTTTGTCTTCGCAAATACTCGTAAATCAAGGTGATGACTTTGCTGTTAGCACTGGCCAAGAGAAGGCGCCCGACACCTCGCTGCTCGTTACGCACTGACCTTTACGAGTGCATGTCCTCGTTCCGACTGCCACATCACCACGGCGCGTTGGCCACCCCCACCCCTTCCCCTCCGCCTGTACCTGCACCTTCGCAGTTCCTTTTCCCACGTAACTTACCGCTTTCATAAAACTAGCGTTCTCCAACAGTGATGTTAACTAACGAAATTAGCTCTTCTATTAAAATCGCTGACACCACCAAGCAAAGCTTCTATTAATATTTCTGTTATCGTAGCGTTGTGTATCGTAGATTGATTGACTGATTGCCCGGTACGACCATTGCTATGATCATTAGTTTGCTGGTGGAGAGAATGTTTTATCCGGAAATGTGGATGGAGAGATCCAGCGCCAACCTACATGTCTGGGGGATTCCCACTGATGTATTTCCCCTCAGTAGGGCACCGTCGCAGTCGGGCCCTCCTGAGGGCTTCTGCCAAAGGCCCTCTGAGGGCTCACTCGACATGTGTCGGGTGCATGTAACAGTCGTTGTGTAGTGCATGTACTAGCTGTGTGATGGGGAGAGGAAAGGATGACGAAGAGAAAAATTGTGGGCGGTCCGTGGCGCGTTTGTTAGCGTACAGCTCCGGCATTCGCCGAGTATTGATTGAAGAAACTACGAGAAACTACCGATTAGAGCTGTTGGTCGATAGAATTCTCCTCCAGACTGTAGCTAAATTTGACCTATCTATTGAGCTAGTGTCGAGAGTCCTCCATCGTCGAGACTAAAAGTTTAGTATCTCCAGGTCAAAGTACCTGTAGAGATACAGAAAATAAACTATAGTGGTTGCTAGTAAGAGTGTAAATAAGTAGCTGAGAAGTAAGTAAAAATGTTACTAAGAATAATGGAGATGGCGACTTTGAATAGAAGTAAATATAGTTACTATTAGTAATAATAGTAATTATAGTTACTATTATTCAAAGTCGCCGCCTTCATTACTCTCAGTAACATTACTCTCGTTAACATAACAGTAACAGTTACTTTTCAGCTACTGATATATATTCTTACCCCAATTATATTACACATCTTTTTCTTTCTACTTCTTTCCTCATTCTGTTTCTTATCCGTCTTCATCAACAACAAAATCATGGATTCAGTTATTATACAAATCGGATGCATCTTCAGATTGTCTTCACTTACGTTACCCCAGTCTTACAGGGCGACGGTAACATTCGTGCAGCAACATTTGCATTTCCAACATAGCTGTTCATCAGCTGTCGTCCGCTCTTCATCATGGGACCTCTTGCACGCCATTCCTCTGCAAAGGGTGATGTGCCCCTCGCCGAAGTATGCGCAACGCTAGGTGCTCGTTTGAGAGCGACGCCGCCGCGACAGCTATCCCGCAGTGCCAACAATAAATAAGCGAGGTGCATCGTCTGTCAACAGGTCTTCACAGGAATGTGCTTACAGCAATTCTCTGCTCCCTACTGACAGTCTATTACCTCCCTCCGCTGCTTTCGAACGTTATCTCAGACCACTTTCAAGCAAACGTGTTTTCAAAAATATCAAAGTGTGTGATAAGTAGTTTAAACTGTACAAGCAAAATAGCATGAAACACGTGATTTAGAAAATAATGCGTAAACATTTACATATAAGTGGAGCTCCAATTATTTAATGTAATTTATACAAGGAAAAGGTTGTTACAACACAATTTAGGCACCCAATTGAAGAAGCTGTTACGTTGATGTCAAGCAGAGCATGCTTAATGATCATTTTCTAGTACTAGTGCTAAAAATAGGATGATGCTTGATTATGCAGAGAAAACAGTGGGAAAATAGCAAAGAAAACAATAATTTCGCCTGATCGCTTCTTCTACATAAAACAATTAAGTTACTTATACATTGGAATGAAAATAAAACAGAAGTCAGAAAGACTATGTGAAAAACAGTGTGTAATTTGAGAAAAAAATGTATGTATAGAATAGGCTTCATCCTAACTCGGCCTTTCATCGCAACCTTTTTTTATTCACAAAATAAAATCACTTTTACCATTAATATCATACATTTATATTCTACTGCTGCATTGTTCTATTATACAAACAGTTTTTTCTAAAAGTTGTATTTAAAACTACGTTCTCTTTTGTCAGTTATTTCGGAAAATTTGTTCCTTCTTGACTATGTAGTTAAAATAAACTACCTAATATCGTTTACCTTTCATTTTCGGCTTTAAATCCTTATCTTATTACGAACGTTTTAATGGAACAATTCTAGCAAGATGTTTTTCCATAAGGCATAAGCTCAGCCACAGAACTCGCATCTGTTTACGAGACGAACGACTCCACCTCAGCCAGGGACTATGTTTAGCTGCTCTTTGTATACGACGGGCGCATGAAGTTACGGGTGGAGTCTCCGCCCGACGCCTCCGCCGCGCAACGACCCAACGACCCGCCTCGCCGGCCAACCCGTATTTCAATCCGCCTTCTGAAAAATTCTTCCGACCGCAGGCGACGGTGAGGCGGACGTAACCAAGACAGCGGCGGGGTCGCACAAGAGGATGGGGTGGGGTGGGGCGGGGCGGGGTGGAGTGGGGCGGAGCGGGGGCGGGGCGGGTCGCGAAGTGACGTCGGGGCGACGACGGCGCAGCGGCGGGGTCGCACAAGAGGATGGGATGGGGCGGGGCGGGGCGGAGCGGAGCGGGGCGGGGCGGGGCGAGGCGGGCCGGGCCAGGGTGGGGTGGAGTGGGGCGGAGCGGGGGCGGGGCTGGTCGCGAAGCGACGTCGGGGCGACGACGGCGCGGCGGAGGCGGCGGAGAACATTGCAAAGGCGGCGACAGTGGTGATACACACGGCGGCACTGAGTCTACAGGAGGTCAAAATGAGAGGGGAGAGAGAAGAAGGGGAATGTGGAGATGGAGGGCACGGTGAAGATGGCGATGAGATGGAGTTGGAAAAGAAGTGGAGGGACATTGAGTCGTAAACAACTGGCGATCAGGCGGCGTCCTGCTGATGCCTCTGTATCTGCGGCTCTCCCCCAGCGCAAGCTACATGTGTTGCATGAACATTCGTTCACTATTTTATTAGGGCGGTGTCCAAAGCGCAGAGATGACAAGGGTTTGCGAGGTGGTTTAACACTTCTGCAACCGTGCATCACAAAGAACTTGTATGCTATATTTGTTCCATGCAATATCAACATTTCATGCAGTTTCTGCACGATTCACTTATCAGGCGTGATCATTTCTGTACAGACGGTGCTGATTATTTATTGCACGAGCTATTTTAGTAAAATAATAGTAATAAAATAATAGAGAAACGCAGCTTCTGTACGTACTAAATGAAAAGTAGTGATTCTGGTGAAACATTTTACAAGTGAACGGAAATTACTTCTGGAAGATTTAAATGATAGTTAATTACGAAACACACATGATAACTGTTAATTCATTACTTGAATAAAAGGTGTTCTCATTTCCAACATTATTATTATTATATTAGCAGATTTCAACAGCTTACCTCTCATCAAAACATTAGTTGACTGATAGCCCTATATTTAATACCAGTATACCATCAGTTGAAACTTGTAAGCAGTACAACATTCTGTTAACAGGAACTCTCATAACGCATGGAAATAATCAATTTACTTTCCCAGACTTGCTTGTTCTCTCTCCACTCAACCGTGGCGGCCCCAACCACGGAGAGGAACGGCTTCAAAGCAGCCGGGTAAAATTCCTTCCTCTGGCGCGCCACAAACTTCCATGCGGAGGATTTTATCCTCGTCGTCGTCGCCGCTCTCCTCCGTGCCGCGGGGCTCGTCCTCCGATTGCTGCGCGTCGGACGCGGGGCGCGCCCGCCGCCAGCGCCGCTCCGCTCCGCCGCGGGAATCGGACCAATAATTAGGAACCGGTCCGGGCGATCGGCGCGGGGGCCGTCCGTCCGTCGGTGCTACCGCCGCCGCCGCCGCCGCCGCCGCCGCTGCCGCCGTGCTCGCGAGCGCCCGCCGCCATTTCATGGCCGTCACGCGCTGCCCGCGGCGCCGCTTTGCCCGGCCGATGCCCTCGCCGCGCTGCACGTGGCGCCACATGCGGCCCGCGGAATAAGCTTACAGCCCATCCCGGTGAATGGGTGCAGGATTGTAGACACAGGATTTTGAAAGAGAGTTTTTTTTATCTAGGGTACTGATGAGTATTTTGTATTTCGTGGACAGGACCATTGCGGGTAATTCACTTAAGATTAAGCTGGTTTTAATATACATATGTGAAAATTCAGTAATGTGTATTGCGTAATGTGTATGTGTAGAATGCATACTATGCTCAGTAATACCAAAGAGTGTTCATGAGTCAATAATACAGTTTTATATTGACATAACGTTTGTTTGAAATGCTGTGAATTCAGTTTTACTCAATTTATGACTTTCATTAAATTTATTTGCAGGATAGAACACATTATTTGATGATGGTGAAGCAGAGATAGAAGTATACAATAGCTTCTAAAGAGTGTACTAAAACCCTTGGTCTGTAAACAAGAAAATAGTTTAATATATTCTTGGATTTTCTTTTATTGAATTTAATATCAAATAATTTTTCCTGTGGTAGTGTCAAAATTACACTTTCATTTTATATTTTGAAAAATTGTTTTTAAGTACAAATATGATTTATCTAATTAGCTGACATACTTTTCTGTCGCCATACTTTTTGTTCATTAAACACGTGATTTAATTCGTTTTTCAATTCATATTTCCTTATTTTAGTAGTTCAGAAACAATATCAATCTAGGAATAGAAATATTTTGATTGTGGCTTTATTAAACTTTCAAATCAGGAAACCAATCCTCTTTGAGCTGCACACAAATGATTGTTTTGATAATTAGAGTAAGAATCTGTTCTCTGAACATTCCATTGGAAGTTTGGGTACAAATTTCCTGTCTCGCTTCCTCTGTGACTTTCCACTACACGCCGAAGGTCGGACGGGGCGAAGAATCTGCTCCTCCCTCCCCCCTTCCGTGATGCATCGTGTCCCGCATGCTGCATAAGGATCTGCACATCATACGTCCACTACCTTCTGCTGTCTACCGCATTCGACCCCTACGCGCTCCCCACCGTAATAAGTATTGTGCACGCGTACACCTCGTCATTCCGTATCTTGACTTAAGGCAGAGGCACTCCCAGTCGCGTCGCGCCGCGCTACTGCATCTCCGGCGCGGCGCCCCTCGTAAATCGACCACGCCGCTGCCACCAGCCGCCCTGCGCGTCCCACCCCCCGCCCCCAGCGCGCCTTCCGCTGCCGGTGCCGCTCCCAGCTGTCCCTGCGCAGCCGAAATTCCGGAGACGTCTGCCCGTCGCTCGCACCTCGGGGGACCGTCACGTGACGTGGGGTCGCGGCGTCGGCGACGCGCCAGCCAGCGTCCCAAGGGGCGGCGGCGGCGGTGGCTACGACGTCGGACGAGACTCGCTCGCCACCGGCCCCGGGGAGCGGGCACGTGCTCTTGGAAGATCTGCCTGAGGCGCGGCCGAGCCTCGTGGGGGCTGCCGCGGCACGACGGGAGTGGAGTCGGTGACGGCAAGGGCGGGGGTAAGAAAAATGGCGGCTTGGGCGGAGAGGACGACACCAAACGAAGGGCGGCAAGGATAGAAGAGGCACGCGAGGGCAGTGGAGGCAGCGCTGAAGGAGAGAGATCGGGGAGTTAGGTAGGAGAGAGAGAGAGGCGGTGGTGCAGGGGAGTGACAACCCCTGGAGATCACGGGGAGGGTGAAGGTGCTGGGGACGGTAAGTTACGGCCCGGTCCGAGCAGCCTCAGCCACCGTCCCTGGTAATATAGAGCCGGCTTACTCCGGATTACCCGGCAGGCCTCCGGCGCTGGGTCCTCGTCTGCGAGAGCCGGCGACACGAGGCGGCCGCCATGTTTGGGTCACGGCGAGTTTTCGGGTGACCTTCGCATGCCCGCCCGCGCCACGCGCTCGGCTTTTCACTCGCGCACCCACCCCGCCAGGCGAGTCCACTCCAGGGCGGGGTCGCGCCTCCCTGCGCCCCACCCACGCAGGGCCCGGTCACCCAGAATTTCACTTCTTATTCCATATCCAGCTATCTGCATTTCTAATTTCTAATGCGAGCAGATATTGAAAGGTCTGCGGTCTGCGGCCTCTGGTCTGCGGCTTCGTGAGATACCCAGGAACACGGAAAAAATACAAACACATCTAAATTTTGAATTTTAAATAAACGATACATTTGAAAGGAAACTATGCAGCATCCGGACATGTAAGAGGTGCCTATGGTTTTGTTAGATATCCAAAAACTTTTTTAAAAAGTTTCGTTGTTTACTGGTAATGAAAGTGTTATTCTATTTTCATGATGCGTTCTCATTCACATATAACAAGGCTTTAAAAAAGAGGACACCCACCGTTAAATATTTACTATTCACAAGTTGCTTTGTGAAACAGCAACATTTTTGGTATTCTTGGTATTTAAAGAACTGTTGTAATGTATATACTGTCCTGTGTGTAATATACTGTCCTCTGTATATACTGTATTCGTGAAGACAGTTTTCGTTAAATTATTTAAGTTTTTAGAGTGTTATACGATTGCAGTATTTTATTTATTCTTTGTGATCAGACTGCGTGCTACTTTTTGTGAAACCATTTTGTGTGATTTTGTTCAGCATCGTATTTGCTGTTGTAGGATTCTTAATCCGTATTAATATTGTGTCTAATCGTACTGGTAACAAACATTATGTCATACTCTGAATGAAAGTTACTTGGATTTTGTCATTAGTTAAAGTCTTATAATATATATAACTTTATCTATTTAGAGTTTAGTTATAAATTACTCTTATTATTGTGGTTGACTCTCGCGCTTTATATAATAATTTAATTATTATATGTACGTGCATTCAATGCTTACTTAGGACGAAGTGACATCCTACTTTTAAAATATCCTGGTCTTTCTATTCGCACCATACTGAGACGATAATGAATAGTATTCTTCCCATTTTATTCACTTTTTCTTCAGGAAGACTTCGAAAGTTAATATTTTATTTTACAGCTTTCACCTCAACTTGTTTCAGTTAATGTTGAATAAGAACTTTAGCAATAATTATCAAATTCAAAGATACCATCGTTATTTATAACAACTTTTTGACCCCTTTTTGACCCCGACTCAAGGATCCCAAAATATCAAACGTTTATTATCTAACATTGTAGAAAGAAGTTGTAGAAAATGAGTTTTCACTCATTCAAGATCCCACTCAATCGCAATATTTTTCCGGTGCAGTCAAGTCAAATTAAGAGCCATTGAACTCCACCGATATGTTGAAAATGGTCCAAGCGGAGCTCCTTGCCATGCGTATTTCTTTTGCGGGCGGAGCGTTGGGCGCCGGGCAGCTGGCTGGAAGAAGCGAGCTCCTCGTCCGCCGCCAGCGGCCGCCGCCGCCGCCGCCGCACCGTATCGATCGCGACCTCGCGCCTCCTGCGCCGCCCGCCCCGCCCCCGCGCCCCGTCCGCCGCGCCGCTCGCCCCCGACTGCCTTCGCCCAGCACCCTCCCCCGCCGACGAGAGCTCAACTAGAGGCTGCATCTGGAACTGAACGATGAGCACGTGTTTCCTCAATAGTCAACGTAATTAAGGCCACCACGTTATTACTATATCTTACCAACATCAAATTGCGACCTAACACATCTAACTTGAGATGTACGTCCATTGTTGGGTCTAGTATCCACACTCACCATGCTGGATTTGGATGAAATTTTTCCAGCAGGTGGAATACTATGCAAAACCTACATATCCTAATTTTGAAGTGCCGTGAAGTAATAGCGATGTTGGTTTTTTTTAAGTGTTTGCATCAAGACCTTTCTTGACCTCCGCGCCTCCCGCGGTGGGCAAACCGTTGCATCGACAGCGCCTAGAACGTTAGGCGATGTCTATTACATGGTGGTCAGATGTCTATCACGTGTATTTTTTCACAACTGTTGGGAAAGACCATATCCTTTGGTCTCTTTCTTGATTGAAGTGCACAGTGATACGAGTTCTTAATAATTCTACCGGAGTCCGTTGTGAGGACATCGTAAGCCAATGCTATTTTTAAGAAAACCGAAAAGGAAACTAACAGTACGCTTAAATACTTTCTATATTACGCTCTTATGTTTTGACACATTTTTAATAGACCTCATTATCGTGCACAAAAGTAAAATGTATGCACCTGTGTATTTATCCTACATCGATGTAACATTTAGAGAGACCCATATCTTTGTAATAATTGTATCCGGAATTTTCATGTATGATTTCGACCTTCCCCTCTTTCCAAACCTGCCATGTAAACATTTGATTTTGCCCTCCGTATGCCTTCCGAGGCAATTGACACGCTTTGACAGATAAGCTGATAGTGGAGGCGCGACGCACGAAAAACGGCCACAGGACGGGCGACGCGGGACGTTTTCATCGTGTTTGTTCTAAATTTGATTGTGTTAGTTCGGAATTTGAATTTATGTAACGCGATGTTGAGATCGGAAAGGTTTAAAGTTTTCAAATTAGGCAAAATACTTCTTATTATGGTTGTTATATAATAATTATTTTATGAATAAGTATCGTAAGACATCCTAAAACAAACTGAGATTGGAAAATTATGAAATGAGAAATTTGATAACAAATCGAAAATTGTAATATTACGATAGGAATATAGTACTTTTATCTACTTTGTTAAAGTTCCATTGTATTATAATTTTCGTTTAAATTAAAATATTTAACCTGCAGAATGTGACGGGCTGATGTAACTATTGTTAATAGAAGACTGTAGACTTTTGAACACATAGTTTTCCTTTCCATTACGAAACCGTTCATTTTTGGTAATAGTAAATCAGGGATTTTTAGAATCTGTGTGTTCATATTTAATGTCATGTTTACATTCTTCATTATGATATATATATATATATATATATATATATATATATATATATATATATATATATATTCGTATATAAAATTTTTGCAGGTAGGTTTATACAGCCTGGTGGTGGAACACTACAATTTACATATTACAATTGGGAATATTATTACAATGTAACATTAAATTATTTTAAGACAATAATAAAAATAATACAAGAATGTTAACAATAAGATCAATAATAGCATCAACTCTACATTTTATGACTCACCCTCACAGTATTTTCAAATTATTAACTATACGACATTTTTGCACTTCACTTCAGTTCACAACATTTCCATTTTACTTCTTTTTCTACTTCTATAGTGCAATACACTTTACAACACGCCACCACCCTCCAATATTTATTTATTTAACGTCAAAAACAGTTAAAAACTGTGTGTGACGTGCTATGGGGATAAGTGAAATCTGTGCACGTTTTCAAAATTCTGTGATCCCTACCGTAAGCCATATACTAATTTAATTTTGAATATAGACAGAAAATGAGCGTTTTTTGCAAGGATTGTTAACAAAATATTCGCTCCAATGTAATAAAATCTATTTTCAAGGGTAAATCAGAAATAAGTTACAATAAAGTACCATACTACTTTAAAAATAATTTTTATATTTAATAAAGCAATGCATTTAATAGTAATTATCACAAAACTAATAATAACAATAGCAATAAAAATTAAAATAAAAAAATAATAAAAAAATAATAAATATAAATAATAGTAATAAAATAATAAAATAATAACTGTTATAATATGCCTAACGTACTAAAGTAATAAATTTTACGAATATCATTAGTTAATTTACTTTTAAAACTTTGAATACCTAGAGAAAAGGGTTTCACGGCTGTCGCAGGCAACTTAATCCAGTTCATTATTGTTCAATTTGTAAAGGAAATTTTTCCAACATCTGTTCTCTGTGGTCTAAATTGAATTTTGTGCTTGTGATCTCCTCTACTAAAGTATGCGGGTTTACTGAGTCGGATGTAGATATCTTTCCAAGCTGGATAACCGGAATACATGTTGCACGGGGCACAAAGTTTTGCCTTTACCCTTCTGATTTCTAAACTCCCATTCTACTTTCTTCCTATTGCTTCAGAAAGTAAATTTATACGCTCTTTTCTGTACTCTATTCAAATATTCCTTTTGTGAATTTCTATAAGGGTCCCAACAAACCGCCCCGCATTCCATTAATGGACGAACTAGAGTTAAGTAAGCTGATTCTTTTGCTTTCACAGTACTCTTGTTTAGTATTCTCCTAGTAAAATGCAAGGACCTCCAGGCTTTCGCTCGACACAGTTTACCTGATTTTCCCAACTCAATTTTCTATCAAAAATTATTCCCAGGTACTTACAAGACAAGACTCTTGGAATATTTTCGTGGCCTAAATGATATCGAGGTTTACCATATTTGCGGCCCCTACCAATGGCGATGGTTTTGCTTTTGGAACTATTTTTCGTCATGCTATTTTTTTTCAGCCATAGATGTAATCTATCTAGATCCTGCAAGATATCCTCTTTTTTGATTGAATAACTTGATATATTATACAGTCGTCTGCAGATAGCCGTACCTTTGAATATATTTTGTTTGGCAGGTCATTCACAAACGCGAGAAACAGGAGAGGTCCTATAACGCTTCCTTGAGGTATCCCTGATGTTACCTTTGCTAGAGTTGAAAATTGTGTGCTAAGAACTGATAGCACAACACTGATTTCTGATTCCATTAAATCTGATTTTAGCTAACCAAAAAAGAAGATATGGAATTTAGAATATATTTTCTTAACAATATAAATCTTTTTGTTGCTGGTGAATTTCTTTTAGAATTTTTCTTTTTTTTTTGCCTATTTTTGCCCTAAATACATCTTTTAAAAATGTTAGATGATTTTGATCATCAGCCTTTGAAGTCACTTTTTTCCGTCTCACTTCTGGAAGCGAGCTTGATCATGCTAGAAACCTACCTGTGAGTCTTGAAATCTCGTGGACACTTTCATAGTCGCGTAATCAGGCAGAAGAGTTGAATTCAGAACTTCGTTACAGAAAGTGTTAAAAACAAGTTCCAGAGGCCAAGAGCCATGAACGTACCCTGCATTCCACTTTTACTCGGCCTTTTATTTGCCTTCCCGAAACGACGTAACCCGATTGCTGCTTCGAAGAGGAGGGAAAGGTCATAAAATGCATTAAAATAATTATATTTTAGTTATATTGATACTTGCTATTTATAGACGCTTAGTTTTCAGAAAGCATGTGGATGTCCTTTTGAAACATTGCCAACATTGGAAAGCACCACTTAAAAATATGTGGAAACAAAACTTAAAACTTCCAATGGACAGTACCTTCTTACTCGCTCACTTAACATACACATTTCCGAAGATAATATAATGATCATCTGCGTTCGGGATTTTCTCTCGGCTGGTGTGAGAACCTCTTCTCTCCAAACACCGACCGGAATGCAATCGTGTTATGCCTTCTCAGATAGCCAAAAGAGAAAGGGTATGGGAAGCGGGTGTTTGGGGAACCTGACCCCGGGGGCAATCGGACGATTACGTGATTCCTCGATTTCTTTCACAGATGCCGACACCTTCTATTAAGACCCGAGAAATCGTATCCTACCGTTGAATATGACCTTTAAGACGTTTCAAAATTACTTTAGCTGTAAATCGCTTTTTAATACACACTTGCTACATTTTACATGACATATTAAACTTCTCATTAAAGGAAATAAATAGTAATTTTTTGCCACTTATTTTTGGCAAAATAAATACTCCACCTAGAATTCTAATGATTACAAAATTTATAACTGTTCTTAAATGTAATGTCCTGAGATGTGACTAAATGCTCAAACACAAAGATTAAGAAAAATACTGTATATTGAAAGCAGGTGTTAATCATGTTTAATTTCTTTTATTTATTTTATATCGCTGTGCAACTATAATATCATAAGCGATCAAAATCTTTTACAATTATTATATTTAAAATTATTTTGCACATTTGCCACAATTCTTCAATATTAATGCAGCAGTATGTAAAAAATTACCTTTGTAGTATAAAAACTTCAGGAGTTGGTTTTCCGCGAAAATCAGAGTATTCTTTGTAATATATGTATAAGCGACAATATAGTAGAATGTGTGTTCGGGTAAAGATACACCAGTCCACAAAGATAAAGAGAAACGGAGAGATTTCGTCCAAGTATTTCAGTTAAGGACTGAATAATAAATTAAATTATTACCTAAACAATTTAAATAGGCCTCTGTTTAAAATTCGTCAATTCCAGCTGAATCAAGAAAACACACTACACTGAGACTTATATACGGTCCTAGAATGAAGAATGGTTTACGGCTTTGACGCCTTCCCGCAAATTTCATATCTTCCGAACACTTTTTCAAACATTTCCGAACGAAACAATATTTCTTGCGTTCGGTAAGTGAAGGACAGGTTGTTATTATGGCTTGTAGACAAAGTTGTCTGCTGGAGACCCCATCAAGAGAAATAACGAGATTTCGGTGGGAGTTTGTGGCGAGCGCCAGCTTATTTGGCGAGCGCAGGCGCTGTCGTTAAACCGGGGCCGCGCCGGGCGCTGCATAGCGTCGACGGCGTGGCGTGGCGCGGCCACCTTGCGTCGGTGACGGGTCGCCCCCGCCGCCCCCGCCCCCGCCCCCGCCCGCGCCTGTTAACGGGGCGCTGTCTTGTTAGCGCGCGGACGAGGCGCAGGCCTCAGGCGGCGGGGGCGGCCCAGACGCACTGCAGACCACCAACGCAACCTGCACTGCCAGAAATATCGCCGTGCGGGTCGCCCTGGTCGCGAGCTCCGGGCCTTCCACTTCCCGGCCTCGGCGAAATCGTGGACTGAACCTGGGTCTAGAGGCAGAAAAATAAATATTTCGCTCTTTTTTTGAACATTAGTACCTGTGGTGCACCCGGGGGGAGGGGGAGGAAAGGCGGGGCAGAAGGCAATAATACTTTTAAAGAAATATAGAAGTATCAAACTAAACTAATTTTCTATGCTAACGAAAGTCATTCAATAATTATAAATCACGAAATAATAATTGTTTAAATTCAGCATAAATGAATTAATCTTTAAAAGAAAATATCAAGTAAGGCGGAGGTTATACCAGCAATCCTCCACTCCCACCCCAGAAAAATCCTTGGTGCGCCTCTGATTACTACAGATACTCTGTGATACAGTCATTCAAATATGCACTACTGAAAGTGAGAGAGGCAGAAAAAATGTATTGCTTTTTTTTCACATTTGATACCAAGAATGACTACTAATAATTGAAGATTTTGGGGGATATTTTCTGAAGTAATCCATTGCATTTGAAAATAAATGTTCAAAACTTAGATTCTTATCTTTTGCCTGGACAATTTAGTACGTTGGAATGATTTTTTTAAACATTGTTTTAGTGAAGAGTACTACCTATTTTTTTCCAAAGTCTGCATGTCACATTCACAATATGCAAATAATACTAAAGAACGTTTGTTTAACATCATATGAAACTAAAGAATATGAAAAACTCTAAATGCGCAACCTTAACACAAGCAAACAATTTACAGAAAATTAATATTTCAATTGAAGTATGAATACAAACTGTATCAATAGTTGATTACAATATATATCGTCTGTCAAAATATACGTACTACATTATTTTGGATGAAATTCATTGCTAACCTTTGGTCACACTATATTTTGCGAATTCCATGTAAACTTACTTTTTAATATGTTACATACAAAAATATCATGAATTTGTGTACCGTAATTCTCATGAGACTATACCACGGCTGTCCAGCTGTGGTGGCCCTTGGTGCCATTTATTGTGGCCCGGGAAAGGTTATCAGACGAAAGGGAAAGTCCCTTTTATCCACGTCGGGCGGGAACATTGTGCACCTGCAGCGTATGCGTCCTGTCGGGATCAACACCCCCTTAAGATAAAATAGGTTAAATTTAGATTTATGAATATTTTTCTAGTAAATTCAGATATTCAAAATCATTCTAATGTGTTTCACTGCGTTTTGCATGATATCACGCCTGATATACGGCCTGTCATCACAAATTGCCCCCCCCCTGTTTTTTCCCATTTTCGGAGCAGCCGGAAAAACTGCCGTGATCAACAAGACGGGGAAGTCGGGTGTGGATTATTCTAGTAAAGTAAATATGCTTGCCACCATATTAAAGATTTTAGTTGTGGCCCTAGAGGCCCTTGAACTATACAAAGAAAATTACATTACATACTTCTAATAAACTTTGTCCAGTTACATAATTTAAACTTGTGAAGTCGTTGGCTATCGTGGCCAGAGTCATGTAAATGATCTTGGCTATCCGGGTGACGCCGCGTCGAAGGCTGTGTTGCCAACGTTTCGACCATCTTTACGTGGTCTTCCTCAGGGCTGGTCTGCAACAGCCCAGCCCAGACAGCCAAGATCATTTACATAATTTAAACTCATTGATTCCTGTATTACTATTCTCACATGCTGTATTGTTGGTTGTGCTATGGAAGGTCCATTAAATGAGTTACCTTATTTCGCTTTTCAGTAACAGCTGAACCATCTTATGAGCTTAAAATAAAAACATCTTTCTAACGTTAATCAATCTGATCAATATTTTTTTCATTATTTGAAAATTTGCATTTAGATAGTGTAACCTGTAAGCAAGTTAATAATCTTTTGAGAGTATTTGCTATTCCAATATCAAATGATTTTAAGATTGAAAATCACCGGTACATAGGAAGTTTCAGCTTTTGACATGAAATTGAATTTCACGTTTTTATACACGCTATAACACATTCTAAATTTCAGTGGTAGTCATAAGACTCTTTCGTCCGCTGTTACGCATGCCTTCGCAAGCTCCTTTGTGCCGTGGAAACGCCTTCACTTTCGTAGGGCCCCGATGGCCTTGGCGGAGGACGTGCATATTCAAAACCCTTCGGTTCCGCGCCCGGAGAAAGTGACCTTGTTTCTAGGGATAGGCGGTGGCGGCGGTCGCCATGAAAGGAGGGCCCCCAGTCCCCCGCCTCTGCCTCACCACAAAACTTCACAACACCGCGCTCCAATATTACGCTGTGCTCTCCACGGTTTGGGAGCGGCTTGGGTCCCACTTTGTCTGTTCTTGCTATATTGAGGTTGTCCGGCGAACCGCGCCCATTGTTCAATCGCCCTTGCTTGTTTGGAACAGCCATTGCGCCACTAGTTATAAATATGCGCAGTAAAATCTGTCACTTTCTTTTTCAAAGCTAATGTCAACAGAAATTTGAAAGTGCTGTTCGTTCCCATTCCAGTTTATGGATTTCTAGTACAGGAGAACCTTTTTAGTGGAAATAGAGCATATGAATATGTCAGCTAAATAACTAGTTATATTGTGTACATGGTTTTACTTTCTCGTATACGTACGTATATACGAGTATTATATGTAGTATAAAGTTATGTAATGATGCGCGAAAAAAAACGGCGAATTTTCAGCAGAAAAAAATTCATTGCCGGGCCCTAATAACGAGAAATTGAATAAATTCAGTTGCTAAATTAAGAGAAAAAAATCCTATTACACGTGGTGTAACCAGAATCCTAGTTTTGTGGGTTCTTAATGCCAAGAAACCAATTTAAAGCAAAACGTCCATTCGTCCGTCCGTCTGTATGTCCGTCTGTGAACACTACTAGCGCCTAAAAGACGCATAGGATTTTTTCCAAATTAAAGAAACGTTTGTTTATCTGGCTCTAGTTGAAATTTTGAAAAACATTCTTTAAAATTTGGGGATACTTTACATGAAGTCCCCCTGACATTTTCAAAATTTTCTCAAAAAACGACTCCAAGCTTTTTGTTTAAATTTCTTGTAAGAATGGAATAAAAAAATTTTAAAAGAGCCATAGGTCCGATTTACACGGTTAACTCTAAATTTTCGACAATTGCAAAAGTCTGAATTTTTTTCGGCGTCTTACTACAACTATAAAATTGAAGACAGAGATTTCTCCTTCAAATAAAATTTATTGTTCATAAATATATTCTTATTAAGTTCATGTACAATTTTTGAAAATTTTAGTAGTTTTCGTGCAATAGAGCGTGCAATATTTGCAATTTAAGAAAATAACAAAAAAAGTTTTTTTTTCAAAACTGTTCCAATTTTTGGTAGACGTAGTGCCAAATGTACTCTAAACGATGACATAAACGCCATATTGCTCTATTCTTTGTTGTTGTTTTTTCAAAAATTATAAACATGTAATTTTTTTGACGTGTCTCTCACGTCGGTAATATTTACGTTAGACGCCATTTCTTCACTTTAATATATTTTTTTGTATACCATCATTATAAACGATCCTTTTCGATACCCCGAATCGTGCATAATCCAGTATTTTATCGCACGCTATATGACGTCATCGCCATTATTAAACGCGACATGACGTCATCACACATTCAGCCAATAGTAGCGAGAGAATCGTGGGGAGGTAGAAGAAGACGGAACAGCCGACCACCGTTTTCTCGCACGGATGTCAACAATGCCATCTTGAATTTGATTTCCAGAGGGCGTTGATGTCAAGCACCCGAGACGTCAGAAGAAAGTTGTTTCGCGAAATTAAGTTTGATTCTCTTGTAAATTTATAATGATGTTATACAAAAAAATAGCGTATGCAACTCGTTTATAATGTTGCTTTATTGCATTCGTACAAATTTGAAAACTCGCTCCTAACGTCGCTCGTTTTCAAAACATGTACTCATGCAATAAAGCTTAACATTATAAACTAATTGCATAAACTACTATATTAATACATGTGCTTTAAATAATGTTATTTAAAGTTTCTCAAAAACTCAACAGTTTTCTGGTAGAATGAGCTCTAATTTGCGCATTTTCAGGAACGCTCAAACGCCATTTCCCAAAACTGGCTCCAAATTTTTTCTTCAAATTTTTCGAATGGCTAGTGCTAATTCACTGTTTAATATGACGTAAAGTTAATTTTTGTGTATTCGTTTTATTTTCAAAAGCTAAAAAAAACGTTTTTTTTAATATATCTCACGTCGTTAATATGCACATATCCAGCAATTTGTATACATTATTGCATTTGTGTGTGGAAGTGCTTCCAATGACTTCAAATGAAGTTTTTCGAAAACTCAATAGATTCCTGTGAAAAAGAGCTTCAATTTTCGCATTTACAGTGACGCTGAAAGCCAATTTTCTTAGAAACGGCTCCAATTTTCTCAATGAAATTTGCCATTTAGACGAAATTTTACTCTTCTTTAATATTCTTAAAATAATTTTTCGGTTCTAATATTAGGAATCCAAAAAATGGCTTACATTTCAAAATGTACTTTGCGCACGCTGGCCAGAGGATGGGGCGAGACGGTAAAGCCAGTCCACACCAAGGAAATTAGAAAACTTTGCTACGAGAAAGTCTGTGCCATTCTGTAGCGCGACTAGTTTATTTTTATATAAAGTAGCTCAATGAATAATCAAATTTGTGCAGAAAATATGTTTATACATGATGAGTCAATTTAAGTGGACAAAAACATTAATATGTTCCTCATTACATTTGAAATAAATAATTTCCCTATTGTTTTGGCCTCATAATTATAGATTTTGGTGGAAAGTGTTGTTTTTTTCATTTTCCAATTTCGCCACAGTTTGTATGTCACCGGAGCATTTTCCAGTCTAAAAGCACTGTTGAAAATTTGGGAGGCCATTTTAATTATTCGTGAACAGCGAGTATCTTTCATTTATGATGGCCAGCTGACGAGGTCGAGCGCAATGGCAGGGCCGCTCATAGTACAAGATTGTCTTAAAAGAACAACTTCGTAATTTCACAATTTGCGTTACTCGGAGTTTTAATCCGAAAAATACATTTTGTCTCTCAACAATACATTAAAATGTAATCAGCGCTTCGAGTTACTTTAAAAATAAACTTCTGGTCTTAATAGAAGAGAAATCGTTAAGAAACTGCTACGCAATAACAAGAACAGAAGCAGTATATTTTTCAAGTACTAAGTCGATAATCACAATATGCAATATCAAGTTCGTGTATCTGTATTTTCCACTATATGGTGGAAAATAGGGGATTGGAAAATTTAAAACATCATAATATTAAAAGATGTAATATTACCATACATTGTGTATATTGTGTATTGTGTATATTTCAAATTGTTCAGTGAACAATCGTTTGATGGCAAACAATAATAAACACCATCAATATGTTTGCTTTATGATTTCCCATTGTGAAGAATGTCCATGTATTTTTTAAAGGATCCAGGATAAGTTGGTAAAAAGTTCCCTAAAACCAAATGACATATGAGAAGTTGCACTATAACTCTAACATAAAAATAAGAGTTTTGAAAGGTTTCCTAGCGCCCGCCCCACCACCTGCACCTTTCTACAGCCAAAACGCGTTTTTTAATTTGAATTTCTTTTCGTTAACTTAACACTATTTTACCTGATTGAAAAAAAATTCAGAAGTAATAAAAACATTATAATATCAGAAAAATATTGTTAATATTTTCTCAGCAAAAAAATATCAAAAAATAATTTTTACTGCATTCTTTAACCCTGGAACAGGCTAGAAAGAAAATTTCAAAAGTTACTCTTCAAAAACAATTTATTATGGATCTTTCAGATT
The DNA here is from genome assembly GCA_011170035.1 of Teleogryllus occipitalis. Taxonomy (NCBI): domain Eukaryota; kingdom Metazoa; phylum Arthropoda; class Insecta; order Orthoptera; family Gryllidae; genus Teleogryllus; species Teleogryllus occipitalis. Next base: position 867,154 of record BLKR01000046.1, on the reverse strand, counting down.
TTTTCGACTGCTAGGCTATAGTCAAAAAGATAAAAAACATTTTTACCATTTTGCCGCCTTTAAATCACCTTAACTTTAAATTCACCTTGCACAGAACTGTTGCGGTTCTTTTTATTTATTTTAGTATTTATTATACATTTGTATACATTGTTGTAGCACCCAGTAATATTTTTACTTTGGAATGTAGTTACAAATTATCATGTTTTTAAAGCTTTATAATCGTTTGTATAAGTATACGTATGTACCTTTGAATATGCCAAGGAAAGATGATAGATTTCTGCCAAAAAGTCGACACAAAATCCTATGAGTGTGATACCGGAGGATAGAGAATTACACTCCAGTCCTTCGAATAGATTTCAGAAGAAAAAATAGAACTTTGCAGATTATAATATAAAAAAGTGGTTATTTCAACACACATTTTAATTGCTCCAAACTCGGAAGCAGTGCACGCTTAGCGGAAAAATTCTGGTAGCTCGTTTTAAGGAAAGAAAAAAATGGCTATGGCTGGAGCTCAAACACGATTGTCATAGGAGGAATCCGTATGTGCTATGCAATACGAGCTCCCCTTTTCCTTCCGTGAGCATAAGTGAATGTTGGGCAAGCAGCCTGCGGCGTTGGCTGGGCACTCGCATGGCGTGCGGGACGGCCTGTCGCTTAGGCCAGTGGGCGCTGCGGGGCGGGGGGGGCGTCGCGGCGCCGGAGCCGCACCCTCCCGCGCACCTGCTGGCGCCATCGATCGCCCGGCCGCGCCGCGCCGCGACGCGCCGCCGCCGCCACACGCCCGCCGGGGCGGACGACTCGCAAAATGGGGATGGAGTCTGGCAAAGACTGCACCATCACAAACCCAGGGGATATGCGAGCAAGAAACTTAGCAATGTATACACATCAATCGTGTGTGACGTGTCATTTGGTTGGGAAATGTTTATTAAATTACTTGCCAGCACCAGCCCTCCAAAGGAAGGCGGCGACATGGGACTTAATCTTTTACTCAGAAGTTGATGACGAGTATTCAAAATAATGGCGTTTACTAATTTTATAATGTAATGAGAATTTCTCAATTAAATACGTTACAAATAAAAATAAATTAACAAATATATGAATTTTTAATTAAGCACAAATGAAAAACTTTGAAGTAAAAAATCAAATCGACTGGAGCAATGGTAGTCGTCATAGAAATATCATAGAAATTTCCGCGTCTCCTTCTCAGCAATATCAAAAACACAAATTACTTGAACGTCCGTCAAACACATGGAGTTCTAAAATAATTTCATATAAATGAACCCAAAACTAATTTATCTCATTCTTTTAATATCTCAACTGTATTCATCAGCCAAACCATTTAAAATTCAGAATTTGTCGTAAATTCTCAACATAATTTCAATATTATATTTGAAATAATATTTAATTGAGAAAACTTTGAGTCCTTATCAGTATTTATTAGTCAACACTTTCTTTTACATATGAGTTTCTCGATATCAATATTTAAACTTAAACAATATCTAGAACTTTGACGAGAATCATTTGACATTAAAATTTAGAATATTTTCCCTATAAAGTACAACTATGAAAAAAGTATTTTATTATTTCGATGCCACGATTCAAGACTAAATGTCATTACCACAACGATAAGTATTAAATATTACTTTAGAACATTATGAAAAAGTAATGTTAGTGTGTGATGTATTAATTTCGAAATAAAAAACTTACTTGAAAACTCTGCACACGAATTTACAAAGCCGTGTATTCACTTCATTACAATAAAAATTTTAATATTACTGTTAGGAGAAAAGTCCACAATAATTTAATAATAAATTTCAGCATTTTATTATTACCCAGTACAGTATACTGTGATATATTAAAGACCTACCAGTTCAACATTTGATACATTAAATTACTTTTGAGGATTATCTAGTTAATCTATATTAATCTAAAAAATATTAACTAGTGGCAGATGACTTATACCTGACGTACGTCAACGTACTATGAGTCGAAATAATATTTTAATAAATGTCAAGTTGATAATAATTATTTGTTTCAATTCATTCTGATGTGCAGTTTTCTCGATGTATCCTTTTCTGTATTATACTGTCATACAATAAAACAAAATAATATTTTCAAATTTGAAACACATGACCATATAGGGTTCAAACCACAAAGTTTAAATAATATTTTTCTAGTAGTTTTTGCAAATTTTAAACTCCCTTAAATAATAGTCAATGCGTGTTGTTTGCACACAGTGTTTGCACACATCATACAAATTCCAAAAATAGAAAATTTGTTCTTTGTGTTGATATAGGATTAAAAGATACTTGAAAGGAATGTAAATATCCACTCTTTCAAGCATCATTTGGTGCAAATAAAAAAATAGAAAAATGAAAGGTTTATGAAAATATTTGATTTTAGTATAATTAGGAAAAATTCCTTTGGTAAATTATTTTCCCGTGCTCAAAAATTGTGTGATTCAGTGTAGTATCGAGAATATTATTCCCTTTCTTGTAGGAATATAAAATGTAATTGTTGGATACTAGTTATTAAAATGTTTTCTTCTCTTGTAGGTAGAAAATCAATATATTATGGACTCAATAATTTTCTGACGGTAAAACTAAGAAAACAGAAGATTCTAAAATAAGCTCTGCAGTTTATAATTCTGCAAATAAAATATTTCAGGTTAATGGAAAAACTTTGACTTAGAAAATCATGAAACAAGTTTCTGAAATTTTGATTTGTGAGATTACGCTATCTCAAATTTTAGTACTTGTTCTGTCTTAGAGAAAAAACACTGAGGCAAGTTTAGTATCTCTCTCCGGTCGAAGGGACATGCCTCTATGGAAACCCTCGCACGACCGAGGCATTCCAAAGGCCTGTAAAGGCCCGGCCAACCCTTGCTTCAGGAGACTCGATGTCTTTGAACCCGGGTAGTGTTCGACAAAAGGGCTGGAACCTTCCCCTCTCCCTCCTCGCTGGCCCCGAGCCCGTCTGCCCCGCCTCCCTCGCATCATTGACATCGCGGGGGTTTGTTGGTGTAAGTGGCGCCCCGCAGGGTTGCCTGCCTTGCGATTGGCCCGCGCGTCGTTAGGTTGGCCGCCCCGTAATGGGGCGAGTAAATGTCAGCTCCATTTTCTCCGCGCCGCTCCCCTGCCGACCCGCCTGCCGCCCGCTGTGCGTCGCCCAACACCCACCCTCGGGGCGCCCGGATCGCGACATGCTCGCTTGAGTGCGCTCAGCCTCCGGCCTCACTCTCATCCCGCTCCCACCCTCTCCAATTTCCTTCCGTTTCCGTCTTGTCCTCCCATCTTGACGGTTGCGTTGCCGCTCTGATACAGTATATTACTGGATATCTCATGCTACTTTCTAGCCGCCTTGTTGCTCCATTTTAAGAGAAAGACTTTGATTTAATTTCATTCCTGGCATTGGGAAAGAAATAACGAACACTGTGTACAATTTAAATGTATATACATAAATAAATATACAATGTTCGTTTTCACACGTATGTGCGTTTTCATATGTTATGAATCAATGTATAAATTATTATCAAATATTTGTGTAAAATATATTCTGTGATAAAAAAATTATGGGTGCTTTGAGTTTCCGATTTTATTATTGATATTAACAATCCAGAATGGTTATATATTTATTATTAATGGTTGTTATTAACATTAAAGTTGTAAGGAATCAAAAAGCACTATCTGTTGTTCATTTACAGAAACTACTGCCGCTTTCAGTTCTTGGTTGGACTAGATAGTTCAACAAAATTCCGCAGGTATTTGTGGCGCTAGTAGATCATTGTCTAATTCCTATTTAAAATAATGGTCTAATATTCAGTTCAGAAAAATAATCTATTCTGATAAACGATGTAAAATATCAAATAATAATAATTCAATAACAATGAAATAAGAAATAAGATAGCTACTAGGAACTTTGAAAGTTCTTTGAGTTTTCTTCTTTGTAATCTCGATGTTCACATATTTCAGAGATTTTCCATACAAAATGCTGTGGATCGATCTTGTTTGTAAACACTGAATGTAGTAATATGGTTATTTACTAAGTACTATACACTTAATACAAGGTTTATCTGTAAAAATTTGGTGTGACAATCCTTAAAAGAAATTCTTGATCGTGTTTGATATTTAGGCCTACGTTTAGTGCAACAGTTACGAAGTGAAAGAGGTGTTGTGAACATTAGAGGTTAGTTCTTGTACATGGTATAGTTGATGGTATTTACAAGTGAACTATATGTAAATAGGGAAGAAAATATTTTCCCCTGAAATTTAAATCAATAAGAAATTATTTTTTCGATAAGAAAGTATAAGATTGAATTCTTTGTCAGAAATTGACATTTTCAGAGATTTGGTAAGGTTGTTTAGTGAGGCATGTTCTTGAATACCTAATTATTTGTTGTAAATGTGTTCATTAACATTCTGGTTCTTATACTCAGGAAATATTTTCTATTCAAATTATATGAATCATTGAGTAACGTCGAGGAACAAGTGTCTGGAATTTTAGAACTCATTCTAAATATCTGGTGATCTGATAAATGGTGAATATCTAATAATGATGGTGGTAAAGAGGTATCTTTATTGTCTAATGACTCTTGCGTCTGAGACATTGTTAATGTGCTAATTTCTAAATTAATTTCCCGCCATACATTTGCTTTCTGTTCTTGTGCCTCCTTTTGCTAATTAGATGTTGATATTTCTGTTTGAAAGTGTAAATTGCACGATTCCATTGAGAGTGTCCACAAACATTACATACTTGAAAAATCATAAGCAATAATTTGAGATGTTTTGTTGAATTAATGCAATTGTACTTTCATCTTTCTGACTAGCAATTAAGTCAGTTAGCAAACGATGGATGAACACTAACGGTTTAAGAAAGAAAGCCTCCAAAAACATTCAGCATTTCACTGATGAAATTGTTACTTTATCTATATATTAGTCTGAATTTAAAATCCCTAATATACAAAACTCTAAGGAGGTATTGAGTGTAGAAATTAGTATATTTTTCAAAATATACCAACTCCAAAACATATTGATCTTTATCTTCGACAAAAATTGTGGCTCCTAGCAAAAAAGCATTGCAAAGGTTGCAAAGCATTTTGCTTAGTGATAGTTATGATCTGATCTTTTATTTATGTGTCTTTCTTTATTAATTACACAGTCATTAAAATTATTTTCAGAAATAATTTCCTTAGTTGTTTTAAATACTTGCCATTTTATTATTTGCATCTTGCAAAAAATCCAGTTGTTGAAGGGTATAGATTGGTTTATTTGTTTGACAAATCATATTAATAGCGGTGTTAATTTAGTATTACACGACGATATATTTATTTCTGCGATATTAAAGAAACTTTTTTCCATTTAATGAAACATGTCTTATATTTTCATATTTTCTTTTTCAATTGTTTTTACAATTATTTAACACACCCCGTCTTTCCAGCATTTCATTAAGCAAAAACTGAGGAAAGTAGTAAGAACACCGGTTTATTGATAAAATTAAATCCGTGAAGGAATTTTAAATGTCTAAAATAGGAATCCTATAACAATATATCAAAAAATATTTCACGACGCTTCCATCCCCTTGTTTGTAAAGTACGAGGTGGACAAGACCAGGAAGGTACCTCCCAAAAGACAAGATCATATTCTCAAAAATTTATATAAAATTAAACTTTTCGACATACTCTACTTCTCAGTAACAAGGCACTGAAGATACAAAATTATATACCATTATCGAATAAAAAAAATTGTAGCTTAGACAAAAAGTGATCAATACATCGCCATGTAGAATGCGTGGTATAACTAAATAATAATAATAATAATAATAATAATAATAATAATAATAAATAATTTAATTCCCTCTATTTCAAACAGTTTAAAAGCTTATTAATAGAACAGGAAGAAATGCATTTAAAAATGTAAAATGGGGTTGTGGGAAAATGAGAAAGTTATTGCCAGAACTACTTTATTTTATTTGTTAATAAAATCAAACACAGTTCATTGTAATAAGTACAAAAACCAATACAGCAAACACTTCCAGATCAAGAAGACCGTCTCAGTAAAGTAGAATGCAGTCTTTGTGAGTTATAATGGCGAGTAATCGGATATTAAACGCATAATCAGCATTAACAAGCAATTACGTGATTACCGTTACTGCGCGTATTTACAGGCTTTGTTTATGTGCAGCGTACACAAACGAAGCCGTCAGAACACCGTCTCAACGCCGCACTTGTGTCAAGAGCTGTTCCCTCTTTGCGGCTTGCTTTGCGTGCTCCAAATAATTCTTTTTATGAGCTCCCACGTTAATCTGAGTCGGAAAAAGACGTTTAAGAGTCCATAAACCGATTAAGCCCACACTGCGGTCTATTTACGCAACTAATTTGCACACGCCGGGAGTCGGCCTCGGTGGGTACGCTCGCTGGCGGCCCAGGATGAATGGAGGCCCCACAGCGCCATTCACCGCCGCCTGAATCACACGGCGTCTTCAAAACACTCGCGCCGGCCCCATAAACGCGATCACGTGTTTGGGCGGCCTTTGGAGGGCGGCGGCGGTGGCGGCGGCGGCGGAGGCGCGCGCCAGGAGACCGCGCGCCCCGCGAGCCCTCTTGATGGCATAATAAAGACATAAAGCTTATTTTATTGACTGCTGCAGTTGTAAATGTGATGGACTATCAAGCTTCACTCGGCCGTCTCGCGGCAGGGGTTCTGGGGTTCTGCCTCCGTCTCGCTCCTCATCGCCCCCTCCCCCGAGGCTGCTGCCAGTTGCTTCTTCGTTGGAATGTTCAAGTAGAACGATAGAAGAGGCTGTCATATGCCTCTGAATTTTTTATCCGGGGCGGACCGCTCGTGCACGTGGTGTACCTGTAAAATATAGTGATTTATAACACATGTGAAGAAATTATGTATAAAAGTGAATATACCATTTGCTGTTTGCACCTCGTGAGTGAATACCTATTCAACTATATTTTATGCATTCAGATGGTGAATGTGGAGGTAGAGTTCTAATTAATTTTACATCATTTGCTATTTATCATCCACTTTTATGGCCTTTTTAATTGGAAGAAACAAACGAGGAACATTTAATGCAATTTTTCTGTAGCTCCATTAGTCTCACAAGCAGACATATATAATTCTAAGGTGGCGATTTCAACATTTAGTCAGTCAATGGATCCTTCATGTGCCTCATGAGAAATAATATTCAAGGATTTTTTCTAAAGCAGTAAAGACAATAAACAAACAGTGTCAATTCAGTTTCTGAATAATAATTACTTCTTTTGAAAGTTCAATTCCTTCAGTTCTGATTTTCGCTGAAGACAAATCTCTAAAATAAGATTAACAATATGTTTTCTACATGCTTGTGAGGTGGTTTGTGAGGAAGATGACAATATCCTTGAGGGATGTTCCATTTTTATCTAATAAGTGAAATATTTAATGTTTTTCAAGACAAATGATTAAAAAATAATTTTAAGAACAATTTTTTATATGAATACTTTTCAATAAAAGTTAATGTAAATAAGATCCTTCACAAATAATATAAAAATAAAATCCAAATTTTAGAGCAGAGGTAATTGCTTAGATATAATAGATATGTAATTATTTGTTTTTAAAAATTGCTAAGGGTGTCCGGAAGAAACCCGTGAATGCTTTTATTTACAAATATATTTAATGTTAAAAACTATACTATTGCTGCCTGACATGAGAGGGCAGCTACATGTCAGTGCCTAGAAGCAAGGCAATGGACTAGCAAGTCACTCTGTAGACTAAAAAGAAACTGAAAGAAATAAAATTATATGAGAGACGGGAAATATAATTTGTTTTTATTGTTGTTTTATTTAACTAATATACACTGCTATTAACGGTTATTCATCTGAATTAACTCTAATACAATCTCGGAATAAATATTTACTATATCTTGTTTGATATAATAATTTGTTATAATAAAATTTCTTCTACTCTTTTAATTTTTCATTCTAGAAGATCAGAAATACAATTTGTAATGTAATACTTTGAATTTTGCTATATCCCCCCTAAACTTACGAAAATGAATCAGAATTAGATGCATCCATTAAAAACTAAGCATATAATAAGTAAAATGATAAATAAACTGTCGAAATTATTACACTCCAGGTATTCTGAAAATGAGAACACTGTTTTAAATACTCTTTATTTACCTTTAATTTCTGGTAAATTGACTTTTCAAGTTCCTATATTTTGAGTTCAATGTATTTTAGAATAATTTGTATCCTAAACTAATGGTGGAACAGCCGATTTCTTGAGTTATTGTGTTCATATGACAAAATTTCAAAATATCTTATTTGTCAATACAAACATTATTGTTGTCCATGTTGAAAGATTTGTATAGTTTCACAGTAGTGTGTGTTTGGATGATCCAACAATTTTTTAAATAAAATGATTTCATGTAAGAATTTCAGCTCCTGGTTAATTTTCATATTTTCAAAACTGAAGTGTTTGGCAATATCTTTAAAAATGAAAATGATGAAAATATTTTTAAAAAATTAAAAATACCAATATTTGCCTTCTTTTCATTTTTCTACATCTTTGTTTAATTATTGATATACATGTAGATAAAATATTGTTGTTAGCTTAAAACCACTTATAACGCAAAGTCATCTAATGATACATCAATTTGATAAGTGTGATTTTTTAAAAATTGAAAATGTAACTATAATAATGTATCTCCCGTACAAGATATCGCAATAGCTCCTTTATCATTTTGATGTGAAAACCAAAATCATTATGTGAAAAATAAGATAAAAAAGTGTGTTATGAAAGAAAACTGTACACTCATTTTATATCAACTGTATAATATTTTCCCCTTTGAATGAATCAATAAATTCAACAGTTGCAAATTAGTCACAAACTTTGATATGTCGTATTCTTCTGTTAATACTATTTTACTTCCTCATTACTTCGAAATTAAGGTGACTACGTATTTTAATGATTACTCCATTCATTGTATTTATATAATAGGTATTCATCATGAATGTCTTTCGAAATGCCGACAAGAAAGTTAAACATGTTCAATATTCTTTCTTGCATATTTTCTTATTTTCATTCCAATTGTTGCGCTACTGTCATATGAGGACTGGTAAAACATATATTGAATTAAATAAGATGTTTATCCATTTTACATTTATTCAATACGACGTAATTAATGGAAACTGCCTGAATTAATAAACGTATGTAAATTCTCTTCAATTACTCAATTATCATTTTAACTTCATTTCTTTAGTTTCATTAGTACCACAGTATTTTTTCGAACGACACTCGTAGATACTACACCTTCGAGTCATTTCATTTAATTATCCTATGACTGTTGTCAATATTCATCATATTAAAGACATACAACATTTTCAAACGTGTAGTTTAATTTTCTTAATTAGTTAAATAATAGATTTTGATGTTAACTTGTGATGAATTTTTAAACATATCGAAAAGGAGTGAAGAATTCCCTGCAGAACAAACTTCATCTGGCCAGATATATGATTTTTTTTCATCGATGGTTTTGTTTCAATGACAGTTTTGTTAAGCGGCAGACAGAAAGGAATTTCATTCTATTATTTTCATAAAGTATTGTCGTTAGAAAAATCGTATTAGAAAAATTTAAAATTCCCGGTTAAAACAATATAAAAATAATTGTTTTGTAATATCACAACCGCTTGTGATTAAACGAAATATTACTCTCAAATTCATTATTGATGAAGGATTGACGATTATTTGGGATATTTAAATAATTATTGTTTTAAACTAATAATTTTCATATTGAAGTTCGTCCCACTAATTGAATTCGCATTAGCAGCCTATTTCAATAGATTGAACAGACGCTTCACCATGTAATAGATTTGTAAACAAACCTACTTTCCACCTGACATGTCTTGATTTAGTAACCACCACAACTGTTTCTTCTACCGTATATTAAGTCATCGTAGGATTTGAGGCATTTAGTATGACATTAGTTGCCACACGAACATAACGTTAATTAGACATCTGAAGGATTCTTGTTAACCAGACTGGAAGAGTCCTTTGAAACTTATGACAGAAACGAGAAAATAAAAATTTCGCACGCAAAAAGCCTGTATTATTCGCTCTTTACAAATCCCGCAGCCAACGCAAAAAGGAGGCATGCGCGTAAGGAAACACACATAGGAAGACAATTACCGCGGCAGGTTTGTATGAAAACCAGGATAGGGCTTCCAATTTATTGGCAGCTAACGAAGTAAACCGCTGCGTCGGCGAGGACGGAGGTGGGAGCGGGGACGGAGGCGGCGGCGGGGGCGGGGGCTGGGCCGGAGTTGGGGTGGGGGCCGGGTGTCTGGAGCGGGGACGGGGGCGGGGGCGGGGGCGGGGGCGACGAGCTGCCCGGGGACCCATAATCGGCGAGTGCGCATTACAGTGAGCGGGGCCATTCATGCCGACAGTGGTCGCAGCTGCTGCGCGGGGGCTATTAACAAGGTCGGAACGGCCGCTCCGTTTCGCGGGAGATTTACGGCTTCGGGGCCGCGCGACGCGGGGCGACGCGCGCGCGCCCGCACCGACAGCCGCCGCCGCCCCGGACGAGAGTCGAACCGCGGAGCGACGGGAAAGCCACCGCTTTAATAGCTATTGCCGCCAGCGGTGAGGATGCTTTGCTGTCTTCACCGCCGACGTTGCAGAGACGCATCATAACGTCCACTAATATCACGTTACGGTTTGGATGCACTCGAAAAAAAGCAACATGCAATTTGAAAAGAAATTGCTTACATAATGTTCTATTATTTTATGCATTAATTTCTGCAATATCACATGTTCATCTTTTACCCCAGCCCTTACTATTTTCTTTATAATACAGGTAAAGCTAATGTAATTCCACATTAATATAATGAAACCATATTAGAAAATTAGTTTTATTTTACAATGAGTGTTTAAATTAGTTTTATTATAAAATGAGTAAAGGAGAAAACAACTGCCTAGACTCTTTACTTTGGGGTTATATATTGTACCATGGACACGTGTTCTCGTAAAACGTTTCCATGAAAACGGGATTTTTTTGACAACAAATGTTATCTAAATCTTGATATTTAATTGTAATGGATTATTAAAATAGATAATAATTTATCTGTAGTTTCTGAACAATTGAATATTTTTGTATACTTTCAATTCAACAGTTAAATTCTCTATATTTATAATACGTAAAATATAACATTTTTGACCATGGCCGACATTTTCTTTACCATGTACGTAAAATGCCTAATACCAAGTTTAATAAAACTGACCTCTCACTAACATGAAATAAAGAAATTATTAGTTTTTCAATTTGATTTCAATATGAAACCTCTTTAAGAATATTACGCAAAATTAAAGCAAGTATTTCTGAACATTATTACTGTTTTTTATATTCGGTTAAATATAATTCTGCCAACTTCGTATTACTTAACAAGCAGCAACACTAATACCAATAATATGAACTGACTCCTTAAGAATATAATTTGTGAAAACTTGAATAATTGAAATTTTAATTCATATTACTTTATAAAAGTGCATTAATTCATTAGACAAAAATAAAAGCTAATATCAGAAAGCCAGACAAATAATTGGCCTCACTGAAGTAGCAACACCGTTACAATAGGTTCAGTCCACTTCGTTTATACTAATTGGTATGCTTTGTACATTTATCACTTGTTATCGATCGGATATTTCATGCATAACCAAAATATAAAGGCACTTTATTGTTCATTTTTCTGATAGACACCTATTGTGAAAAATGCACTTTGACATTATTTCTTTAAAATACTTCAACTCCACTATTCGATGAATAGGACTGGAAGTGATGGCAACATGTGCTGCTGATCAGACCGCTGATAGATTAGCATTTTGTGCACACCTACATTACATCTTAGATTTACCGTTCGCACGCCAAAGGAGTAATACCATTTTGGAACCACAAAGGATACGTAACAGACTGAACATTGAACATAGAGTCAAATGTCGGGAGGTAAATATTATGTGTAAAATCGGTCGGGTAAAAATTATTTCTCTGGTCGAAAATATGCCTATATTTGTGATAAAATATGTATTCTACAAGGGCTTTCATACCAGTGAAGCGTTTGCTTCCGAATACTCCGTTTGTACGAATACTTTGAGCGGCAGAAAAAAAACAGGGCGCTGGAGTGCGGTTCAGAATAATACCCCAAAATGTGTTGTTTTGTTGTTGTAGCTTTTTCACAAAATTTAGTTAAATGCACTTGCCAAAGCATCTAGACGGTATCTTTCCTGACAGTGCCGGATGGAGCGGGCAGAGGATAAGAAGCATAGGGAGCGGGCGGCGTGGGATGAAGGGGAAGGAACGAAGTGGGGAGCGATGCGAGGGGCAGAGACGAAGACGCGGGTGGAGCGAAAAAATGAGAGGAGCGCACAGTATATAAATACCCGAGAACACACTATAACTGCTGATATAGAATTGATAAAGATGGTGTATGAAAATAGTTGAATACACTTCGGCCAAAGTAAAGCTATTCGGAGTCTCGTTTTTTTCTATCCTCGACTCTGGTACTTGGACGATGAAAGAATGTTGTGAAAAAATTACTTTTATACTTTTATAAAGAAATATCTGAATAGAAGATTGCAAAATTGCTTGATAATTCGCCAACTTATAGAAAACATAGGTTTATATGTTTATACTGGTCGGCATATCGAGGTCTATTATAATAGGCGAACGGAATAATAATGAGAATAAGCTGAAGCAGCGGCCTCTATAATTTATATTGCAGTTCCTCGGATCCATAACATTAAGAAAGCTGAATTACGAAGATCAAGAAGTTTGAGGAGTTCGCAGTGCAATTGAAACAGATCTGGCGGTTAGAGAAAGTTCTTATATATGCCTTGGTGATATCATCGGAAGGAATGATGTCGACAAATTTAAAAAAGTATTTGAGAAATGTGGAACTACCTATGGAATTGTTATCTGTTGGACAAAAGACAGTCTTACTTCACAAGTGAATTAAAAAATGTAGTAAATTGCATACATTCTATAGTTGATGAAATAATTTTAATTTCTTTAAAATATTAACTTATTGAACAATTGTGATTTCAAACTATTGGAAGTACAAAATTTTAATTCTTAATCTTATTGACTGACTGCATAACTTGCAAATGTTCCTTCATTAATTATTGTCGTTTTGCTTGTCTTTTGACAATGCAATTTCATAGTCTTAGAGTGCCCATTCGCTCCTGGTTTCCGCAATATCTCTTTTTACTCTTTTTACTACTTTACTAAGAGTGAGATTACAGCTACTTATGTGAATGTAGTTATTACCATGCTGCCTGAGAAATCAGGGAAAATATATTTTCAACAGCAACACAAAATCAGTTAAAAATATGAAACCAATATACAAAAAAGGACCAAAGGGATTATTTTACTAAACAAATTATTACATAGATTAAAATCCTTACTTTTAGTGTTTTAAAATTTATATTTATAATTAATACATTTGAATTTTGTAAACAGTTTGACTTCTTTTAGCATTACAATCTATCGTTGTTCAAAATATTGTTTAATTTTTCCTAAATATTGACAATGGGCGTAATATTAACAGAAAAGCAGAAAAAATTTGTTCAATTCGAGTTACAGTATTTTGAATATTTTTTAACCATAGAATGTCCTAAAATTACAAAATATTGCTTTCGGGTTTGTCGATGTGTCTTCCATTGTCGAAAATTCATTGTCAACCGCTTCATTGAATTTTGAGCTGTAGGATGGTCAGTATTATTTTTTTTAGTCAAAGTAAAACCATAATATTATAAATTGCTACTACATAATAAATCAATAAACGTTTTTCATGACCTGCTTAATTCACACTTTTGTATTACGTACAGAATTATGAACAAAACAAATAGATCTACTGGCTCGATGCATTCTGAATGAAGTACACGAGTTTAGACATTTTTCGTTTTCGAACATGTCGAATCAACATGAGTAAACTGACCTTTCAAAATTTCATCTCATAAATATAATTTAATATCATTAACTCATTACTTATTCAAGATTTCAAGTTGAAAGAAACACTGCATCTAACAAAAATTAAAATAATAAATTGATACTATTCTAAAATTATCTGTAGAACTTATTGTAAAATCGTAACAATTTAAACAGTAAAATATATGGTAAACATTGATATGTCTGGACAAACCGCTGTCGCAACTGACAATCTAAATACGCGCATCGTCATACTTCCTGACCCACCGCCTCTTTACACTTTTCTTCGCGAGACACACCATAAACCGCTCTCCCAGACCTCCCGCATAATTTACAGTTTCGTACGACGCTCGCCAGGCAGCGTTGGCTGCTGTGGCGCTACCGCGACGCCGCCTTCAGATGTCTATCTGTCATTGTTAACCGCTCCCATAAATGCTGCCTCCACGGGCCAGGCGGCGCGAACGACGGGGATGGTGTTGGAAGTGGAGGAGGTGGACTAGCAATTTGTTGGCAAATTATTGTGATATTTTTTCTTCCTCCAAGCCTGTGTGTGTCGCGTGTGGCTGTGCAGGGATGCCGCTGTCTTCCGTTTACGGTTCTCGATAACGCCGGAAAAGATACTTAACACCGGGTGACAAGTGGTGGCCTTATCTCTCTTCACATTTCTTTTCTGTGACTTCATTGTAACGATGTATATTGCGCGAGTGTAGCTTTCGGAAACAGCGATGAGACTTCATGCGGAAGATTTCATTTTACGTTTGCTTATGTACACCCTTATGGTGACGTGTTTAAATGTCACCTGTTGGTTTGATAACAATAATGTGTGGACAGAAAGAAATATGACACTGCGTGATTTTGGAAAAAAGAAAAGAACTAAAATGCTACCTTTTTTAGTGTTATAATAATAAAATCATGCGAAGGTAGTAATATATTATGAAATTATATATTTCATAATTCATTGTCTTTATGTTTCATCGAACATTATCTAATATTGCAGAATTCATTACACGACATGAATTATTTACTTAATAAAGAATAACTTATCTTTTAAAAGTATTTGTTGGATATCAAGAAATAATTAAAATCAATAAAAATTGGTTTAAAATTTACAAAGAAATGAGAAATGAAAACGATGATCACAAATCATTTATATCTCACCTTTTTCACTCTTAAACTCGCAATGAAAAATTTCATCCACAGCCAGCATGCGTTCATTGGCTTCCACAATCCCGTATCAGCTCTTTAGGACTGTTTATCTGGCCTGAAGTTGTCCTGATGGTCCGGTTTTTCTCTGGTCCCTGCGAATCGCCTAAAACACAGCAGGAAACTATAAATATTCTGCAGGTGGCCTGAGGCTCCTCCTCGTTCATTTGAATAACTAGCCTGGCCTAATGAGCTCCTTGAGTCTGTAGACCACGTGACGCTTCCCCGCCCTTCTCCTCACCCCCACCCCTCCCCATCCGCCGGCAGGTGAGGGAGGGGCGCTGAGGGACTCCCAGATAACCTGCGCTGCTCGCACGCCGGGTCCTGCCTGGCCGTTGCGAGACCAGCGGGGAGCGGAAACGCCCTGTACGTTTGATAACTGCGATAGCGAGTAATTAAAAACAGTAAGTGATTAACGTGCTGTAAATTGTTATCTGAAACATGTACTGTTGATATTTGCTACCGTGCGGATGTGGACGTGAGATTTAGGACCAGTTAACTGCAAATAAAGAAACCTGAGATAAAAAGGTCCGGACATGGTTCTCTTGGGAACTGGTTTCTGCGTCGTATTCCTGGATCACAGTATACGAACCAGTATACTTCTTTTGTTTTCTCGTAAATGATACCTATTTATACTCGATAAAGCACCAGTCTTCCGTACTCTGATAAATATACCTAAATTTGTTCCCTAAAGTTGTTATCGGTTGTTGTCCTAGAATATCTAACATGTCAATTGATTCAGACGTTATTAATCACTAAAGATATGTAACAGGTTGCAAAGATTACATCGACTAATGAATAAGTAAACTGCCAAAAAAGAATAAAGGATATGTATACAAATGAAAAAATACGATTGTAATAAAAACTGTAAGAAAGTAAGAAATCTTGAATTATTAAGTAATTGTTTTGAAGATAATGGTTTGCTGTGTATTGCGTATTGCTATTAATATACAAGAATTAAGTTGAAATTGAAAAATATTGTTAAGAAATGTTGATTAATTACTTGAATGAACAAGTTAAATGTTGCCATTTTTATTAGTTCATTAATTTAGTTTTTGAATATCTTAATCGCCCGTAACTTTTTCCGGTAGTTCATTTCATTTATTAAAATTGTGGCTGAATTTTTTTCCTGCAATATCTTATCGTATTGCGATAAACGAGGCAGTCAAAATGTTTTTCTCCAACTGGTTGTTTTATTTTTGGCTTTTATCAGAATAGCACGTCTCTATGCATGCTAATAGAGCCTACACTGAATTGAGAGCATTCTTAATAACACGCAGGTTCGAAAATTAAACTTTGCTCTTTTAAAAACAGCTCCCTGAAACGTTTTCGGGAGTATACGAGGATTTTTAAATTTATTTATTCTTTATCTCGGGAAAGATCAAGCATCACAAAACACTTGGCTTCACAAAACTTCTTAAAAATTTCACGAACCACTTTCCCTTGAGCATGAGTGAGACTATCTTCTCCAGGATATCTTGGAGCGTAATTCATTGTCGACATGTCGATCTCGGGGTCTGGTATAAGGGCAAGCGTCGCTTTCACGTGCGGAATAATTCCTTTTTTCGCCGTTTCGTGAAGGGTCGCGTACGTGACGCGGTTTTTAACAGGAGCAGGCCAAGTTTTTAAACAGCTGCCAGCGGCGGGGTGCAGACACGCGACCTCGTTAGCGGGGCGCGTTTCTTTGGGTGGCGGGCCCCCGCGCATTGTTTACAGGGAGTAAATCTCGCGGTATTTACCGCCGCCAGATCAAACGTGCGGAGGCGGGCGCGGAGACGCCGACGCGGCTGCCTGACGTTCGCCAGGCCGAGCGTTCTCCGTAATGAGATGATGGCAATTACTCTATAGATCTCGTGCCGGCCACAATTGGTTTTAAGAATTTCAGTCCAACATGATCGTGTTACGCGTTTTAATAAACTATTGCAGGAAAAACAATGTTTTGTTAGGTTAAAAAATATTAGTAAAAATATATCTTACTTTAACTTGGTGTTTATGTATTCAATTTTAGCATGAATGACGGCCAAAATTCGCTATAATTTAAACGTAAGCTTACATGACTGATACGAAGAAAAGATTTTCCATGTATTTGGAAAGTAAAATAATTGTCATAGTAATCTGAAAGAAAAATAAGTTAAATTTTTAGACACCTTTTTTCATTTCTTACTTTCCCTTGTTACAGTTCCTTTCTTTAATTTGGTAGGCATCAGAATTGGCTTTTTGGATATCTTCATTTTCAGTGCTTATGAGTGCTAAATTTCTGAGACATTCATCTTGTTTAGCCTAATCCAAGCGAGCGCGCCACCGTCCCGCGTGGTCAGGAGCCCACCTGCGCGCGGCGTGTCGTGGCGTGGCGTGGCGTGGCGTGGCGCGGCGCGGCGCCGAGCCAGCGGCGCGCACTTATCGCTTACCGGTTTATTTGCCGCGCTAAACCGCGTTGCCTCGCGCGGACGCGTCGTAAATTGCCGCCGAGTGAGGTATTTGCTTGGTCACGCGCGCCGTGGCGGAAATATTTACCGCGGGAGCGAACCGACTGGCCCATGCGTCGCCACGCTGCCTGTGCTCCGGGCGCCCAGGCTCCGCGATGCCATGCGACGCGGGGTGAGGCAACAGAGACAGGGCGGGCCGTGGTGGGGCATAGCGTAGCGAGACGTGACGAGGCACGGCGATGCGGAATGGAGAGGAGCGGGATGGGGTGGGGAGGAACGAGACGGGAAGGGCGGGGAAGGGAGGGATGGGACAGGACGGGGAAGGGGAGGGGTATGGAGACCGGTGAGGCAGAGCGGGATGTGGCGGGGAGGGGAGGAGCAGTGACTGGTTTGGACAGGGCGGTGCGCAGCGGGATGGGACGGAACAGGAGGAGATGGAGGGGAAGGGACAGGCGCGGCGGAAGCTGGCGAGGCGACGCAGGACGGAGCGGAGCGAGGCTGGATGGAACGGAGCGAGGAGAGAGAAAGCGAAGCGGGTCGGGGAGGAGTGAGCTGAGCGGAGCGGTACGGGAAGGGATGGGACGGGGCGAGGCGAGGCGGGGTGGGGCTTGGAGGGCGGGGAGAACCGTGGCGGGTTCGGACAGGACGGTGCGCGGTGGGATGGAACAGAAGAGATTGGGAAGAGAGGGGGGATGACGGGCGGAGCGGGGTGGAGACTGGCGAGGCGAGGCAGGGCGGAGCGGAGCGAGAAGGGACGGAGCGGAGCGAGAAAGGACGGATCGGAGTCAGAAGGGACGGAGTGGAGTGGAGCGGAGCGGGGGGAGTGGAGCTGAGCGGAGCGGGGCGGGACGGGACGAGGCGGGGAGGGGTGCGGGTGGACATCGCGCGACGGGCTCTCGCGTCGGACAACATCCGCTACCGCAGCCGCAACGCCGCGCCGCGAAGGGTATTTCGGCGCTTGACTCACTGGGCGCTGCCTGCGGTTTCGGCCTGTGACTTCATGAGTGACTGCGCGCGGGAGAGGAGGAAGCGAGACATCACTCCGGAGCTCTGCCCAAGTTTGCAAAGGTATCGCAATCCCCTACCCGGAACAAAAATATTCAGTGCATGATGGCTGCTTCCTGCTTTGGAACATTTGTTTGCGACATGAATACTGTAAACTACATTATACCATTCCTTCAATATTCTGTTTTATCCATTGCTTACGCATTAGGATCATACATTTGTAATATTATGTTTGTTGAAAATGAATGTCACCCCATCTGAAAGCGTCCGTGATCGACCAAGAACACACTGAATAGACATAATTCCTAATTTCTTTATTAACAACACATTTTTCATCGATTTATTATACTTTAATGTGATAAATGTAAGCAATTATATAAAATGACAACTTATAAATACAGTTCTTACGAATTTGGCCTATTAAGGTATTTTCTGTAGAATTCTTCATGGAGCGATGTCTTTTCCCCAGGATATGACAGGATCATACCGCATCCGTTTCAGGTGTCGTCTGCAAAGAAGAAAATGTCACAAAGTTATTCTTATTATGAATACACTTTAATTAATACATTTATAATTATCTCCTAAATGAAGATACACAGAAAAGCTTTAATTCCTAAACACTTAGATGATTACAACTGTTTAAAAGTGAATTCTCATTTATAATTTTTACACACTGAAGTAACCCGATGTTGCTCCAGTATTTATCACAATTATCTATTAGGAAAAGAAATTAGTTCTATCAAGGTTAAAATGGAAGCTACTTCACATCACTTTCGTCTTACCCATACCCATCCGCCCCAATATACCCGCATCGCTTCGCTACGCCCTCTGACCCCGTCACCGCGCCCCTCCTTGCTTCGCATGGTCCCGCCCGCCCGCTCCGTCTTGTTCGTGCCGCTGACACGCAATCCGTCATCACTAAAATGCCTAGTGGATTGCTTTTAACCAAAATAAGTTACAATATCCGACTTAAGTCCCTTTAAAAAATATTTTGTGAACGTTCTTTTCATATATTGTAAAAGGAACTTATATTCAGTAAATTACTTCCCTTTTCAGATGTCACTATATCAAGCTTCAAAAATGTTGAACCTATAATAATTCTTACGAAAAAGATTTCTTTTACATGTTCTCCTTTTATGTACACCTGTGATGAATATCTAATTATTGTGTAACAAGAGTGTACCAATGCGTATATCAGAAAAGAAATGTGGGCAGAGTTTCCAACGTATACGACCAATTACACTAGGGTACAAAGCGTGTAATGCTTCCTTCCTAGCAGGGCAGCGCAGTGGAAAGAGGGCTGATGGGAAGTAACAGGAGATAGGGGCCAGTCGCCCCGTATCGGAGGCCAGAAGCGGCCGGGGTAGCTCGGGGCAGGTGGAGTGCTCTTGGCCATCGACGCTGTCATTACCGCTCCCCTGGCGCCGCGCCGCGTCGCGGCCGGTCGGCGCAGCTGGCCCATTACCTCTAGCCACTCCGCTCTAACCGCCCCGTCCTCTCGCAGACCACCCAGCCGATCTCCACCTCTCCGCCAATGGGCACGCAACTGCCAGAGCACTTGGGCTTCCATTGCGACGCTACTTTGCCGGGTCAACGTAGGGCCATCGTCAAGTCCTCCGGGTGCTCCAAGCACTTTCGTGCTTTCCTAAACAAGAAACGTATAGTATTAATTGGGGAAGAAATTGTTATTTATGGTTCTGAGTCGATGGATTGCAAAGTGTTTTTCACTTAAGCAAAATTATATGAATTTGTGAAAAGTAACGCTAAAAAATTGAATACATTGATTGTTACATATCTGAATTTCTTTGGGTAAGAGCATTAAAATCTAGACAAATTCATTGATATATAACTGACAGGAATGCAATAACAAAATTCCATCAATGATGAAAATGTACAGAATCATATCGATGCATTTTATGAATAACTGAAATGAAGTCCTTTTATCACGCTGCTTCATCCTGTTTTGTCGAAGACTCTTCACTCACAGTAGTTTTATATAATATAGATTTTAAACGTGTGAGACAAGATATATTTTAATTTTCTGCATCTCCACAGGAGCTCAAATATTTTTGTTACTTGGCTTCCGCTTAAGAATGCTCGTCAGAAGTTATGATTTTCCGCATGAAACAATATCTTCGTTTGCGATTTTATAATTCTCTTTTGTTTCATTTGTTATTCGAGTATGTGTATATTTTTTCAGATTTAATTTTCTAAAAAAATCAATAATAGACCTTATCAGATTTATTATCAGTTTTCAGAAAGAGTCAACTGAAGCTATTGAGTAAACATAATTTTCTCTCATGAAGCATTTGAAAGATCTGGGTTTGTTTTTGATTGTGGGTCTAATTGTATCGTCAATTTATTGAAAAAAGCCATTTAATGTGTACCTGAGGTATACAAATGGCAGAAGACGTGCGTTGACGTTTTGTATTTTGTGGTTGCCAAATTCCTCAATATTGTGCTCAATTAAAAATATAATTTTCTTTGCATTTCATATTGCAAATTGTTTCTGATATTACGATATAGTAGTATTTAATATTAGAAATCGATTCCTCATCTATTTTATTCGTGTTTGCTTTTTCTTTTTTATTTGTGATGATTTTATTATAGAAAATGGTCAGTACACTTAATATTGATTATATTTCTTCCATAGAATCTTGAAATATTAGAAATATCTTTTTCAATTAAGGGAACTTCTAATACAAAAATTTCGAAATTTAGTTCTTATACTCTTGGATGTAACAAATTCAATTATTGAATTTTCTAAAGTAGAAAAATACTGCATAAGTTGCAGATAATTATATTTATTAGTTCAGATAATAGTACAATTCAGGTAAGTTAATAAAATTCAGTATTTCAGGTATATCTAATTTTTAAATTAGGGATATAAATATATCCCTTATAAAATAGTTTACGAAAAATATTAAAAATGAGAGCAGTAATGTAATATTTTATTTTCAGTCAAAACATTTTATTTAAAAGTATTTCTTTAAATTTCGGCATATTAGGAGTAAGAAATTTAGAGAATTAATTATTTTCATTTTTTCCTATATTTTAATTTGTGTGTTTTCGACGACATCGTTTATCATGTGAAATTACCCGTTGACTTGGGTATTTCCGTACATAATTTTGATGTTCCCTACCCCTTCTTCCTGTGACAGTACTCTCAATCCAATAATTCCCTTTCTCTTGTAACATATTTCATTTCAAATATTGTCTTCTGTCATCGTTCATACATTGTGATTACAGAGCAGACTTCCCTCTCTCCGAACAAAATTTTAGTGTGCATGGGGTTGCCTGGGTGCGGTACAACAATGAGGAGAGGGGACGCGTACATTACGCATGCGCCTCCTGAGGTCGAAACATCCGAGCGTTTGCAAGAGAGCGCCACCCCTTGCTTCCCCCCGCGCTAGCGAAGGCATAAAACACTGACCAACAGCACTACCCTTCCCCCCATCTCCACCACCCTTGGTCAGTCACCCCACTGACTCACGGTCTTCGTAGACACCGTCACTATTCTTATGCACCCCTATTAATCGCCAATCGTCAACATTGCTGGCGTTATCGTCCGAATCCGCGCCCTTTAGCTCCTCTAGGACCGCATCGAGCCCTTTGTCGCCGCCAGGTCCACCACCATTTCCACCACCGCCGCCGCCGCCCGTATGATTACTCGCGAGGCCCCGCGCCGGCCTAATACCATTAGCCGCGTCCTGCGTCTCGAGGGGAGTTTTAATACTGGCCGTGCATTAGCGGGGCACTCGTAGGCGCCAGCCTGCCAACCGCTCCTAGTATCCCTTCCCCGCGCGCTTCCTCTTATCAAAGGGGTGGGTCAGCAGTCTCTGCTAGCTAAAACGCCTGAGTTGAGAGCTACTGACTCATACTATACATTAATGACGTGAGAATACTCACGTATTTTATACATTACTGTGTTACCTTTCATTTATTTTTTAAACTGTAAGTAATTAACTCCTTCTGTCGCTGCTCTAGTTCTAGAGAACGAGTAGTTCGAAATGAGACACGAGTTATTGCGTAACATACTGTTCATTCACAGTAGCAGACGCAAAGTGAGATAATAATTATCTCGTATATTACTGGTTTTCTTTCATTTCAATTTAGGAAGCAGCATTACTCACATTGTTCTCTTCATAACATAAAACGTAATTACTTGAGTTTCAGGAACTGTTCAATAATCTTAAATAGCTAATTTCAAACCGGAGAACAAGTTTTATAAAAAAGAGAATCAAAGCATTAATGATGTACACTGAGAACACATCTACTCAACCTCGTTATTCGCGATGAAGTTAATATCGTCGAGCACGCAGGTATGTTAGCCCGTTTTCCATTATTCATCAGTTACTATAATGTGTTTTTTGCACTTTCCTGCCTCCCTTCCATGTTTTGTTCTGACCGGCCCGAAGTCGGCAGTTGGCAAAAATTGCGAATTCACGAAGCGAAGTCGAATCGAGCGATTGGTCGAGCCGAAGACGTGATCTCGCGGCGGGCGCCCGGCGGCGAGTCCGGTTTATAGCCCTCGCCTCCACCCTCCCCACCCCCACCCCGCGAGCCCTCCCACAACCCCGTCCCCCTTCCCCTCCAGCGAGCTCTCCTTCCCGCGCTGCCCTCTTGAAGCCGCTATTGGAATTCAGAGCGAGTGCACGGGGCTTTGGAAAGTGCGCCGTGCCCATACGCAACGAGGCTGCGGAGAATATTTCCATAAATATCCCGACCCGCGTCTCCCCCTTGGCTTCAATTTGTGTAATGAAACGAAATTGAGATGCGACGCCGCTTTATGAAAAAGGCGCGTTGTGGCGGCGCGGCTGCGGAAGGGGGTGGGGTGGGGTGGGAGAGCAGATTCGCGGAGGGCCGTGGCGGAGAGCGAGGGCCTTTTTATCGAGGTGGGCGGTGAGTGGCGGGCGGCATGTGAGTGGTTCGGCGAGTGATGGAGCTCCCTGGACGGGAGGCGATGGTCAGGGCGTCTGCCGACCAATCGACTCAGCCCCGCATCTTTCTTTTCCTTTTCCTTTCCTTTCGTTCTGTGAGATGGTTTACATTAGTTTCTACCTCTACGACGCTACACGCTTTTGTTAAAAATACGGATAGTTGCTAATTCAATGACTGGAATCTTTCTTGTAGATGGTTTATCGTTGATATTGAAAGACATATATTGAAATTACCTAATGAATGATGCACAAATGTATCTAGAAAAATATTCCTGTTCAACTAAAGCAAAAACCAAGATTTAGTAACTTAAAATGTTCCTTAAAAATGGTGTTACAGAATATGATGGATATGATTTAAAATTAGAGATTAAACATTGTTCTACCGCGTGACTGTTAGAATGTATGGGTTTATTTAACTAATTAGAAACAAATTTTTATTTACAAATGGAAAATGTGTATAAAATATTAATAACCAAGATTACATAGAGTAAGCTACTGTTGATTAATGATTATTGCATATTCAAGCTTTCGATTGATATCATTTGAATAATTATTAATAAATAATACACGTATGCTATTAGGGGCATTTTTTCACTTTTCTGTCTTTACAAGGTCGTATAAATGACTAATATTGGCCTTCTTAACCTAGTAAATAAAAATTTTAAGTTACTCCTTTGAAAGTAAATTCCTTAGCAATGAATCCTCGTGCTGAGAAGTAGTCCATTCTCTCGCAGCTGAACCACGACGGCAATCACCAGAGCGTGCTGCAATATCTCTCAGGGTCGCTTGGCGAGGCCACTGCTTGCTCCCACGTTCAAAGAACATCCTGCAACATTGTACACAGTGGAATTATTCGTATACCTACGTTCAGTACTTCATGACAATACAACATTTATCACACTGTATTGGCATGAAACGTCTTATGAATTGTTAAATATGCGACATGCCGTTTTAATAAACAATAAACAAATTATTACATTACACTGGGAATATACCATGAGGAAAAGAGGGAAGGAGAAATGACTGACGGAAGTAAGATATCTCCTTATATTATATCTCACTTGCGTAAGAGTATTGTAAAGTATTGTAAAATAAATCACATTTGCCTACTTTCCACTCCTATCTCATTGTACCAAACTATATTTTAACCTAAAGGAGCCCAATAAAAAACATCTTTTACATTCGGATTGAAACAATACCATGTAGAAGCAAAGTCAACCAACTTTTCCTCGCTTTGCTTAACTATAAAGAAAAATTTGAGAAAATCGTTATCCCAGTGCCTCACGTCATTCGGCCGTAGGAAGGGAAGCCTCGAACCGCCTCCACACGCGCGCTGAGCGCCGTGGGGGCGTGGCGTGGCGTGACGTGACGTGACGTGACGGGGCGGGGCGGGGCGGGCCGGGGCGGGGCAGGGCGGGGCGGGGCGGGGCGGGGCGGGGCGTGGTGTGGTGTGGTGTGGCGTGACGGGGTGGGACAAGTTGGGGCGGGGCGGGGCACAGCAGCGCAGGGCACAGGGCGCGGGGGCGGGGCGCGCGGGTGGGCGTGGGTGGCGCCGGCGCCTGCCAGTGACAGGACGCGCGGACGAGAAGCAGGCGCGCGCGAGGGTGCTGCCGCCGGTGCGAGAGGCGTCGTGGGCGGAGCGGGGCGGAGCGCCGGCGCCACCCGGGCGCGCTCTCGATAAACAGCGCCGCCCGCGGGTGGGCGCGGGTGTGCGGTGGGCCCGTGGGAACGGCCTGGCGCTTACGACCCCCGAGGGCGGCGCAGCGGAATAAAAGCGCTGCGCTCATGAGCCGCGCGCTTCCACTTGGAGAGCTGCACCGCTTTTTTACGCGCTTTCTTTTACTCACGGACGAGTTTGTTTGCATATACTTTCGAAGAAATATCCAAACACAATATTACTGTATATTTGAGAAGAAACAACGACCGAGTACTTTGTAGCTTCTTGTTTAAAGTGCTTTAATAATTCATTTTAGGTCTACAAATTATGTTGGAATTTTGAATGTTTGTATTTCTTCAAAATTGTAATTTTCGTTTTAAATTTAATCAGGTAAAACAATTAGAATTTGTTTTTCAAATTGTCATTAACTAATCTCTAAATAATCTACTAGAGAAAACATATCTTGAATCTCACTTATTAAATACAATTTAATACAAAATCTATGCAATGGTTTTTAAAATTATTATTTTCTTGACATAAACAGACTTGAAGAAATAATTGTCATATATACTTTATTCAAATAATATTTATATTGCGGAGATAAGTTTACTTTGTTTTGGCTTGAGAAATCTCCCAGAAGATTAAAAGTTCATCTCGTAATTTGGAGAATAGTAATTCGTGTTCTAGGAAATGAAATGGTATTTAGATATAGGTTATTGAAAGGATATCATAAAATATAAAAAACAGAGGTCACACATGTTGATCTCACATTCTTCATATTTGAGAACGTTATTCATATATTCAGTATCTCTGGTGCCTCTAAACGGAGTTACCATAAACTAAGATAATGTTGTCTAACTGAGGGTTAAAAGCCACCACGAAGTAGTGTTCAAGCTAGAGGTCTTACTCCGAACTTTCGATAAAGAACGAAGGGTGGTTCTGTGGATATAGCTTCCACCGATGCATTAACAAGGGAGTTAGAATGTTGATAAACAAAATGTGACGCGGGCCAAATACAGTGAGTTTCGGCAGAATCGCTATTAAACCCGTGGCGAAAGACGAGGCTTCTCTTTGCGCCACGACACTCCTGCGGTTGGCGGACGTTGTTTGCCTTCCATATCGACGAGGTTGTTTTTTCTCGCGGGCGACGAGAGGCGCGCGCCGCACAGGATGTCTGCTGCCGGCGCAGCGCGGCGCTCGTGTAAACGCCCCCGACGAATCAACATCCGCCGCCCAACGCTGCCCGCCCCCGGCGCGCCCTCTGCTTGTACTCCGTTCACAGCGCGCGCCAAGGCGCACCCCTCGAAGCCCAACTGCTCAACTCCCCCTTGCCTGCCCTCTCGCCCACCCGTCCCTCCACCTTTCCATTCGCGTGCTCTTCTCTCTAATGGTCATTTTTTCCTGTGATACCCCACGCTCACGCTCCGCTCCCCGATTGTCTGTTCTCTATTCCGCAAGCTCTCTCTATTCTGCACGCCCCCACTGGAATCAGTTCTATTGTAATGTGAGTGGGAGGCATAACCTGCAATTTGGCTATTTGCTTGGGTATTTTTAAATTCAAATACCCGACTAGGAGAGGTGGCACGGGGTATCAACCGATGTCACTGCAGTGCCTCGGACCGGGAGGTCCTGGGTTTGAGTCCTGACGGTGGCAGGATGTTCTACAATAACAAGGTTTTTTCGTAGAATTCATTCGCTGTCTGGAAGAGAATTCTAGCCACGACTACAGACCGTGCGCGATCTTTTCTTTCCTTTCCTTGTTCTGTCCTTGCCCTTTACTCATACACACTTACACTTACAGGCACTACACTATCCCATATGCCGGAAGACCGGTCGGGAACTTAGAGCGTGACCTGGCTGGAGTGGTACCTCCGCTGGTGAGAGATACCTGGTTATGGAAAAACCTGCTAACCGGCAAGTAGGTCGGCGCCAGATCTCACCATCCAGCGGGGAAAGATCACCACCACCTCCCGAGGGGGAAAACACTCACTTCCCTTACAGGACTAATGATCTTAGTTGTTCACGCGCAAGGAATCATCAATCAATCAATCCAAATGCCCCACCTTGAAACGCCTACCTGCTTACATACGGTATTATTCAATGATTTCAATCCTCTGTTCGCGCATGCTCAATTGCCTTTGCGCACACGTTTTGTTAGCTTTGCTTCGAGTTATTGCCCCCCCCCTTCTCGTCACCTGTATTACAATAGTATTATTTGCTTTCTTCCTGCATCTCTTCCTGTTTCTTTCTTTTCTTTTTTGTTGTATTTGACAAACTCTGACGTCTCCTACACTTGACCACCCAACTCGCATATCCCCGAGAGTATCTTCTGAAACAGAATCCTTAACAGCTCGCGCCGTAGTCCTCTCTTCCCCGTCAGCTCTCCTCACCATCCTCCACTTCCGCTCGCTGGTGCAAGATCGCCGCCTGTTGAAGTCACCGAGGTCCGGGAAAGGGTGGGTGCCTCCTCCCAACGCGTCACGCTTTCGGAACACGACTTCCGGTAGTCTTGTCGTCGCAGCACACGTGAGGCTTCGTTTAGACTGCCACGACCATGTTTGAGCAGGATGACCCGCGCAGGAAACGAGCTGAGAAGGACATCTTCCCCATTGTTGTGCTTTCCTCGAAGCTGTTGTAACCTTGACTGCTATGTGAAGAATGAAGCTAATGATACGAACGGAAAATGCGTGCTCTGATATGGCTGCAAAGGCGAGTACAAATTATTTATTCGGTAAGTGATTTAGTTCGACTTTAAAAGCAAACATTTTTTCCGAAAAATCGAATAAAAAATTACTGGAATTTAGTGGTCGTTATTTCAGTGAAGTTAAACTTTTTGATATATTCTCCTCTTGTAATGAAAAAGTGAAAAAATGTGGGGTGTAAATTTTGAGAATGATTACACATTATTAACTCGTGTCATCGATCACTTGAAGGTTTTCTGCAGTATGTTTTGGATTTGTTTCATTCAAAAGGTTGTAATGGGGATTGTGTGCTTGTATAAGATCCAAATAAAAGAAAAATGTGGTTGACGGGTGGGAGTGGAGGGGGGAAAGCGTAACGCGCACTGACGTCTCTATCATGTTACGATATAACTACCATGACACAATATTCGATTAACGTTTACAGCGATACTAACATCACACGCTACTCAAAATTGTCGGTCATGCTACACATTTTATAACAATTAATCTCACTCTCGACAATTAAAATGTCGCGCAGATCATTAACCGTGACATTCTGGCCATGCGTTTGATTTGTTTTGTAATTTGAGGTAACAACACTGCAAGTGCCGAAGTTTCAGATTCCCTGTGGTTATGTTACGGTACTGACGTTACATGCGACAACAAATTATCAGCCGCATTCCAATTTCATACCTCAGGTATCAAAAGAACTCACATTGAACTACATTTGAGAATTTCTGCCCGGCATAAATTATAATGTTCAATAAAAGTGCCGTTGAAATCATGGTTATTCGACGATGATACTTAAATAACAAGTGGTCGTCTGCAGAGTACCAACGTCAGTCACGAGGTACAGACACGATATATTCTTACTAAAAATATTTTATTGAAAAATATAATTAGTAACCTGAAAAATATCTCAATTGTAATTCAAGTTGAGTTCTTTCACGCAATTGAAATTCTGAAGTGCTCGGTGCTGTTCTAAATTTAGTACCCTTTAAATACAATGAGCAGAGTAGGTTGAAAAATTCCATTAATGACAAATTGATGAACACTATATGAGTGAAGAAGGTAATATTAATTTATATTTCCGGGTTTGTTTTTCAATTGTATATTTATTGTCATAGTACAGATGGAGCATAAGCTACTTTACGCAAGGCCCTTTTCGATTGCATGCCTATAAAATAGCACTTTCGTAATTTCAAGCGAAGAAAACCCGTTACATACAAATAGCGTCGTAAAATATTGGAAACGGACTTTTTCCAGGACACACAGATCTTTCTATCTAGTTTTCAGTTTATTAACTGGTTTTTGGTCTTACAAATTAAACAACTATGAGTTAATGGTTCGTAATAAGTTTTTGCAATGTGTGAAGATTTTATATTCCCTTTCATGCCTCAATAACACGATAAAGAATTCGTGACGTACAAAGGAACCGAATTCTCAGTCTTTCATTTTGAGCAGAGCTGTCTGCTTGGTAGCCGTCTGCACTATGTAGATCCCTGATACGAAATAGAATATTAATATGTACAATACAGTAGTACATTAATGTGTCACTTCTGAAATAGAATGAAAGTTAGGAACATTATTAACACCATCAAGAAATTATTAGCTATTCAAATTAGCTATTTAAGATATCCCTGCTTGTTTTTAATGGTCTCACTAGCTGATTACCCTTTGTTACCTGAATATTTTATTACAATAATCCTCTGCTCGCAACGCCCAGCATAGTCCTCCGTCACCAAGCAGCGACTATTCGCAGTTAGATGCGGATTGCACCATTTTCAATAACCTAAATTGTTTGGGGTGTTACCAAATTTGTTGTGACATTTCAGGATCGCGAAACCCTATCTCTTTTTCTCAGCTACTCAAAAGTGTTCGTGCAAAAAGCAACTGCTCCGCCCGCACCGCACGTTCTGCCCGGTCCCGTCCACATCGCCCTGCTACAATAGCGACGCCTAGGATACAATTAACATTTTTCAAATTTAAAAAATTTAACAAATTTCGGACCAGTCGCTCCACAGGTTCAAATTATTTGTTCGTGGTTTGTGATAAAATCTTTTGTTCCAGTTGTTCGTGAGAAACACATTTGTACATTCGTTTATGCACTTTTTTCTGCTTTATATGTACTGGAAAATGAACATAAGCTTCATGAAATATTGTCAGAGAACAAATTTTCGAAAAGAGTTCTCTGGAAGAAATGTAATACTATGTAGGGCAGCATAGGAACCCATTTTTTTTTCAAGTTCTATGCAGAAAGACATTATGCATAGCAACGAGGGAACGTTGCGCGACAAAAAAGGAGACATCGCCGTTCCCATTGACACTCGTAGTTCTCTTCTGTTTGTCCCTCCCACCGGGAGCGGTACCTCAGTGCATGAGCTGATGTCAATGCAGCGCTTTTGACCGGTAGGTCCTAGGTTCGAGTCCTGATGACGGCAGGATTTTCGACACTAGCTTTTCAGCTAGGTCGAATTCAGTCGTTGTTGGAGATTCTGGAAGCCGGCTGCTCTGATCGGTAGTTTTTCATGGTTTCCCCGATCAATACCAGGCGAATGCCGGAGCAGTACCCTACTAAACGAGCCACGGACCGCGCGCGATTTGTCCTATCCTCTCCCCTTATACACACACACTTACACTAACATGCACTACACTATCACATATTCCGGAAGGCCGGTCGGGAGCTTAGAGCTTGTCCCGGCTGGGGCGGTGCCCCGCTGGTGGGAGAGACCTGGTTAGGGGAAAACCACTAGCCGACGGTAGTTCGGTGCCGGATCTCGCCATCCAGCGGGGAAGATCACCACCATCTCCCGAGAAAAAACGTGCACTACACTAACGGGACTAATGACCAAAGCAGTTGACGCGCTCGGAAACACGAAAAAATCAATCAATGTTTGTCTCTCCCTTGTTGCCCCCTTTATTTGAATTCTCTCTGTCGTCCCGTTCTGCAGCGTTCTATCCGTGTGTACCCGGCCTCAGCGAACACGCAGCGTTTTGTGTTGAACGGGGCCCGTCCTTGCCGGCGGAGGCAGCGTCGATCGCGGCCGGAAGTTTACGTCGCCCGCGTCTCCTTGTTTAGATCCCCGTCTGTCACGGCGGCGGCGGCGGAGCTGGTCGTGGGGGCGGTGGCAGCGCGGGTGCAGTAAATCAAACAGCTGACACTCGCACTGATGACCTCCACCTAAGGTCTGCGTACTTCCCTCTCAAACTCTGCTTCGTCACCATTCGGGAGCAAAATGCTGCTCACATTAAATACCTTACATTATCCCCTCTTGGCCTGACAGTGAGTGCAATTATCTAATTGATTTGAAAGGCCAGAATCTGCGATGAGGTCATCATACCTGAGATGACGGAAGTATGTCTGATACAAATAAACGTAACATCTATTATTTTTAATAATATTCAATGGATTTATATCAGAGTGGTATATTATTTTCTGCTCAATTACGTATGATTTCACGGTATAATTTTGTTAGATATATTTCGTATTAAACAAGGTCGCCAGAAACATTAGCAACTATGCGTTAACTCAAATATTCTTAAGTGAATTGCGTTAAGTACTGTTAATTATTTTCAAATATATAGCTTACTAAATAATTTAACCCCAGGAATTATCTAAGTCTCAGAAAGTGGTCGACTACTTGATCATGTATTTACATCGTCCATCCTAATGGGTTTGACAAGATAAATTAGAAATTGAGTTGTCTTTAATCCCACAGCTTATTTTTTTATTTGAGGACTGATACAATGATAAAAAACAATGAGATGACAAAACATTACAATTTAAAGTTTTTAAAGACACTGTCTTTTTGGTAGAAAAATTGTTACTAAATTCTTACTCAGAATTTGTCAATATTATTTTGTATATAAACATGTACTACTCCAATTTGTTGTTTGGATATCTACGGAGTAATTAGAAATTCCCATATTTTAAGTTAAATTCTAGTCCACCCCCCCCCCCCAAAATAGAGGACTTTTTCAAAATAAACGATCACAAATTGTCACAGCTTCATTATTAGTATATTAATATGATTAGTTGCTTAATTAGTTGCTTTAATTTTGGAAAGCACTTTTTGGCTACAAAGACTGTAACAATTTCATGGTATCTACATAATTTTAATCTATTGATCAGCACCTACGCGTTTATTTTGTAGGCTAGAATAGTGCGTCCACATAGTTTCGCTCTGCAGCCAATTCATCGCTCGCCCCCTTATCGCTGCGCTTCTTTGTTTCATCGCGCCGCGCGCTTTCGGCGCTTCGCCCCTCGGTTGTTGCGAGGGCGGCGCGGCGCAAACACTGGCTCGTCCTCCGCCCGGCGCCGCCCCCGGGCCCGTATTACGAGCTTCGGGTGACGATGTAGATCCTAATCTGCGTGTGGACAATTCGCTAAGAGCCTGGCGCCGCCGCGTCGCGTCTAGTGTGGGCGAGAGGGGTGAAGTCGGGGACCGATGGCGGTTGGGCAAAGGCGTGGGCGGGGCGGGGCGGGATGGCGGGGGCGGCGCCTCAGTCAGCTCTGCGCCTTCCCATAAAGTGACACGTCCGCACGTGGGTTATGCCGGGCCCGTTATGACGCCGAGGGGGCGCCGGGGGTGGGGGCGGGGCTGGGGCTGGGGGTGGCAATCTCGAGATGGCCCGCCGGCCACCTGCGCCTCTATCCCGAGAGCGCCGCGTCACCCGGGCGCAGCGCCCGGCAGCGGCCTCAGGGGCCCGGGGGCGGGAGATAACCTCTGCCTGGCCAGCAGTCGCGTTTCAGAAATTGATGTTTTCTTTAGATTTGTCTTCTCTGCACTGTACACTTCGTAGATTCAGGATATTAATGTTGCTCTACGAAGTCATTCATGAAGAACAAGAAACATGCAACTAAAATTGTCCTTTTTCGAAGAAAAAACTATACAAATCTTACTCTTCCAAACAATGAATTATTTTTTCGTTAATATCGTAGCAAATTATCACTGCATCCACATATTTGGATTTTTAAAAGAATACATGTAGGCTACTACGAATCATTTATCGTTCAATCTTAAATAGTCCTGTCCAACACACAATGCACTTTTTTTCACTCTTGAAAATTGTGAAAGTATTTATTATGTTTTGATTTTAATAAAAAACATCAGCAAGTCATTGATAAATGATGGTAACTCCACCCTAACAAGTATGGAGTAAATGAAAAATAAAGACTATTGAGGATTACTATTATACAATTATTAAAAAATTAAATATTAGTTTTTCACAATGTACTGCTGAATCAACTATATACGTTGAAGATATTATTAACGTACACACAGTAAGGAATTGTAATAAGTCACTAATTTCATTTTTAATAAACATTTAAATTTCTATTGTATACTTCACAGGCGCGGATGTACTTCTAATAGCTTTTCAAAATTGAAGTGTGTTTTCCAGGTGATAGTTACTAAGCAGGAAATACTTTACTGTGTTTGATAGGATAGAAGGGAGAATGACATTCACAAATTCATTCTCTGCAAATTACGAGAGAAAAAGAATAAAAAAAATTGTATGCTTATTTATTTTTTTGTGGGCGAAAATGTAATTATGAAAGATTTCCATTTTTATTTAGATATTTTAAACACCTTGGCTTTCTAGAAAATTGCGATAATGTAAAAAAAATTAGAAAAATTTTATGAACCTAAGGAAAATGGAAATTACCAATGAAAAGTAATGGCAAAAATTAAAGTATATCAAATGCTGATAGCTGAGAATTTAGCAGTGTACGAATATAACAGCTGCACAGTAAAGCTAGGTTATTTTAAGATAAGATACGATTTTTATTTGAATAGTTAAGTTGTTGTGTTATCACATTCCAGTTCTCTTACGCTTAATTATAAGTGGCTGTCTAGTTGAGTCGTAAAATTAAGTAATAGGAACTTCCATCTATGAACACGACAAATTCTCTCTGAGAGAAATTTTCCATCGCACTCAGAGCACCTAGACGTGGGGAGAGACTTCTACAGAGACGTAGTTACGAGCCTGCGTCGTTTAATCTACATTCCCCACCAGCAGCGTCTGATAATCCACGACGACACGAAACTTTACACCGGGCGCCAGGACGGCGGCGTCGCGACGTTGAAGGAACGTAGGTAGCGTCGCCGCCCACGGCGCCCGGCGCGGAGGCCAGGGATGGCAGTGAAGGGGAGGCAGCTCAATTCGCCACGCCTCGCTGAATATTCAAACCACTCGGGGGGATGGCGAGGGAGGGTTAATTTGGAACGTGACGATTACGCTACCTCCACCTCGCCCCCGTGAGTGGGAATCACGGCGCACGGGAGGATTATAGGCCCCCGGCGACGACGGCGGGGAGGTTTTCACAACGGCTGGCGTAAATACCGGAGTGAACGCCCCGGGAATGCTTCTGCTTTTCTGCGCGGGCGCAAGTTACCATACAAATCGAGCGAGCGATTTGCATGGCGATGGCAGGGCGCGCCCGGTTTCGTCCCGTTCTTGAACGGCTATGGAAATGAAGGTAAGGACGGGTGCGGTGGCGATGGCGACTGGGCCGGTTTAACGTGTGCCGCACAAGAAAGGCTGAGTTTTGTTTGCGTTTTGTTTCAGTTCTTCTCACTGAACGATGTGCACCGCAAACAGGCACCTCCGACGAGAAATATAGAAGTGTTTATGTAATGAGACGGGAAAGAGTCGTCTAGATAGCGGGGAAGAAACGAAGAAAAACTTGATCTGCTAAAAGGGAAGAAATGTTGCGAGTTTAGTGCAAGTACTCGTAGGAGAGGGAGCCGGAGGGGCGCCCCAAATCCCCTATAATTTCCGGACAAACGGTCCCCCGGGGGCGGCCTTGCTCGGGACGACCACTCAGCCCCGGACACAGGGGCTCTGGCCACTGCCGCCCCCACCCCCGAGCTGTCTTAGCGTAATGGCCGCCGCCGACCGCTCGCTCCATTGGTCAGTGGCCAAGGCGGCCTCTCCCGGGGTGGAACAGAGCCCCAGCGACCCATCACTGCTTTTCCCTCCCGGACATCCCCGCGCCTTCGGGGGTAGCCGACGCCGTGCTATATATTTCAGATTTCTCTCCAGCCCGCGGACGGGTTTTAATATAATTTTCTTCTGGGCCGCCGCCCTTGCTAATTGCTGGGGGTGCGGACAGGCGCATGGAGAGGGGCGGCGATGGAGGCGGTGGCGGTTGCGGGGAGCGGCTCGGCGCCGCCTCGACTTTACGAGGGAACCGCGAGTGTCGGATCCGGTTATGACAGCAGCGCTCGGCGTTAATTGGGGAGCACAATGGCAGCGGGGAAGGATTGCGCGGCGGGGGGCGGGGGGCGTGGCCGCGGGGGGTGGCACGGGGCGACGCACCGCGCCGCTGCGTCGCGCGCATTATGCGTCAGCGCGGGCGCGGGCGGGGGCGGCGACGGCGTCATCCGTTATTAGAAAGGGGTGCGTGGCAGAGGCGGCGCCAGCGCCAGCGGGGGGCGGGCGGGCAGGGGAGGCGTGCATGGGGCGCGTGGTCAGCGCAATTTCTGCTGCCGCAGGCCGGGAACACTGGACGCACTAGCGTGTTCACTCCCAATGCCCCTGCCGCACCGACGCCATCGCTGCATCCACACCAGTCTCACCATTTTCAGCCATCGCTTCCCATCTTCAGCAAAAATATGCTTTGTTTCACCTCGATATCACAGCTATTTTCATCTTTGCAATTCCTCCGTCGGTGCACTCCTTCCTCTCATTAGTTCTTTCACATGGCAGATCACTTCTCCCTGCATGCTCTTCCAAACGCAACTCCCTTGAA
The DNA here is from genome assembly GCA_011170035.1 of Teleogryllus occipitalis. Taxonomy (NCBI): domain Eukaryota; kingdom Metazoa; phylum Arthropoda; class Insecta; order Orthoptera; family Gryllidae; genus Teleogryllus; species Teleogryllus occipitalis. The sequence goes on along the minus strand of BLKR01000046.1, from coordinate 831,521 downwards.
ACCATTTTCCTCTTCCGTCGACGTCGTTTTCGCCTCTCCCGTTCCCATCACGGACGTCGCAGACTTCGGCGCCGCCGGAAACTTTAGTAGGCGCGGTAATGAAGCGGCGGGTCGGCGCCCGGCGCAGCCGCTCGCCAAACGCGCCGCGCCTAACGGCCGGCGCGGCACCGCCGATCTCTGGAGACCGCCCCTGCAGCGGCAATCGCCCGAGACGCGACGGCCGCTGACGAGGCCGACTCGGCCTAATAGGATGGCAGGACGCGCCTCACAACTATTGTCCTGGAGCAGGGTTTCAAAACGACCGCTCGTTAGGCTTTACTGTTGGCACGATGCATAATACTAGACCGTTTGTAAATTACTCGCAGCTGAAGATGCCTCGTTTACTTCGGGAAGTTGATGAAACACGGAAGTAGTCAGGTTAATGTTGATGATTGTTCAGACGCCTTTCAAAGTACTGTTCAAAATTGTGTTCGGAAAACAAGTTATTCAAAGAACTGTATTGTGAATAGAAGAAATAAATTCATTAGGGAAGGTTATCATTGAAAAGGAAATTATTTTTACTTCTCCGACGTTTTATCTGTCAACGTACAATTAATTGTAAGAGAGAAAATATCATAAATGAAAATAATTTTCAATTTTAAAGAAATTTGTATGAAGGTTTAAATTCTCAATTCAACGTAAAACTTACTTTTTTAATTATTATATCTTCTACGGTTTAGATTAACGTTTTCCTTCTCCCTAACTAGCGACTGCCTTTTAATCTTTACTAGGAAGAAAAAAATTAAGTTTTGTTCTATGTCAGTTCGCTCTAGCTTTTAGAGTGGTGGATTTTATCATTATGAGTTGTATTTTTCTTAAAACTGGGAAGATTAAGAAACTACCTCATTTTTACATTAATATGTTCAATATCTTTTAGAATTACTACACTAGAAGCATTTTTATTCATAGATATAACATATTTTTATTATCAATAACTCATTATCAGTCTATGCGTGATATCACGTTTAGTAAATTGAGACCGAAGCGTCTCGTGACGAATATGGACGGCCTATGGCAGGAGAATTCGCTCGTTGCCGCCTCCACCCGACAGCTACCCCGCCACAGCACCCGCTGCGCCCGCCCCTTCGCCCCGCCCCGTCTCTCCACGTGCTGCAGAGGGGCTTTTAGGGCGAGGACCCCCGCGCAGCAGCGCGGAACCAGAGTAAAAGTACCCTGCCACCTCCGCCCCGCCCACTTCCCCCCGACACATTCGCTTGCAGGATCCTGTCGCTTACGTGCCCCGGCCCGCTCCGCCGCGTTCGGCCCGCGCCCGGACGTCGATCCGGGAAGAAAGAGTCGATCTCACGAAAGTACAATGGAGCCGTGAAAGCTCTCCCGCGGCGGCGCGACGGGGCGCTCGGGGGGCGGGGGCTGCCGAGACGAAGGCGGGCCAGACGCCAAGGAGAGAAAGAGAAGAGGAGGAGACAACGAAAGCGCACGAAGCCTAGCGACACCGAACTGGCGGACCAAATAGGCGTGCTTGGTGATAATGCAGGAAGTGACAAAGGCGGCAAACATGTAGGCAGTGGTGAGAAGGAGAGGTTTTGATAAGGCGACGGAGCCGAATGGCGTTGGCAATGACAATGGTGACGTGGTAATGGACCAAACTGTGCGGAGCGGGAAGCAAACGGAAGCAGCCATAAGGGAAGCTCAAATTCACGAAGCGGATCGTCGGGTGTGAGATGGAGCTGAAGGGATGGCGGGGAAAATGCGATTTCTGCGGACTTCCGCGCGCAAGCGCCCAGTGTTTGTTAAAGTCATTACCTCACGCTATTAAATATAGATTCGTCGTCGGGGCGGGGAGGATTCCATATTTCGTTTGGACAATAGTGATTTACGCCGGTAAGCGCGAAAGAGTAAGAAAGAAAATTAGCACTATTCCATATACATTTCACCCGCTGTAGTCTATGTAGATTAATCAAGCTTTTCTACTTGTATTAGAAAACAATATGTAAAATATTTTTACACCTACATTGATACAGGTATATTATCATATTAACTGAACTTAGAAAACATTAGTAACTATCACTTGTCTAACAATTAATGGAAAAAATATTGTGATATAATTAGTTGAATATGTCATACGTGAATGAGTTAAAATTCAATCACATGAACGAATCATCATGAATACGTCGTAATATTATTTTTTCAGAATATTTTTTTATTGAGCAGTACTATTCAATGAATCTATTAAGTCGGCTCTAACAACTTAAAATTTAATATTAATAATGATTCCTGCATCACCCTATTATTACTCATAGACTGTTTCTCTAGATAACACATATGGAAATGAATAAACACTGTTGTTGTTGCTGCATTGACATCTCTTCTCTATGCAATATTTACGATTCAGATATGTAAATGTGACTGCTCTGATTTCCATAATGCGCTAGCGTTTCTCTCGTAAACGGGAAATGAAATCGTAATCCAGTTGCCACCTAATCTATAGGTTTCGTAAACGTAAATTTATTGCACTGCGATCTCCAAGAGGGCTAAAAAACAAAAAGCGTGAGAACACGTGTACTCACAGGCGCGGTGCCTCCCATCAATCACATGACGCAATATTGTTGGAACGCGGCAGCGACTACTCTCCAGGAAATGGAAAGCCTGGCTGCTGGCCGGCCGCGTGGATTGCTCGGGGCTCCCAGCTGACCGACAGCGGCGGCGGCATCATAGGCCGGACGCGGCGTGATAGCGACAGAGGGTCGTCCCACGGACAATACTTATTAAATTCAGCCGTGATTTATGGTCCGCACTCGCAGAGGAAATGGAAGCGTCGCTGGCTGCGGCGGAGGCGGCCCAACTATAGTCCGTGGAGAGAAGGGGGTAATGGGCTTTGTTAGAGGAAGATGCGGTGATGGTCCAGTAAGAGGAGGCGGTTGTGATGACAGCCTCATCGCCAGCAACAACAATGGTAGCAGTAATTTTGAGGGGTTAGACTATTTTTTTCTAATGAAGTTGGATCATGGTGATAATGATCTAACAATCGAAATAAAACAAATACACAATCAAATATACAATCGAAAGTAAATTCCGTTACTAGTTATGGATGAAATGGAATATAACACTGATAGTTACAATTTTGTAACATCAATCGCTAGTAATGGCATAAGCAAGTCCGTTGTCAATTTAATGGCAATGGTAGTATCATTGTTGTCATGGACATGTAATGGCAATGGTACAGGTACATGTGCGAACGAGGGAAGCGCTTGTGTGTAGAGGCTTAGGTGAGTGGGCATGGCGGCGACGGCCTGCAGCGTGGGCGTGCGTGTTAATGCCGATGACAAAGAAGGGGCGGGGCGGCCGGTAAGGGTTGGCTTCCCGCGCGCCGCGTTCCGCCCTCGGCCATTGTCTCGGCGCGCGGGGGTGAGCCAGCGAGGAGGGGCGGGGCAGAGCGACGGGGGCCGTGGGGGTGGCACGGAAGCGGCGGATGGGTCCGCCGATAAGGCGGGGGCGTAATGCGCCCAGGGCCGCCAACTGCCTCCGCCCCGGAGACGTGGGCGAGCGGGCGGGCGAGGGCGTGCGTGGCGTTCGGGCGTGGGGCGCTTGATCGATTTCGCTGCGAAGAGCTCGTAAAGGAGGAGATCGAGAGATAAGCGTTTCTTTCGCGAGGGTGCGACATCGCAGGTGATTTTCAAGGTATTCCAATGAAATGTGAGTGATTTTACTGTTTCTTTAATGGCTACCAAATGACGGTTTCTCCTCATAACGTGATATTTCATTTTTAAGTTTATTAACTTTGAAGTAAAAGGCCTTAACAAATCTTTTTTGTATTTTGAGTTCATTAATTTATAACTTTTTTCAATTTATTAATATAATCATTTTGCTTTCAGAAAATAAAAAAAGTTAAATAAAATTTGAAATAATGATGCCTTTTGAGAATAATCCTAAATATATATATATATATATATATATATATATATATATATATATATATATATATATATATATTGTTAATTAAAATATTCTGAGATAAGTGGTGGGAATTTTTAACTACAATAGCAAACATTATTTTTGGTGTAGATGAGTATGTTTTTCAGACAGATCGAAATGTCAATTTTCAAATCTTCGATTAAAAAATTTGACGAAGATGTGCTGCGAAAAAAACAACAACAAAAAAGTAGTATATTTAATGAAGTATTCCAGATGTGTTACTAGACTTAATTCACAGAGGGTAAGTTAATTAACTCAAAGTCTTTCGAACCACAATCGCTTGGCACAATGTCGAAAAGTTTGTTATACAACACAACCACTTGCTGAAGGTTGGCAGTATTGTAGCAGGGTCCATAGCGACCGGCACCCACACACACGCATGGGCCCTCGTGCACTCCTCCACGCTGCTGGGGCCACGCGCCCGCAGGCGGGCCCCGCGTGTCGCAGTCGGGTCAGGTCCTCCGCCTTCTCCTCCCAAGGAAATGGACCCGCCGCTGTTTGTATGCTTATCTGGCGCGCGGCGCGGCGCGACGCGGCGCCCCCGGGGAGCCGGCGGCAGTGGCGGGAGCGGGGTGGGGTCGGGGGCGGGGCGGGGGCGGGAGCGGGAGCGGAGGCGACGCGGGCGGCGCCGCGCGGCCGCGCGGTCCGCCCTCCGAGTCCCTTAATACTCCTCCCGCACCCGAACGCACGCTGCGCGCTTTTATGATTTTCCTTGTATTTTTCTTCCCGCTCGCTGCCGCCTTGCCCACTCTCTCGCAGCGCCCGACCGAAGCGTTTTTTTTTTCTTTCTTTCTCTCACTACCACACACTTCTCGCGTCTCCCCAATCCTTTCATTTCCAACAGCGAGATAAGGCGGGCACTGTGTACACGAATCTCTGAGGCCAAGAGGGTTTGTATTTATGTAGAGAACGTGTCCAACTGGCACTTGGAGTAAATTTTGTAGCTGAACTAATAAATAGTTGGTCGACCGCGGTCGTGTGTGTGAGCAAAGAAAGTTCGCAGAGGTGGCTCGGAACATAGAGGGTTGGCCCTTGGAGAGACGTTATGTGGAATTTAGGGAGAGAGAGAGTCAGCCATAAGGCGAAAAGATATGAGGATTTTCCGTGGGTAAAGGGAGGGGGAGGGACAGATTGAAGGAAAGTTTGAGAAGAGTGAGGTGAGAGGGGAAAGGATAAGAGTTAAAAGTTAACACTGAATAGAAAAATCACTGGCAAGTTGTAAACAAGTACAGACGATTGAAATTGGATCGGTGGGCTTAAAGAAAAAAACAATGGCGCGAAGATGAGATAGATGGCAAACAAAATAATGGCTTTGCTGAAAAAACTTGGTAATGATTGAATAAGGATAACACTCTGGTGGTCAGTTGTCGGATGGTCGGTGGTTCTGTAACGGATAGCGCAGTGCTAGAGACCCTGATAGGATGTTTTTGAATGCTGATGATTCGAGAGGGATTCGAGCCGAATGGCAAGCCTGACAGGAACGAGGAGGTGCCATACTGAAGCGGTTGCAGGAAGGGCGTGACTGGGATCATAGCGGGCCCTGTGTGAAGCGAGCGCCAAGTGACGAACGCCAGAGCGCCGCCCGCGCGTGTGGTCTCCCTGAGCGCTCCCCAGAGGAAGTGGCATGATAGCATTTGATGACTCCGCCACCAGACGCGAGTGCGGAGCGCGAGATGTAAAGACAGATATCGAGATGCGGTGGCAATCCCGTCGACTTCTTATGCCTATCCTGCAGGATTGTGTGGCTGGTTTATGGAATAGGGAGACGCCTCCAAAGCGCCCTTTGTTACGTTCTTGTTTTTGTGTCGCGCTGGTGGCTGAGTGTGATATATGGTGTTTGTTCTTTTCTTTGACTGTGTTTTATCTAAATTGGGCATTTGTGTTTAGAAGCATATTTTACAGAATTGAACTATGCTTCATAAGAAACAAAGCCACATTAAAAATTGTTTGGGTTTTAGTAGTCACCCGTGAAGATGATGTCAAAATTCATTTATTCATATTTTTAAAAGTACCTCAACAAAAAGATGCTCATTTTGAACTTCTCTATTTGCTTTGACTTTAAAAATAAAAAAGGGAGCTCATGGAAAATATAATGTTACGAATAATATTCACATTAAAAAATATTTATAAAGAAATAGTTAAAATGTTCCCCGTCCTAAAATGAATAATATGGAGCAAAATGCGTCTCATGTTGGTGGAAGATCCCTGTTATTAAAGTTTAGGATGCGATTGTCCAGAAGGATCTCGTGCTTTCTGGGCCTCACTGGACGAGAAGCCTCGCCCCGGGAATCCCAGCTGAATACGCCGCCTACGGCGGGGAACCCCTCCTCACCAAAGCCCTGCATAAACCCGCCGCTCCCCGCCCCGCCCCGCCCGCACGATAAGCCCGCCGTTTGAGGGGGAGGTAGCTCTGCGTCCGTTCTGGCGCTTCAATTTCGTATGCAAATGCCGCCTCCGCCGCCGCCCCCGCCTCTGCCGTGAGTTTTGTCCGCCGGTTATGAGACGCCGCTGTAATCCGAGTAATGCCGCACGCGGCTGAATATGCGTCGATATATATGTCTACGTGGAGAGTGTGAGGGGCGTTGCAAAGGGAGGTGCGAGATTGCCTGCTGGGCTCCGCGGGAATTCAACGTAACGGGCCTGAGCGCTGGCTCATGTTCTCCAAGAAAGGAAGGGATTCTTTTGTCTCCTGAAAAAAGTCTGAAGTGAGCTTTCTAATGAGATACGAAACATTGAATATTTCAATTATTAATTAATCAATTTTTTGAAAGTTCCCATAATTAAAAAATTGAAGCATTCACACTTTATTTAAATGATAGTTGCGTCTAAAAAATAATTAAACAGAATTTTTAATTACTCGACAATATAGTAAAAAAAAAATGTAGTTATTCTTCTATCTTGTATCTTAGGAAACGAGATTTTGAATGTTTTGAACTCTTAAAATGAAAGTATATTTTCTTTAGTCCTACATCTTAGAAAACGAGAAGTTTGGAAGTTTTGAAGTCCCACAAAACAAAGTAATGTTTATCTCGTAACTCGCTGACAATATGCTCTTGTTCGCAGTCTCAAAACAATTGAAATTGTTTACGATTTGGACTTCTTTTATTCTAAGGAATTTTGTTACGCCATGTAACTTCTTGACAGTAAGGAATCTTACGTACTGTCACAAAATCGATATTTTATTCCAAGAAGATCACAAAGATGTTTTCGAAAACATTAACCGAGAAAGAGTTTAGAACATTAGAGAACCGCTGATCAAGAAGTTGCTCGATTAAGCAAGGCCCTCCTCCTTCTTTCCGAATTCCTTCGCGCTTTCTCTGTAGTACGACGGCGACGACACGTTTAGTGGATATTGCTTCAGCGCCAGCAGCAGCCTCTCTCGCCGGGGCGCAATTTCGACACGACTCCGCGGCATCCTCTCCCGCCGCGGCCCCGCGCCCTCTCGCGCCCTCCCGCGCCGTGTTTCGCCGCCTCCCAGCGCACAGGGCTGCGCGCCGCCGCATTCCGCGCGTGCCGCCCGCGCCGCCGCCGCCGCCGCCGCCGCCGCCGCCGAAGCGCCTCGCGGCGGCGGAATTCGCGGCGGACGCCAGGCAAACGGCTGCGAGAAACAGTGGGATTCCGCCGGGCATACTCGTACGCCGGGATGGGGCAGAGGAGGAGGAGGGAAGAGATGTCGGCGGCCGAGTTGGACCCGCTTTTCTGCGGTGTCAAAGGGAAACAATGAAAAACCGTGAATATAGATACACAAATAGTATTTAATCTAATTAGTATGTTGATAGAAGACAATAGGTATTTGATTTTTTAATCGGAAATACTGAATGAAATAAAATAAAACCATGCGTAATAATAGTGACATAAGCAAAACCCTTCGTTTATGTATTCTCGTTTGTGAATGTTTCGAACGAAGAGGTAAAAAAACGAAATTTCATTAATTATTAGTTTCTATTAATGACTCAGCTTAGGAAATAATTGCATGATCTTCTGATTTCCTCTCGTCACACAAACAGACACACACACATAAACATATACTCTCCCTCCCCCCCCTCTCTCTCTCTCTCTCTCTCTCTCTCACACACACACACACACACACACGCGCGCATGAGTGTCGTGACAGAATAGAAATGACAACAATTTTCATTTCATTTTCTTTTTTGTTCCAGACTATAGTAAGTACTAATTTATATGTTCAATTATTAGAATTTTTTCTGCGGTATTGAGACTTTTCTAATTAAGTATAATGTAGCGTGTTTGTTTTTACAAAATAAGACTTAAAATATTTTATATAATTGACTACGTGAGAAGATGTTTCAATGAACGAATGACAGGGAAAAGTATTAAGAGATAGCAAACAAACACGTAAATATATGACACTAATTAAGAATGTCAAAAACACAAAAATATTTGTTTCAACAAAAGTTAAACATTCTATTAAATGCTATTCGAGAAAAACAAAATATGAATAACTTCAGCAATGTAAAAACAGTAAAAATAAGTAAGACTCCTGAAATAGCACGCGTGATGATACATAATGTAGGGGTCGAGCAAGTAAATATGCCAGAACAAACTCAAGTGTGGAGAGCAAGCAAGAGCTGGCCGGTGCGGCGGCGAAGGATGAAGGACGAAGGACGAAGCGAAGCGTGGTTCGTGAAAGGAAGGTAGAGGGAGCTTCCCTGCCTCCAGTAAGATACGGCACGCCTTGCGCACGTCGCGCGACCCCCCTCCCCAACCCCTCCCCACCCCCTTCCCCCGACTGCACCCTTCCCCTGCAGCGCAGCGTGCGACCCGCCCTCCGCGCAGGCTAACGAACTTTTTATCGGGCGTCGTCCCCGGCGCGCGATCAGTGGAGGATATGCAGATGAGCCGAGACGGGACGTTGCGCCGCCTCGCCGCGAGCGACTAATTAAACGCTCTGCAGCGCCCCAGAAGGAGGCGCGCTGCCCCACGAGCGGGGCCTCGGAGAAGGCGCAGGTGGCCTCCTCAAAGATGTCAAACGGGACACCTCCTGAGACTCCTACATAAATTCACAATTCTGTAAATGCCTCTACGCTACATGTAGGTTGGTACCACACAGTTTGTTACCACACGAATATTCATAATAAATTAAAACAAATCAAACCTAACTCGTATATATATATATATATATATATATATATATATATATATATATATATATATATATATATATATATATATATACACCTTTATATTAAGCTAAATATTATTTTTATTATAGTGAATATTTGACTATATTTATATGTCCAGGGACCCTTCACCATTGAGAAATATGAGATATGATTAAGAAGGTGATTTCTACGATTTTTCATATTTTTGTTCGTTGCTTCAAGGCCTAGCTAAGAGAAATTTATTGATATTTGGTTCGAATTGGATGCTATTTAGATTAATGTGAGTGCATATTTGGCCGATTTTTCCTGTTGGTGCACATTCGTGTAATTATGGGTGCACATTTTACTTACTTTGTTAAAATACAGACTTATCTCTGACACGTTTCAACTTTTAATAGAATCTATTTATTTGTGAGCGTTCATTGATTAGAAAGAGCTTGTCACAGTTTGCGTTTTTTTATTTTTTATAAATGATAAAATACTTCTACAAATGTTGGATAGTTCTTGATATCACATTTTTTAAGCTAGGCAGAAGAAATGCACCAATACATACAATGTACTTCATTAAGGTGAATACCTACTTCAATTATTTCTTCCGCAAAGTAAGGTAGATTGTATTACATTTTCACAAAAAAATATGTATTTTCATTCCGAGCATGCTTCTCCTGAATTTTATCAAGAAAGGCTCAAATAGGACATGATATATTGTTAATTTTTATTGCATATTAAAGTGCATATTTCAGAAATTTAGATCATAAATTCATATTTTTATAAGCACATTTCAAGATTTTTTTGGGGCATAAAAATCTTCTTTCTAGATATGAGTTAATTCCAGTTTGATAGTGATAATACTGATGAGGCGCATAATGGTGGAGAAATGGTGGAATTTGAGGTAAGGGAAGCGGAAGAATCCCGAGAAAGCTGCCAAGAACTCACTTTTTCCACTCCACAAAAGCTTGGATTACACTGAAGATCGAACTCCAGGTCCAACTGTAAAAGGCCCATGGGTTAGCCATTACACCACGAGCTCCTCCACACTACTCGAGAGTGTTTCTTTCCAAATGTGACTTCAACTTGTTAAGTTTTTGTTGTTGTTTTTTTCAACTATGAACGTATGACTTTAAATTCTGTCAAATTCATATTGTGGATATAAAAATTAATTGATAATTATGTCTACTGGAAGTATTCTCTAGAATGAGCTGGCGTAATATATTACTTAATAAGGTTTGCTAGTTCGGAATAGGCAACATTTAAGGACATGATTAGTGTCCCTTCGCGCAGGAAAGCCATTTCTCCAATTAGAAGAATTATTTCCAATTACTGGTATTATCTAAAATGTTGTATCACTCTAGCATTGTCTTATATGTAGAAGAGAAAATAAGAAAATTACCCAATTAGAGGCTTATCAAGATAAAAGAAGAAATTATGTGCTCAGCTAACCACATTAAGAAGCATCTTCTCTTCAATCAGTGGAATCTTAGTTGTAGTATTACCATGAAAACATCACATCAGTGTAGCTCATTAAGCTACTTATAAGCTTCAGAAGACTTCTACACTTTTAAAATTGCACTAGTATGAAATAGAATAACTGCCATCTTTTACAAAGGATCCTGCTCACAATAATTCCTTCGCCGTTGGCAAAATACGCGTTATGGCAGTCATGGGTGCAGGGGATTCGACCACAATTGGCCGCGACGCGCTGCAGCAATGGCGTCGGGGCGGCAGGGCGCCTCGGGAAGGGGTTGTGGAGGTGCTCGCGATGCACGGGCACGCCCCAGGGCTGTGAATGCGGGCGGGGCGGCGCGAGGCGGGGTGGGCGGTATTTACACAACACGGGCGGACGGCCTGCGGCTGGAGATAGCGCCGGAGGCAGGCGGGAGAGGGCGCCAGTGGGCGGGGCCACCCCCTCCACACACACACATGCTCCACGTCTTCCCTCACCGGTACTGCATCACTTCCAATAGCATTCAGCAGCATACTCTCAGGCTGGGTTTTATAAGTCATTGAGGTCCTATGAAATCCCAAATACTTACAGAATGTTTGAAATTATTCGTACAAGTCGGATTTTCTCTTGTGAATTGGTTACTTGTAATATCAGGTCAATACGTTTGGTAGTAATTGTTTAGGTTGCCATCTCGAATCATTTTCGAAACATTATAAACACTACTATTAAACTAGGAAAACGATATATTTGACGCATGTCCTACACTTGGACGTAATGCCGTCCAGTGTTCATCAAACTTCATGACAATATTTTAATTAATAATTATTATTGAATCAAAAGTTTGGATATTATGCTAATTCATATTTTCAGTCAAACCTTTCTTAATCACCTTTCTTGAATTTGTCAACTACAATACAATTCAGAAGCCTCTGATCACTTGAATTTTGTTTCAAGATAACTTCAAAACTATTTTTCTATACTTCTGCATAATATTTTTGAAATTTTTAATTCATCATTTAGTGCATAAAAAGTTTAATATCTTCCTTGATCAATGCGATTGACATAGCTTTAGAGAAAATATCATGATAGTGGAATTTTTGCATCATACCTATATCATGATGTTTGTATCGTAGTAGCTTGACAGTATTTTTTTTGTTTGATGAATAATAGAAGATGAAGCAATGTTTCGAGTATCATCAACGTCCTCATAAATAATGTTAAAATATTTGCTTCATATGTCGGCTAGTAGCAGTGTAGGCGAATCAGAATGCATTTGAATTAGATTCTTTTGCTCTTCGAAGCTTCATTTTACCATAGGACTTACCAAGTGAGACAAAGCACTGCATCTTACGTATAATATAGTTTCCTCAGAGCCCTCTCGTTTTCGGGGCTCCTCCTACGCACTCTCTCAATGACTTGTCCATTCGATTACTCCACTGAACTCGAGACTTTACCAATTTTTTCTATATCCACACAGTAGACATAACCACTTTCACTTTTTACATCCACTACTATGTTTATAAAGGGTATAGAATTTATTGTTGCAGTTCTATATCACCATTTTATTTTCAAGTGGGCTAAAAATGGCACTTAAGTAAAAATTTACCGAACCCTCGATATTATCAATAACTTGTCTATCGATTTCTCTATCCTCATATTTTGTATCAAACTAAAACGTTTCCAAATAGCAAAATCTATACATTTCAACATTGGAAAACCAATTTCTTATCTGAGGCGTCTCAAGAAAAATACTGTCGAGGTAATTCTGTTACTCGCCATAAATTGATTAAAGTAGATTCATTTTTTTTTTCAAATATACTCTATTTCTTTTGTATACAATTCACGAAATAGAGCATGCAAACGCTCAATATCAGCTTTGCACTGATACAGTAATTATCAATGTATTAATCAAAACTGCTGCTAATGCCTAATGGCCGAAGATTAAACAAAAGAACGTCGATATTATATTTGAAGCTTAAACAATAATTCATTGCTAGAAAATTCACTGTATTCAATAGCAATATTTTATCACCAAACAGACTCTAAAAAGCGAATAATTTCTTCTACCAGTAATGTTTCTGCAATCATTTTTACAGTGGAACTGAAAAACTAGTAATACCGTAAATTAACACAACACAGTATAAACAGTACATTAATAAAAATATAATAATAGTATATATAAAGTCTTAACAACTAAAATAAATAAATATAACATATTTAAACGCGCTGAAAATCACCTCTAAGCCCTTTAAAAATTAGAACTGAATGTACCATTTTTTGGAATAAATTTAAGTATGCTAAAGAATTATGGAGTTTTCGACTGTGTTTATTCCCCTGGTCAATTCCACTTAGCAAGTGCATTTAAACGCAAGTGTAGAATGAATGTCCTTCTTCTCATGTCAATCGGATATGATAAATAAAATAATTGTCCGAATTTACGTGTCCAAAAATGATTTTCATTGGTTGTCGGCAAGACAGCAAATTCATGATTGCTCTAATTTCTCGAGCAGTTATCATCAACCAGCCCTTGACACGTCTCTACAGCCAGTGTCACCATCCGCATCAATTCCACATTCACCCTGCGACTATTGACACCTCTGCGACACCTAACTCTGCTATCGCCACCTCCACCTGTGCCACTGCTCACTGTAATTACCGCCGTCACCTCCGCCATGGACACGCGCGAGTGCCACTGGCGCAGTCACGCGCTCCGAAACAATGGAAGGCCAATCTCTATGAGCATCAGTCGGCAGCCATTTTGCCAACGTAATTTGACAGTCATTTGTCTCTCCGTTTCAACGTGCACCGCGCATTGTTAGTGACAGTAAAAGCGTAATTTGAGGAGAGTAGATGCAGCGATTAGAATTTAACGCGGAAGAGATAGGTAACATGACGTTTGTGGCTGGTGGCCTCCGCAAGAAAATGTATGTTGTGCCATTCTCGGCCGAGGGATTAAATGAATAGGAGACCGCGCGTATCGCTTGTAGTATCTTTCTTTTATTGCTCGTAAATGAAGTATTAATAACTGCTTATGATTGCATTGCTTCATTTGTCCCACTGACTTGAATCTAACGTTCACGTATTTTTAGCGTTCTATCAAACACAAAAACAAAGCTGATTTATAGTTCATACTCTAGGCTGAATAAATTTATTTTATTTCTATGTCCAAAAGTATTAAAAACTTGTACTTGAACACTGAATTATTTGTGTTTTATTTTTGTTGAAAATAATCGGAATATCAACTAGAAATCCTACAGTTGTGATGTGATGTATCCGAATAATGAAATCTGAGGCATTTTAGAAAATAATTATGATGATGACTGTGTGCTAAGAATGGGTACCCTGTTGTAAAATGTAGTAAATAACATTGAAATAATAAACACTGTTCCAAACGAACGTCACTTAAAATATTGATTTTTTATATAAAACTGTAAGTCTCACACGAAAGGTGACATCTTTCCTATTACACATGTGGAAAAAGTGTGGGAATAAAACTAATAGAATTAAAATTGTACATAAATATTAGATACTCTGTTTTATAGAGTATTAAATTCGGTACATATATGCGAAGCATGATTAAGCCGACGTATTACGCCAATAGATGTTTTAATAACAACAACAACAATAATAATAATAATAATAATAATAATAACAATATATTTATAGTACTTCCTGAAAATGTATATTTGAAATAATTATTCTGTCCAATGCCCAGTGTTAAATGTTACAAATTCGCTTCTCTGAAAATAGCCTCCTTCAACGTTGCCACTATTTCAAAATGGCATTAATTTTGTTACAAACGTCGCAAGGGAAAATGCATTATTGCATTATAGCATAGATAATATATATATATATATATATATATATATATATATATATATATATATATATATATATATATATAGGTAAAATAAGACCAATAACATTGAAGTAGGTGCGACTAAGTATACAGAAAAAATATTTCCATCTCACTTGAGGTATTCGTTCAGAGAACGAAGGGTAAATTTGTTCCCTTCGGGCGGTCATGGCATGAACAATCATCGCCGGGCGTTTCCGCGTCTTGTCTCCGCCGCATGGCGCGGCGCGGCAATCGCCCGTCATTTACGCGAAACGCGACATCTCCGGCGGAGCGCGCGCGGCATCCCACGCGTCGTCGCGAATGAGGGCTGCCCGCGGGGAGGGGGGAAGGGGGAGGCGGAGGAGCCTCTCGCTCGGGCGCGCTTTACGGCCCGCCAAGCGGCGCGAGATCGTAAAGCGAGAGCACGCGTCCTCGGTTCGAGACTCGGCCCGGCCCGGCCCGGCCCGACCCGCTTGGCTCCACCCCGCCCGGCCTCACCCCGCCCCGCCCCGCGCCGGCCGGGACCGGCTCGACTCGCGCAGCTACGACGTGGGCGCAATCTCCTCGATGATGCGTCCCTTTCAACCACGTCTCTTTCTTCCCCTCTACACACACACACGCGCGCGCGCGCGCACACACACACACACACACACACACACGACATCACATTTTAGTGGATCCGCAGCCTTCTGAAATAGTACGGTTGATCATTCATCATGCTGTTCGCGTTACCACTCTCTCTCTCATTTTCTTTTTTGAATTTTCTAACTCATCCTCTTTTTTCTTTCACTTGCACCCTTTCCCACGCATCAATCACCCTCCATTCGACAATCTATTCATTCTTAGTTTTAGGTGACTATTTCTTTATACCACTTCACACTCCATTCATCCCATCGATTACAATCTCCCTTTCTAACTCCACCATCCCCTTCCTATTTTATCTAATCACATTCTGTCATTCGTATCCAGTCCTCGGCGGTCTCGGCTCTCTATCGCTTCCTCGGCAATCTCGTGCCCTCTTTGTTCCGCTGATCTGTGCGGCAGTTACAAAGCGATTTGTAACACCCGCGTCCAGGCCTCCATCACTTGTGCGTTCCTATGCCTCATACGCATGTCTACTCTGTTCTTAAGCGCAATTCATTCACATGTATATTGTTTATAAGGTTTTATTTGAGATGTATTAACTATGGAATGACATTACAAACACAGAACTCTAACAAGAACTACTTAAATCAAAATGTTTGAAATTTTCCCTAAACATTTTTTCTCTGTTTTACAAACGGATATTGTGATAATTTTGCATGATTATTTACTTCATTAATATATTGTTTGGCCATGTTTATAATCACTATAAACTTCACAAATGTTAAACTTCACAAGTGTAAAATGGATGATTAAGTTATTGGAACCTTGGCTACTTTATGAGAAAAATTACTAGAGATTCAGAATAAATATCAGACTACTGAAAGTACACGTTGATGAATACTAATACAGATACTGACGTCGTATTTAAGCATCACCAAATTACACTTTCACATTATAACACAATACATTGTCCGGTTGTAAATAAATTTAAATAAATGTTAACTTAAATTCAGATTGTAATGTCTTCATTATTAGGAAAACAATAATAGGATCATTAAGAAAATCACAAAGAACATTCTGTAAGATGCACAATATCTAATTCCTAAGAATATTTCGAGTTTCATTTAGTGTATACGCATTCGATTATAAACAGCTACTGTCACCAAGCTATACAAACAAAACAAAGCATGCACGCATGAACGGACATAGAATTCGCACGGCAGCGACCCGTTGGAGTACCTACCGCTCCCACACATCTCCAACGACGAGCGTTCATTGTAGACGATCACTTCACTCCTACCTGAGCGTGTAAAACCTGAAGAAGAGTGGAAACCCGCGAGGCGTTTGGCGGCGGCGCCGACTGCTGGCGGCGTCCATGTTGGCGGAGGTTGCAGGCGGCGGCGGCGGCGGCGGAGGCGGCGCGGGGCGCGGGGCGCCAGGCGAAGGCAGTCGCGAGGCGGCGCGCCGCCGCTGCACCAGGCGAGAGCGCTCGATCGCCTGTAAACATGGAAGCGCGGCTGTTGACTCGCTTCTCGGAACCGCTGCCGCAGCCGCCACCGCCACCGCCTCCGCTCCCGGCGCAGCTTCGATCTGGCACACCTACAGGACTACTTGGAGAGGAAACATTTGGGCACTACACTAAGAATCTCAGGCTTGGACTCTGCATCGGTTTAAAAAAAATAATCGGTTATTGAATATTATTTTTTGATATAATGTATTGCCAGCGTTTGCTGTAAAAGAATCCAATTTTATTTGCAAATTTTCCCACGTTTATCGATCGCTTTACACTTCTTGTTTGTGTTTAATGAATATATAAGAATGCTGTCAATTTTGAACATTCCTGAACAATAATAACGATCCAATTTGCGTCAATGAATAGATCTACAGTAGAATAAGAGACAAAATATTCCTAGGCGTTCGATTATCTTAAATCATTGAGTAATTTCATTACCTATTATTTGAGTAGGTTAATAATTGCTGGCCAAGTGAATGGCTTACACTTGTTTCTGTCATTTGCCGTGTACGTTTTGAAATTCAAGATGCAGGGAATGGTTTTACCCATTGAAATTGAGTCGCAGGGTACACGTAAACAACAGTATTGTTAATTGGTTACAAAATAAATTGTCTTTGAAAAATTGCTGACACCAAGTCTCGATTCTTCCTTCACACTTCAAGACTTAAGAATATCCCTTCTAGTTTTAAATTATAATAAACATACGTAAATATAAATCAATGCAGTCGTTTTATATTGTTTTCGGTTGGTAAAAAACCAACCTGCGCTACTCTTTTGAATCCTCTTTAGACGATGATTTTAATTTGTGTTAACGAAATACAATGTAAGTTCCGAAAGAGACAACCGTGAGTAATTTGCAATGGTGATGAATGTATTTCATTTCTATATAAGTAATGAGTAGATTTGATTGACTATATTTTAAATAATTAGAATGACCAATATTTTATATTGTAAGTAACAGATTTTCTCTCCGTAAAAGATATAATTTTGGTTGTTGATTGTGACCGCCCATTGGGCTAATAGTACTGACTTGAAAAATATAATTTACTTAGTAATACTAAACCTTTCTGGTATTAAGAAATTTTAAACCGTATGTACTGGTTATACCTTTATAAACATGTAATACATTTTAACACAGTGTTTAAAATATAAAATAAATATGACAAAATGTTGAAAAGCTTGTTTTAAATTAAGAAGTTCAAGCATTTCTGAACTAAATGTCTAATTCCTGAGTCAAAATGAATGTATTAATTCACTTCAGAATTGTTTGTAGCTGTTATCCTCATTTGTTTTATGGTTTCGACATAATTTCAGTCAGTCAATTTCCTTACTTCCCGTAATTATGTTCTGACGGATTCTGATAAAATTGTTTCCGCCTCTCCAGAATGCTCAAAATCTCTTTATAATTTAATGCCAGGCCAGGTTTCCACTTGTCAAGGTCGCATGTTTCTATTCGATCATGCTCCACGTTCCGTCGCGGTGGTTTTCTGTATTCGACGCGCACGCCTTTGGAGGCGGCGACGGCAATGGCGACGGCGACGAGGCATTGGTGGTACTGGCAGCGTTGTTGTGGTGTAGAGAGAGGTGGGGATATGAAACAGAGAAACATCAAATTACTGGAGGAATCGTTGCAAACGGCTCCGCTTGCTGCAAACTTTCAAATCGGTTGACCCCTGCGATAGCTCAGTGGCAACGTTTCTTCTGCCTCTTAGTAGATCGGAAGGTCCTGAAGTTCAAGTTCCAACGATGATGAATTTTTGACACTAGCTTCATAGCTTCGAATTCAATTACAGTGTGGACGAGAATTCTAACGGCCTGCGGGTCCGATCGATAGTTTTCCTTTGGTTTCTGCGATCAGTATCAGGCGAGTGCTTGAACAGTAGTCCAGCAAAACTATCATGGCCGCGCAATATTTCCTTCCCCGTCCTTGTCCCTTCTTCCCTTACGCAAACACACATACTACACTACACCTCCCATGGTCAGGAGCTTGGAACTAGCCCAGGCAAGAAGGCGCTCCGCCGTGAAGATACTTGGAGAGGGGAAATCCATGTTAATCAACATGTTGGACGGCCCCGGGTCTCGCGTTCTAGCGAGGGAGGAATACCGGCACCTCCCGGTAATGACGTGCACTACTCTTGTGGGACAAATGCCTCAGTAGTTGACGCGGCCGGAATCGATATTTACGCAATCTCTCCAACTGACGGTTCTCTCCTCGCCGCGCCGCGCCCTCCCGCATCGCGGCTACTCGCGCTGTCCCGCCTGGTCTCCTACCCGCCCGGCCGCTGCCGCCGCCGCCGCGCGAGTCGCAGGAGGAATTTTTACGAGCGAGCGCGACAACGGCCTGCCCCGACGCGCGCTGCTCCCGCCGTTGCAGCTCCTCGTGACGCATCCGCGGCGAGCGCGCGTTATTGCTGCTGCTTTGGCGTCAGCCGCCTCCGGAATTGGATTCAGGCCTAACAAACTCTCCACATATGGTGGACACAGTACTTGAAAGGACTAGCAGCTCTTTGGTTTAAGCTTAGAAAGGTTGATTTCTTGCATGCCTCCAACGAAAGTGCTCTGACAGTTCACTTTTTTGAAAGTTTTAAAAACAAACGTTTTCTTTATGTTGTGACGGATAATGGATCACTTCCTTCTCTAGAACTAAAGGCTTCCTTGACTGGTCTTAAATGTTTTCTACTGTGAGACCTCATTGTGGAGACACTAGAATATTTATTGCATTGCTAGAGAGTTAGCCAATTAGAGAGGTTTGTGTCGTGTGTGCTTGAAATTTCCGTTTGTTAAATTATGTAATCGTTTTCGAGAATACCTGTATGTGATTTAATCAACACAATAAGTAACTTTAATGTTGAAACCAAGTAAAATTAATGTATTCTCAGAAATTAATGTACGACTAACTTTACAAGACATTTGTAACAAGCTACATTCACAAGAATACTATCGTACATGTCTATATAATTTATTCTCAGTGGAGTAGTTTGCTGTCCTATGAATCGTAACTCCCAAAATTAAGTGTTCAAATAAATAAATAAATAAATAAATAAATAAATAAATAAATAAATAAAAAATAAAAAAATAAAAAAATAAAAAAATAAAAAATAAAAAAATAAAAAAATAAAAAAATAAAAAAATAAAATAAATAAATGCATACAGGTTTCAATAGCGAGTACTAAGTGTCATTTTCATTATAAAATACACAAATAAAATGTCATTGTCAAGAATAATTCATTAGAAAAAATTAAAAATGTTTCAACAATATAATACAAATACTTAGTAACAAATACGAATGCATAGTTAATACATACTAATAGGTAATTGTGAGAATAGAAAAATTTAAATTGTTTTGTTGGGTTCTCTGTTGATATTGGTGAACCCATAAAGTATTAGAAGGAAGTAAAGGAAATTTTGGTTTAAATCTTCGCCCTCCCGTTAATATTAAAAAAAACTATTATCTTGAAATATAGCAATGAATAGAAATCTACTCTTTGAGGACATGATATAATTCAGTATAAAGCAGCTACTATACTTGAATAAATTTAGTAAAATTACAAAAAAATGTCTATATTTTGCGGGGGTCAGCACCCCATGACCTCGTCCCTAGATCCGCCCTGCTTGATGCTACTTTCATCTTCACTAGTTAATATTATCACCCATCGGTTTCTCTCTAAATGACAATGCCATCTTGTTCGCCACTATGAGATGCCTGACAAGATGAAACGATATAAGGAACAAAACATTTTATTTTTCATCAAACAACGGCAAAGTAGACTACTACTATATCCAGCATATAACTGTAATAGTTTCAATTAAAATTTGAACGAATATAACAGAGTTGGGTGAATTGTTTGAGCGAATAAGTTGGGAGCCGACTTGATTGCGAGGCTGAGGAATGCGCTCGGTGTTCTTAGAAGCTGCCCTCACCCCCGCCTAGCCCGCAACTATTAGCTGTCCCAAGTATATTGCTCCAAATGTTCATAGGCAAAAATTAAAACAGCAAACGAGAAGAAGTAAAACAAATAAGTCAAAGACACCCCGCTCCCCGCACCCGAACAAGTCAGCTCCCGACAATAAGGTTTTTGCATCCTTAAACTTCGGGACATCTACAGCTATTGAACCTTGCATGCATTTATATATTTATAACTCATTGAATTTTGTAAGCTATGATCCGTTTGACAGAAAAATACTCCACGGAGGACCATTCTACCAGTCTTATAACCTTGTTTCTGAACATCGTTCGGGTGAAACATTTTAACATTCTGCGTTCGCGAGCAGCCTGCAGGCCGCTCGCTAGGCGGATGCGAGGCCGCGGGGAGCGCCCGCCCGCGCGACGCGCTTGTGCGGCGGCGGCGGCGGCGGCGGCAGACACGCGGGGCGTCGCGACGCCACAGGGGCCGCCTCTATTTCGGAGCGAGCTCCGCCACCGCGCGACGACAGCTATTCCGCCGCGCCGATTCGCCGCACGCCGCATAGCGCCGCATAGCGCAGTAAACACCACAGTGCGCCACGGCGCTTGCCGCACTCTCGCTCTCGGTATTTAGGAGCTGGCGCTGGGGCAAACGCATTCGGGGTTTGGTGACTTGGGCAGGTTTTTGCCCTCACGAACATTTGAAATAATGCCAATGATTTAGATTAATATTAAAATTAATTTTGTCAGTAAACGATGAAGATTTAACACATTATTTTGTAATGAAACACTTCCTCAGAAAATAAGGAGGTGTGTATTATTATAAAATAATCAACCATTTAAGAACCTACAAATATTTCATTATTTTAAATAGTAATTCCAGCCTCAGACGTCTCATGGGCACTAGTTTCCCGTGCTGTTGTCCCGGGTTCGATTCCCGGTCGAGGCCAAAATAGAGTTGTGGCTTTCCTTTAAAAACGTCCGAGTTTCTGTAGCTGTGTGACGAAGAATAGCTGAAGCGAGCGGATGTTGCTAGTTACGATGAAGAGAATACGTCATGCTCGCCTCATGTCGTTCTTACCCCCAAGCATGGGAATTTAACTAGGCCCAGGCATGGGGGACACCGGTAGCTGGCCGAAGAAGTCGGACTACCGACCCAATAACGCCAAATACATACATAAATAGTAATTACTCTGTGTAACTTCCTCGAACCTCCCAACCGTCACCTTTTGTTGGCGAAAGGAAAATATGGGTGCAGTCACCGTTCCATTTTGTTGTGATTATTTTCGAGAAACATAAAAGAATTAAACAAGTCCATAAAAATTAAAATCGGTCGCGTTTTACATTTTTATGAATGTTTAGTGTTTCCTGAAAATATTTTCAATTTGTGCACTATTAGCATTCAACAGTTATGCAATTAAATCCTTCCAGTACAATGAAAAACCCTTTATATGCGAATGAATCATCGAGACATCTGTATAGGGATGAGAAGCAATTTGCTTCGATTAAATTTTGCTGACGCTTCTATAAAATTAACGAACCACTTCGAATACATTCTGAAAGAACGAAACTGAGATACATGGGGGAAGCGGGATGAAATTAGAAGGGGGAATGGGTGCTGGCAGAGAGGCAAACAGCTTACCTTTGTTGGTCCTTGTAACTGATCAGTTAAATGTTTATGGTAGTTCATCAGTTCTCTCAAAAAATGAATGCAAATTCAAATAATTAATAATATTGCATTTTTCAAGCAACAATATACGTAAAATTTAAAATGTTTATAATAAAAATAAGAAAATAATGTAATTATAATGCGAGAAAACGTCTAATTTTCACACGGGTGTCTACAAAGAACAGGCTCGGTACGTTAAATATTTACTGGACATTCAATAATAATTAACTCGTTAGGTTTCCTCAAAAAAAATATTATTATTTGATTCCATTCGATGTAGCCAAATACAGCACGACGCAAAACTTGCAGTACCAACGTGAAGAAGCGAGTGCAGGACGCGAGTTCCCGAATCACAAGAGAGTGAAAGCGCGCCCGCCGCAGCGCCAGCGCGGGACAGCACGTGAGGGCGGCGTAAATCAGCCCCATGCGGCGATGCGGGGGCGCG
Source organism: Teleogryllus occipitalis (assembly GCA_011170035.1). Taxonomy (NCBI): domain Eukaryota; kingdom Metazoa; phylum Arthropoda; class Insecta; order Orthoptera; family Gryllidae; genus Teleogryllus; species Teleogryllus occipitalis. The sequence goes on along the minus strand of BLKR01000046.1, from coordinate 809,028 downwards.
GCGACGCGTTAAGTAATGAGGAGCAGCTGGCGGCGCGGCGGCGGCGGCGGCGGAGGGTTATCTGCGCCGCGTGGCAGAGACGAGCGCGCTTGCCACTCCCACCACCCACACCCCCTCGCACCACTCCCCGTTTGTGATGCATTGCGACTGTTCCATTCCTCTCCGATAGTTGAACACTGTTGTCTCACGTCACATGTTGCTGTTTGAATACCATGACTGAACCTTTCTCTTTTCAGTCTAGGTTTCTTTGTGCCCTCTTATTAACCACTATCTTCCGCATGCGACGCTTCCCATGTTCTTCGTGTTTCACTAATATTAGCAAACCTTCCTTCCGGACTCTAGTTTGAAGCTTCGTAATACAACAATGCCTGATCATTTAGTCTCGATTTTTAAAAAGGTATGTGTATTTGCTACCGGATCTTTTTGAATTGGCACATATTTCTGCATTCCACATGCATTTCTCTGGAAGTTCAGCTGCTTTATGCAGTGGAATACACCCTTGTGAATGTTACCAAAGTGTTTCTTATAATGTTCACATGGGTTTCTCGTCGTCGATAAATACAATAGATGATTAGTTTTATATGAAGTGAAGTACATTTCACTTTTATCTTTGTTGGAAAATTTTATATTATTATTCAGGTGTGCCACCCCTGAGGTTTGTATGTATTTACTTTCCGAAAGACACAATAATTGTTATTCAGGGAGTCTCACCAACTACGGGTTACTCCCGTAACTTCTAAATGGTTCACAATATCAAAATGCAGTTTTCGCACAATAATGCGTAATCATGAGACAAGTAATATGCTGTAAAGACATTGTTCGGAATATGTTTAGTTTTCGATAAATTTAATTATCTTCGGTTTTTTAAATGAAATCACGTATTTTCTAACTAGCAATAGATAGATCATAAAAAGAGGAATGCAGTGATGTAACATATGTTAATATTTTGAGAGAATTTTGAGTATAAAATTATACTTTCTTACAAGGGGTTTTTAATTAAACGCTCAATATTTTCTATAGCAGCCCTTCCAACTGGCCCTTTTGGTAGAGCTGTCCTTCGCTGCGTCAGTACTGCTTTGGAGAGAGGGGAGAGGCCGCGAACGCCATCTTCCTCAAAAGCGACAGTTGCAAGGGCTGCTACAAGAAATATTGTATTATGTTTAATTTAAAATCACGTATTAGAAAGTATCACGTATTTTATTCTCAAAATGCAACCAAAACAATCACAAATGTTACATCCTTGCATTCCTCTTTTTATGATCTATCTATTGCTGGTGAGAAAACCACACGATTCAATTTGAAAAATCAAAGATGATTAAATTTCTCTAAAAATAAAAATACTTCAAACAATACCTCTACAGCACATTACTTGGCCCATGATTCCGCATTGTTGATTGAAAACTGCATTTCTAATTCGTGAAAAGTTTACAAGTTAGGGGGTGGCCCACAGTTGGTGGAATTCCTGTATAATACATTCATGATAGAATGTGGTTGTTTACTATTACTTTTGATATCATGTTGACCCGATGAAAATGTTAATGGTTCGCGTTCAGTTTTATGGGATAATCAATTGTTTCAAGCTTGACGGCAGCCGTTGATATAATTTACGATTGGATTAGTGTACATACTACAGCAATATTTTTTTAAAATATGCCATATAATACCTCTGAATCATTAACCAACAATGTTTAAGGCGTTATTAGTTAAAACCAAATTTAACCGTATTTCAATCTGTGCAAATAGCTCATATCTGGACATTTTCCACATTTTAACACAAGCAACTATAAATTACGTTATTACTACTCCTTCTCGAAAAAGGAAAGCGATAAAACCTAGCATACCTAAACAATGACATGTTTCGATAAGACCCGCATAAACCGCAAAGATTTGCACAGCGTCTGAATTCAGTTATATGACCCGCTGCCTGACGTCTTTACTGGATTCTGGTCACACAAAGTTACAGAACGAAGGGGTCGGCGCCCCGCGAAACGCCGTTCTTCTCCATTAGCACCGTAATGATCGCGGGCGCACGCGCGCGCACTCGCGGATTGGCCAAGTGCGAGACGCGATGCGCACGCCGCGCCGTCACGCCGCCGCCACCGCGCAGCGCCCGCGACGCGCTATAAATACCGGGCGAGCGCGCAGCGAAGCGACGCGATCGGGATCCGCCTGCGACCCCCCCCCCCTTGAGGCTTGGCCGAAGGCGAGTAACGTCGCTCTGCTACACGCTCTCAACCACGTCGCAGGCGTACCGCATGGTTATTCCTCACGGGGAGGTAACTTGGTTTTACATAAAGCATTTGAATGAGTGAGGAGGAGATTGGCAACGTTAGTTCACGACTGTCTCAGTTCATGTTTGTGTACACGAATTGTAGTTTAATTTTGTTTGATGTTGTCTAATTATTTGTGGGTAAGGAAATGATGTCACTTTAATCACTCTTTCTCTGTTGCTTAATTTTACTTCCGACGAGTTTTATTGTTTTATTAGTGTCATAACCCCTTACCACAAATCACATATGTTAGGGCAGTATTTAAGAATTTGAATTCGTTGACATATCATGAATACCAACCTTTTATTTATGAACCATCCATTACCATTCATTAAACATTCATTTAACCATCAGATTATTACTGGAAAGGTACGTTGTAGATGTGATATGGAGAGAGACCTGGAGCAACTAACTGCCAGTCAGTTTGTATCCCTCTATTCACGCGTCCTTGTCGGGGAGATCCGCGATGGGTAACTCCCAGCATTGCTCCGTACCCCGCTGGCGCCGCGCAGAAATCTTTATTCCTTGGAGCGCCCGGCCGGCGGTCACGAAGCGAGGCTCGCGCCAGACGCCCTCCTCCACCGCCGCCTCCGCCCCACGGGGTTACTGTGCGGGCGCCGCTCTCAAGGTCGCCGCACGACGCAGCGCGCTGCGACGGCTGCCCGCCACCCGTCGGACCGCCGCGCCGCGCCGGGCCACGCCACGCCGCGCCACGCCGCGCCACGCCGCGCCGCGCCGCGCCGCGCCGCGTCGCGTCGCGCCGCCCACCCGGCCGACCGGCCGCTCGCGCGCGGTAAGCAGCGATCAATATGCCTATGGCCAGGTGCGGCCCCCGGGCAAGGTGACCTCCGCGACCCCGGCCGTGGCCGCCCTCGCCGCCGCCGCCGTCGCCACCACCGCTGCTCCAGTGGACGCACGTAATTGGGCTCTCCCGCCCGGCCGACTGTCGAGCGGCCGTCCCTTCGTGCAGGCCATCGACTTGCTCGGTCAAAATAAGGTAGAAAAGTCGCTAATTTTCGGAACAACTTTTTTTGGAAGTCTCCTCACAGAAGACGTCTTGATATACCGTAGATAAAAATCTTTCCAAAAGTATGTTCCTGGTTTCAGAATCTGGGCATTGAATACAACTCGATGTAGCATTAATTCAATTAATGACGATTAACTGGTAATTACTATTCATGAACATAATTCGCCGAAATCGAACCTGGTCGACTATCGAGCGGCCCCTGTCCCGTCGTGCAGGCCATTCACTTGCTCGGTCAAAATAAGGCAGAAAAGTCATTTTCAGAACGACTCTTTTTGGAGGTATCCTCATGGAAGACGTCTTGATATAGTAAAACATCTTTCTAAAAGTATGTTCCGGGCTTCAGAATCTGGGCATTGAATACAACGCGATGTAACATTGATTCAATTAATGACATATAACTGGCAGATACTATTCATGATCACAAGTCGTCGAATTCGAACCTTAAGAAGAAACTTTGGATTTCGAAACTCAGTTTAAAAAAAATTAAAACTCAAAGACCCGAAAAGCAGGAGAAGCACTCTATTCCTTCATTCTTGATGTCAATATGACCTCTCCCAACGACGCATGCAAAAGCGTAAAATCCTCTGTTGGTGCCTGACGACAATTTGGGGCATTCCTAACTTAAGAAAGAAGAATTAAGATCCCTGTATAAATTGCGCTGAGAAAGTTACAAAAATAACATGCATCAAACATATCTATTTTTTTGCTAAGCTACTAGATAAATGATGCATTAGTAGAAATATATAATTAATATGGTTCTATTATTCAGATTCATATCGACTGGGAGACCAATGAAATGTTTTGGCTCGGTAAAAATACTTTGACGTACAACCAGTAACACAGTCGACATTCTAATCAACAATACTCTTACAAAATTCTAGACTCCATTTCTTAAAAGCTATATTTATACTATAGTTATTGACCTCAAGGAATCTAATAAAAGTTTTCTCGGCGAGTTAATATGTACGATCACCAAGATGTTACATTTTACTTGCAGTTTTACGATTCTGATTGTGTTCCTTATTTTATTGGCACTGAGGTCGGATTCAAACAGCACTGCGAATGCGCCTTTCTCTTTTGCACGAATAAAATTGTAGAATTAACGATCTTTCTTGTGTGACTTATCCCGGATTCAAGTTTGTAATCTCTAGGACATTTTACATTTTAATACTTAACACATACAATTGTCCACTTTTAGTTCCTTGGTACTTCAATCCCGGAAAAATACTAGTATTGTTTGACATGTTTCTAATTAACGTTTATTATTTCATCGTTAGGTCGTAGAATAAAGAATGTGTGTGTATGAGTCAGTGTGTGTGTGGTGTACACTCATTACTGCTTTCTGCTATGATTCTAATGCGGCAGAAATAAACTTAGTGACGGGGATACAGACGTTTTCTTTTACATTATGATGGCGGCGAGTGACTGGTGGTATTGCGGACAGAGCACTCGCCTTCCACCGCTGGGCCAGGGTTCAAACTCCGGCCAACCCATGTGGAAATTGTGGTGGACAAAACAATACTGACAGTTTACTCCGGCCTTTCCAAATTCTCGCGCATCTTATTTGAGCATTGCTTCATCATCTTTCGTACGATACCTTTATGATCACCTATTCATCAAATTCACTCTTCCACTTCAGGCACGGCCAAGACTCCAAGTCTTCGGTAGTGGCATCACAAGTATATTATGAGGGTATTGTTGACTAACTTTTAGCGCCATATATGAGTCTTAAATTAACAGTACTCTATAAAATTCAAATTTACTTACATACATAAAACTATTATAACTACTTTCAATTAAGAAAAATTATTTGTGCTTTTGGGTGACACAGTCACTTGGAGTTACGTCCAAGTACACGGAACCAAAGGCTGCCTTCCGAATCTGTTAGTCATAAATCCCACAATTAGCATGTCCGATGTAAAGATACACTTTATTTAAAATTCATAACTTTCTTCTTCTATTTCTTCTCTCTACTTGCTTTTCCGTTTGGAATATATGTTACTTAGACATGTAAAGTACTGATTAACAGAAGTATTCGGTTGTTACTTAACAAATAAGTTTACATATGAGAGAAAAGTTTTAGATGTAGATAAAATCTTCGTGCTTTACATTGCTTTCTTACCAACTCCTCGTCGACCGCCCCGTCCTTTTCCCTCTATTTTTTCTTCTCAACACGGTATTTCCGTCTCCTCCACCTCCTCCTTATGCTGGCTTATCTGTTGCCTCCGAAAGATGAACGCTTGGTGTAGCGCGTAACTTGGAGAGCCAGCGTCGCCAGCCCTCGGAGCCAATGGAAGCCACGAACCGTTCCCCAGCGCCTTCTTTCCCGCATGTCGGAATGCGAGGCTTGATAGTTAGGCGCTGGACGTATCAGCTCTTGATCCCTTCTCCCCCCCCCCCCGGCGCGTCCGCGTTCTCCGGCATACACCGGGTGGCACTCAGCGAGCGAGGAGCGGCGGCGCAGAAGGAGATGCTGAGGCAGTAGAAATGAAATTATTATTACTTCAAATGTTGGCGATCTACGTTTCAGGGAGGGAGAGAGACGTGTGGTATGCACGCAATGTTAATGAGACGGAATCTGGAAAACTTTCGACGTAACATTTTACAACTTCACGTGATGCAACATGTTCAGCATTTTTCTCTCCTCTTTATCTACATTCCTTTCAAATCGTGTCATTGTTTACCTGCAAATTTAGCCGTTGGACAAATTATTTTGGGGTTGGTTGCCAAAGTCTTTGGAATGTTTAATTTGCTGAACAAATGACTCATAAGAGGGGCTTGGAAGATGTCTCATATGTATGTAAATTTATTTTAAGTATGGTCATTCGTGCTCATTAGTTCTGGTGATGCGATTAATTTCATAGAAAGCTTCAAAATATTAACGTAGTTACCGAACTTTTGATAACGATTGTGCAGTTAAAATTCCCGAGCTTAGATCAATATTAAAAAATATTGAAAATTAGAAGAATGGAGTATTCTTAGACCCTATCCGTACACCGCAATACTAGACTATGAATTCATGAATAAATGTAAATATTGGCAAGAAAGATAAAAGTTAAATAAAATTATTGTTCAAATTCCTCTTTTCAAACATCCGTTTTCCCACGAAATACAATACAGGCTAAATATCCATTCATTTATCAGTTTCGTTGCATCATCTAGCTCAGTTTAAATGTTCCAAAATATCGGTTCTTTAAATCAATCTTGACACTCTTAACGTCTCATTGTTGAAAATAAAGATGATGTGAGTGAATAGCCTTGACTTACTTCCTATGTCAGTGCATCGCTTGCCGATTACTTACCTCCCCGTTTAAAAAACATCTTGGAGGACTGTAAATTGTGAGATTCCTGTCACAGTAACGTGTGACCTTTTGCAGCGTAAGTTCGCATATTCCCACGTAGACATCCATAGAAATAATATTCACAATATAAATTAAGCCGTAGTTGCAACCTTGTGTTTTTTTCACGTTCCGTTTACAATAGACAAGGAAGTGATTACCATACTAGGTGTATTTCACACGCATTGTGAGAATCTTTCTTGTTGATAAAGACTATTCAAATACACCATTTATTTTGTAGCGAGTTCACCGAAAGCATCACGAAAGTCTATGTGTCGTTAGGCATTGTATATTTGTAATATTTAAAAATAAATTTAAGAAGGATATTATTTTTTTGTATTTTGTTGGTAGATGGTTTACTTCGAACACCAGTATATATTAAAATTGTATTCAATACTAATTCAAAACATAACAGCAGATAAATATGTTAAAAAATATCATTTCCTTCGATAGAGATGCCTTCTTTAGCTTTCTGATATTTATTTCTGGGTAATGTTGATTTCTAATTTCTGTATATTTACGTATTTCAAGCATTGTTATTGGATCCTTTTTATGTTCTGAAATTGCCAATATTTTGAATGGCATAATTATGTCAAACGATGTTTATCAAAATTTAAAGAAAGGAAATACTATTTTCAGTAATTTAATAGTTTAAAATTAGTAAATTCTTCGAGAAGGGAAAAAACTACAAAAAATTGTTAAACACACAATAATAAGTACTGTCATAAAATGTATAACAATAACACTACACAAAAATACACTTCATAAATTAAAATAATTTTCTGAAGCCATACGATCATTTCATTACATGGAAGTTTGGCAACCATTTTTTTAGAAGTACTAATTAAGACAAACCAGCTTTTTAATTAGTGATAGGCACTTTCCTCTAGAGAAACGAAGTGGAGTAAAATGAAATATAAGGAACGTTTTTCGTCGTGATTTTATTGTCATTGTTATTGGAAAGAAATCAGAGGAAGCGTCCCCTCGCGTCCCAGCGCAGGCATTCTGCAGTGGTGCGGTGGCAGCGGCGCGTGCCCGGGCGCCGAGGCGGCCGCCGGGGAACCGCGCCGCAGCTGCGCTTTTCCCTGCCTAACGAGGCGCCCGTCGCTGGGCGAGCGCGGGCTATCGCGTTCGCCATCGCCCGCCGATGGGCGCATTTGCGCACCGGGCAATTGCACCCGCTCTCCCGTCCGCGCGTCCTCTGTCCGGCGGCTTCGTCTTTCCGCCCCCGCCCCACCCCGTCGGCCCTCCGGCGCCGCGCCGGCGATCCGCGCGCGCGGCCGCCGCCGCCGCCGCCGCCACCGCGGCGTTAGCGGCTTTACGACGCTTTTACTGCGGCCCTCACCGCCCCCGCCCACCCCGCATCACCCCGCGCTGCCCCGCCCCGCCCAGCCCCGCTCCTGCCCCAACGTCACCTGCGCCGCATCCACCTGTTGGGGCGCCGCCGCCCCCGCCCCACCCGCGCCTTTCACCACAGCTTTCAATTGAGACTTGCTGCCCGTCTTCTGCACTTCCGCTCATCATATTCCTTTAATTAATATCTATTCATTAATACTGTGGTATCGTTTATGACGTACCGATGTCTTCCCTATTTTACTTGATGACTAAAATGTTTTGGGTTTTAATATATTCGCAGTGCCATAATTGAAAATTTAAGATCATTTCTATTTCAAATTGATACCAGCAATCTCTGATCTCATGTCTTTGGTAAAATTTTCACATTTCGCCGTTTAAACTGTTACAGACGAAGATTGGAGTATTTCTCAGAGAAGCGCTTCTTATTGCAGATGAGCATCTTTAAATAGATGAAATGGAAGAGAGTTCATCTCAGCTACTAAGAGACAGACGCTCACATGAGCTGCCAAGGTTATTTGTCCCACTTGTGTAGTGAATGCCTAAAGAAGACGCTGTTCTTCCAGCTCCGACCTTCACGTCGGCTTGCGGGGAATTCCTCCTTGGATGTCTCTTTCAGCGGGGTGCCGCCCCAGCCGTGACATTTTTAATCTCCCGACTGATCTCTAAGCATGTGCGGTAGTGTAGTGCATGTAAGTGTAGATGTGAGTAAGAGGAGAGGAAAGGACCAAGAATGGGAAGGAAAGATCGCACGCGATCCGTGGCCCGATTGTTAGGGTACTACAATAAGCCATTCGCCTGGTATTGATCGGATATATGACTGAAAACTACCGATCGGAGCAGTCGGTCGCTAGAATTCTTCTCCACACAGCGACTGAATTCGATCTAGCTCTGTAGTCGCCCTGTGTTAGTCGAAAGTCCGCCCTGTGTTGGGTCTCGAACCACAGGATCTCCCGGTCAGAGTCTCTGCAGAGGCAGAGGCAAGCTGGGGCATTAGCTCAGAGCTAAATTAAGCCGGTCAAACATTTCGGATTATTTAAAAACTTACTACTTGAAGTTTAAAGCATCTAAAATAGTTGTGAACATTGTAGCTAAGGAATGTTATAAGTATAGCTAGGAGAAACATTTGTAACTTCTCTGTGATCTTTACTACGATGCAGAAGGAATTGGGAAATAAAAAGGTCGCACGGACTGACACGAGAAAGGAGCGGTAACAGATTTTGAAGTAATACACTCTTTTACGTTCCTAATTGAAAGTATTAAAAATTGAAGAGGAAAAAACCTCTTTTTTCTGAAATGGAATCATTAATGAAATTAACGTTGTTTCATAATATTTTTTTAAATTTAAGCCTTGATATTATTGGGTGACCTCGGTGGTACTTACTGATGACTTCTGTTCTGTATTAAAGATTTCAGGAAAGTAAAAGTAAAAAAAAAATATGTTTTTTCTTCTATTTCTGCAGGATATCGCAGGGAAATACACCTGAGCTTATTTTTGACATTTTGAACATTAAGTAGGAAAATGTGAATGCAATTCGGAATGATCGAATGCATAAACGTCTCTTATTCGTTATTTAAATTTTTTCTATGATATACTGAAAACATCTGGCTGAACAAACTGAGACACCAACTTTCTAGCTGAAAACATCTGAAATGATGCGCTGATAGGACATATATTTGGTCTGTATTATTCAGAGCCCACTACATTGTTCCTTTTTTTGATGAACGCTGGATGATTGTTTTCTTCTTTTGGAAATATGACTGCCATGGTTTCCCTCTTTTCACTTTAAAACAAGACAATTCAAAAACGCATTTCATTTTAATTTAACTCGATTGTGCTTCGAAGTGTTAGCCATCTCGTTAGCTTCGAACTTTGTTCCTTTGTCGGAGTCATTTATGTAAAACGCTTATCCCTAGTAAACATGTCGTTCTTAATTCTCCTGTCACAGTCGGCGCAATTTAGCAGACAATGTAACATCCCGAGGGACTCGGAGCACTCGCAGCGGTGCGACTATGCGGCTTTCTTTTTCAGTGTAGAAGAGCTACGTCGTTTCGACCTTCATCACAGCGACTTCTGCCTCTCCTACCTCAACTATTCTACTTCTCTTATCCCACCCTTCAACTCCTTGCCCCGCAATGCAATCATCGCCCCACCCCCACCGCTTTTGCCGTATTCCTGTTTCTCTGATGTTCCAATCCACTCACTTACTCGGCACCATTCTTCCCCTCATCGTGTATACTAATCTACCTTCTCTCTCTGGATACTTCTCTGGAATATTTCTTGGTTAAAACTATTATCGTTCTCTTGTGGTACGCCACCTTCCACCTTCCTTTTACCATGTTCTTGGCTACCTCTGCCTGCCCCCTCTTCCCCACCCTTCTCTTCAACGCCCAACCTCTCCCGGCCCTCTGCCGCACCTGCGCGGATCGACTGTCAAAGTGTCTCATCCAGCAGAGACTTTGTAGCGCAATGTTATAATCCACGAGTCGAGGCCTTTTCTGTGTTAAAATAAAGTGCGCTATTTAAGCGTCTCCCTTCTCGGAATGTTTCGAGCAATTCCTTTTTGTAATTCCACGCGTCGACTTCAAAAAAGGCAATTTGTTCTGGTCTCATCTTAATCTGTTTTTCTGCCGCGTCGTCGGCGTGACGGAGCAAAAAACTGCCGCCCGCGCCCAATAAGCCGACTGGGCTATAAGCTCCGCGGGTTTATGATAACGGTAGGACGGCCGCGCCAGTGCCAGCTCGCCCGGGCGTGGAGGGGCGGCCAGAGAGGGGCGGGGCGTGCGGAGGGGGGAGGGGCGGACTGTCTGCAGGCCGTGGGTGCGACGCCGATGGAGCGCTGCAAGGAGAACCGGTCGCCTTTTCCCCTCCGCCATCTTTTAATTCGAATAATTTAGCCGTTAAGACGAACCTGCGCTGTCGAGCTTTTTGCTTGTTTTTTCCATGTTGCTCTCTCACCGACGCTCGACAAGCACGTGAGTATTTCACCAGGAGAATATTTTTAAAATACACTCTATCCCTGCTACAGCAATTATTTATTCTCAGATGTAAAACATTTGTTCTTAATTTTCTGGGAAGATCGTGGATTTACTTCGTAAACAGTTCGCTGGAGCCCGTCGGTTGCAAAGTATATACCGCAAGCGATTTTCTAGATAAGTGATATCGCTCTAAGTTGGAAAAAGTCCCGAAGATGAAATTTCATAATTTCGTCTGAAGAACGGAGATGGGAATCACTACGGGTGTTGATGTATTTAATTTACAGATCTTTTTTACTATGCAAATTGAGAGCTTTTTCTCGCAATAGCGGTTCGACTTCCTCAAGAGTCCTGCTCGACTGGAATATTCCGGTTCATTATGTAAATAAATATTTAAGTTCGCATACTTAGATCTTTAAATAGTAATTTTTATCACTCTTGAAAGATATTGTATCATGTTACTTCTCAAATACTGTCTTACACATTTAAATCCTCATTAGTACTTTGAAAAGTACAGATAGCAACTAAACCTTCCTCTCAACTTATTAAATAGTTGTTACAAAAAGGGCAAAACAAAAACCATAGACTAATCAATCATCGTTCAAACTAGAAAGAGATAATTCTTCTTATTTTTAAAGGGTAATACAAAACTTTGTATAAATGTATTAAACTCCTAAAAAACTGAAAGTTTGAACAATATGATAGCACGTTTTTACACAGTTAAAATATCTCGTCAATCCCGTATCTTAAAAGAGCGTCGTCATATTCTAGAACGTCGTCTTGTTTTTTTCTTCTTCAATATCATTAGTTTATTTAAAGCGTTATTAATTTCCTAATGGATGTTCTTGTTCTTAAAAATAGCTAAGTATGTTCATATGTTTTTATTCATTATTGGCAAACAAGAAAGGTTTCTAGTCTAAACAATTTATAATTTTCAGGAGAGCGATATTAATTGGCTGTATATTTGCACCCGAAGTGTTTTACTTCACGTACCAGGAGTCTTGTGAAGTATCTTTATGAATTTTATTTGTTAGTGAAAATATTCTAATTTCTAATCTCATTAGAAATGACTCTCTTGACTAAAAATGACGATTTTTAGTCAAGTGTAAAACATTTCTTGAGCATCGGCGATATATGCATGAAGAGTTAATGGCAGCATACAGAATACAATTAGAGACAAATTTTAAATTAACAACATTCTTCAATTGTCAGTGATTTAAGAAAACGTAAGGCAAAATGTTTACAAGCTTATTTGCAGTCATGAGAGCAACATTATTTTTCAAGTAGCGCCCAGCAATAGCCTGCAAAGCAGCGCATAAACCACACGTATTACTACGACAGACCGTCCGAGTGAATCCCGTAATTTACGAACGTCCCAAATCGCGGGCTGCCGCGACCGCCCAAGCACGCCACCTCGCGAGCACTGCCGCCCCGCGCAGGCGGAGGCGTGAGCTCCAGATTCCAAATGCATGTGCGCACAGCGCCTGGGCGACCTCGCGCCCGCCCCGCCCTCCGCCCCACTCTCCGGCCTCGAAGCGCGGACCCGCGGCGCCGCGCGGAGTGGCGGCTCGTGGCATAAATCCACCTCGCGTTTCGGACACGTCGCCTCGTAAAACGCATCGCGCGCGTTGCAACGGCGCGTGAAACAGTCGCGAAAAGACGCGCCTGACTTACAGACACGATATTTCTAATTTCCTCGAAGCCTCGCCGCTTCTTTTTGCTACAAAGTAAAAGAGAAAAGAATTCCCTAATCCATAAATTTGTCCCCCTTGTAATATTGATACTAAAATATGCGTATGTAAAATTTCGCGGGGGTAAGTTAGGAGTGAAATAAATTTCGCCGCCTCGCAGACAAAGTTGCAGAAGAAAGAAAAGTTTGAGGATTTTGTAACCACAAATACGTACTTGGCGGAGCGGCTTATAATACACGTGTCCTTTTGTGACGGTGGCGTTGCGCCGGCGACAGCGGCGGTGGCGGGGGCGCCGAGGCCGCGGAGAGAGCTGCAGTTTATGTCGCGGTGGTATTTTAAGCCGCGGGGCGGCGCGGGCGCGGGGGAAGGGGAAGGGGAAGGGGAGGAGCACACTCGTGCAGCGATGATGGCGGGAGCTGCGGCTGCGGAGGAGGGCTGTGGGAGACAAGGCGCGACAGCAACGTTAGCGGTGGACACGGCGTGGACACCCTTGTCGCGCTGCGTGGATGAAACGGCAAGCGATTAAGTGGTAGGGGTGGGGGAGAATTGCCAGGGAGCTTACGAGATGGAAAGAGTGGAAGTGATCGCCGAGCTCCTAACATAAGCCTTCTCACCAACTTCTTCGAGAACTTTCCCGTCTCCTTCTCCCCGAACCCGCTCTCTGCATGAGACACATTTTTTGCGATGACGGTTGAAGTCGCAAGTTTTTCGTTCCTTTTTTAACTCGATTCTTTAAATTTTATGTGTCGTTTATGGTTACATTTTGTAGTACTACTCTTTCTTTCTGTTGCAGTGAGTCATAGCACGGTGTTAAAAGTTTTTTCTACTCAATCTTAAACTAAAATCTTCAATACGGAATTCGATGTGTGTGAATGAAACACGATTTACTTTTTTTAAACTATTTACCTAAATCCTCCTGCAGAAGTACCCAGAGTACATACTTGTAGAGATTATTGCAATGAATTCCAAATAAAGTTCTCAACCCGTTTTTGAGTAAACGTTTTCAATGATCGACTTGATATAGAATTCACATCACACGTTTTCTGGAATGTTGTTAGGCACTGTCGAAAAATTTGAAACAATATTACTACTTTATGAAATATTAATTTACTTTATGAGGTTGTTCCCGATAATTTTTGTGCCTAAGGTTATTCTGTACAATCAAAACAACATAAAAATAATATCCTGGTGTCATTTTATGTAAAACCCACTGTAAAAATATTGTTTGCCTATTTTTTGAAAACTGCAACAAGTTTATTCTTTTTTAAAGAAAAGTAAAATCATTCTATTTTTCTATCAATCCTAACAAATACACGTAACAAATCCAATTGAAATGCCATGGTGTAAATAGATTACATAAGCACAGTGACTCGCAGAGAAGGCGTTGCTAAGGACGTACCTGCACACAGCTCCCCCTGCAGTGGTTGCGATGCGCTCTTGACCGCCCCCCGCGCGCAACTGCCGCCCACCGCCCACGCGCCGCCCACGCGCCTCGCCCGCCGCCTCGCCCGCCCTACTTTCGGACGTCGCCCTTCCGCTTTCTCCTGTGGTCACGGACCTCCCTCGCGGCCTCCACGGCTCTCCTATCTGGTCTGCCGCGACCACCGTGAAGGCACCTCAGGTGACACTGTGGTCAGAGTGCTGTAATAGTGTTGTAGTGGGCATTCTTTTTAAAGTCCAATTTTTATAACATAACATTACATTTGTTTAGCAGAATACAGGCAGCGGAGATGAGGTTTTAAAGATTACTGCTGGGAGAAACAATAAGGGACAGAATAGAAAACAAGAGCATCAGGAGAAGTTTTGTAATCTACACTTAAATAGAAGAACGTAGCAAGAAAGGGATAGATAATATGATGATGATGATAATGATGATGAACAATACATTCCAAATCAATATTCTGTATTACACACCTAGAGGAACAAGAAATATTGAAAGACTCAGAAGCAGATGGATTGATCTACGGGTCGCCACGGACCAATAGGTCTACTGCTTGAGGAAGAAGAAAAATTTAAGTTAGCGTAATTTATCCCATAAAGAGGAATGAAAGGGGAAAACAATAACAAACTATAAATGATAAAAAATGATTATGTTAAAATAATATTTTATTGTCAGTTGATCTTTACCTAAAATTTTGAAATGTAACTTCTTATCTTACACTGGATAATACTGCTACTTTTGACATTTTACACTGGCTTAATAGAGAGATTATTAGAAGTGAACCAATACATACTAGTATTCTGACTGGACTGTAACTGACAATGAGGCGCCGTAGAAGATAAATTCTGATATTGAAGTTTCTGTGAGGTCATGTGATTTCAAGATGGCAGCCTCAGAGGGAAGGAGAAAGGGTACTGCAGATACTGAAACGAGGTGCGTTTCTCACAGACCATTGAAGTCTCTAGGTCATCTGTCAACAAATCCAATAGTTCGTCTCCTCGTGCCCGTCCTCTACCTCACGGGACACTAAGACACCTCAGACAGGGCCGGAAAGTGGATATATTCTTCACATTAACAGTTTAACAGTTCACATTAACATTAACAGTTTCTTCACTTACTTTCCCATTGTCAATTCTCCCTAATTTTAAAAAGTATCTCTTATATTTAAGGAATTACTGAACATTTTTAAGCTCTTTTTGTTTAGATGCATTTTTAATATTTAATGAAATTCCACTGTTAAGCTTAATATGCTATATGGACTGATTTTATAAGAAATATATGGACTTTTTTTTCAAATATATACCAAAATCCAAAATATGAAGAAAAAAACGGAAAATAAAGGTAGCATTTTTCAACTCTACACATGGTAAAACATAAAGATAATGCAAATTAGTGTAGATGTTATCTTATTTAGTAAATATGTATTTACATAGAAATCTGTTCCCTGAGGATTAGAATTTAGTGAAAAAGCTTCATTTTTTGTTTTTTACTTTTTATTATATGCTTCAGCATTTTTCTTAAAATAAGTTTCTTTCGATATTATTTCGTCATCCCTCTACTTGAGATGGTGTTAATATTTAATTTTAGGATGTTTCAATTTTGTCACTTGCCTTCTGTAGAGGGGCCATCATTTTGATGTTCGTCACCAAATTATTTATCATCTCCGCAAATATTTTCCCGAAGTGAACTTTTGTAAGTAATGTGGGATGAAAATGTGTGTTATTGTATTTTGAGTGGGCTCGTTTTATTTTCGTACTTTTATATTTAAGAATGTTGGGATTTTCTAATCATATCGCCCATATAGTGCTTCGGGGTTCAAATTGACGAATTTTTGTAAATCTGATGTGTTATGAAAAGTGCACACTCTCAATGGTGTAAAAGAACACACGAACGAGTGAATTATAGAGGAGTTTTCGCAGCTCAAGCGGTTGTGTGCACACTCGCCGAGTGTGCAGTGTTATGCACATTTCAGCATGCCTTCTCCGTTTGCGAGCCTATAAAACATTTTCGTATGAGTTGCGAATAAGAAAGCGAAATCGATTCCCCGCCTTCGAGAAATGTCTGGCTCGCTTCGCCGGCGGCGGCGCCCGGGGCGACGCGTTCGTGCGGCGCATGGGGCGCGAGCGGCGGTCCACCTGTTACAAAGGGGTTGTAAACAGCCAGCCAGGCGGGGCTGTAAACGGTAACGGGAGTTATATGGAGCGTCGCGCGCGGGGAAATTCGGCGGGGAGCGCGCTTTCTTCCCGAAACGCCACGCAACCCGCGCGCCGCTGTGAATGTGGAAATTGGGGCAGCTCCCCTTGTTCCCGGGAGAAAGCGGGCGGCCGCTCACCCTCGGTCGCTGCCTCCCCGGCCGGGAGGGGGCGCTCGGCGAGAGCGGAGGCACTGCTCGGGATGATTCGGGGTCACGTTCTTCACGCACTTGCGTTTTGCAGTCTCTTAATGTTATTACAATGGCAACTTATACAAAAATGTGGAACTCTCCAAGAGATTTGTAGCTATCATCGGTTGTGTACACTACTAGAATAGAAAAAAATAGAGTAGGAAATTACTAAAGTAGGAAAAGAAAAAATTGAGAATAGAAGCGCATTCCATCGTTCACCTCGTCCCCCCTAGTGGCTGCGAAGCTACGTTCGCATCTCGTGAGAGTCTTCACAGGAGATCATGCGTGGTGAGGAGGTACAAGAAACGCTCCTCGGAGGCGGCTAGAAACGGGTTTAATAGGAGCTTCGTCTATTCTAGTAGGAAATGCAGACGTCATGCTCCTTAGTGAATACAGACCTACGAGTTTCTGTTACTGACCCAACAATTTTTCATTTTTATATCTTGATTGACTAATGAAAGGAAATAGAGCTAGATAGCATTGCTAAAAAGGATACCACTATTCTTATTCTATCATCTGTCATCCTACCTTTCTACTCATTATTCTGTGTCTGGGGCTTCGTATTCATTTCATATTTATCTTGTCAGCAAAGGTTTTTTTTTCTTTTTGTATATTTAGCTTATCGATCTTATTAGAGAAAAAACGGAAGGAAAAAAGTTATCACGATGAATAAGAAGACTGTATTGCTCATCATGCTTGTTAGAAAAAACAGTAGTTTTATTATTTTCCTTTGAATGTGTATGCTCCAACCCTGCTCAGCGCAAATGTGTTTCGCAGACGTTCATGCCGTACGAGGAGGTGCTCGCAGTCAGTACATGTACTTAAAAAGTAATCCCCTCTTAAGACTGCTTTCGTCACTTTCTGAGTGAAAACACTCGAGAAGAAAGAAAATTCGACAAAAAAGAAATTAAGTATCTCTCTTAATTAAAATATATTTCTGCAACTTCAATACAATTTTTAAAATGATAGTTCATATTTCAACACATAAATAGTTTGAGTTCGGAATATTTATTATTAGTAAGAAAATCTTGTGACGTATTATAAAAGTGTAACCCAATTATTTAAACAGATATTCCCTTTTATTCACTGCTAATTAATATTTTTATTTATGAAAATCGATTTGTAACATTTTTAACATAAATATATCGATTCAGTTCTATTCATTTTAACGGAATAATGCTCCTTTAGTATTGACACGCTTTTGTTATTCAGCGATTTTGTAGAAATTCGACTATAAATTTGACTATTTTACAGAGGGAAATTTGGACAATAATTTAAATTGGTCATCGGTATAACATCAGTAGTGTTGCTTGTATTTTCTGTTATTAGATGAGGGAATGCTGAAATGTATTTTCGGAAAACCATTACTCTCTTTGTATCTGTCTCTGTGGTAATGATTGATTGATGTGCTATAAAATAACTTCACAATATTTTCTAGTACTTAAAGTAAACTCTAATAACATACATAAAACGAATGATTGTCAAAAAAAGTTTCGTGGTCGAGTAATTTCTTTTCGATGTACTTTTGTCGTTGGTTCAGTATACGCATTCAATTCTAGCCAATCAATGCAACGCTTACAAAGTCCCACGCTGCGGAGGGACTTTCAAACCAGTGCAATTGCTTTACCATTAATCTGGGTCAATAATAACAAATCTAACATATCTATCATCCCCCTGTGTTCTTGAATGATTGAATAATTGTATTATAATGAAATGTTCATTAAGTAAAACATTTATAATCGTAAGCAGAATACTGGGGAAACAAGTAAAATACATTGATTTGTTTCGGGTTTTATTTATTAGGAACCAATAATTTTTTGTTACTGTGCAATCGTAAATGCAACAGAATTTCAGTTTTCAATCGCGATCTTTATTGATAACAGGTGACGGACAGAAGTATTTAATAAATTATTGGAGAAATATATTTACATTCTGTAATCGATCAAATTTTATAAGTAGGCCTTTTGGAGACAATTCGTTTTCAGTTGCGAATCGTTATCACCTGAGCCAACGTTCGCTGCATTCGTTCATCCGCTTATGCGAGCAGGACAATGTTCCCTCCCCAGAGGATCGATCGCTGGCGTCGGTGTCGGGGCGGCGGCGGTGTCGGCGGCGGCGGCGGGCAGCGTGCGTGGCTGCAGTAGGCCTGGCGTCGCGCCTACGCCGCCCCCATCGCGGCCTCCCAGCCGGACGCGACCGCCGGCGTCGCAGCCGCCTCAGCACCCAGGGCCGCCAGCGGCGGCGGCGGTGGCGGCGGCGGCGGCGGAAAGCGTCATGCCCCCCACCGCCGCGCGCTCGCTGGAGGGGGGTACCGAGACTCTGTACGCGGCTCCGCCACCTCCTGGCGTCGGCTGGGAGCCGCGCACGCCGCATGAGCTCCTAGATCATACGGCGGCTCCGCTCGGCCAGCTCGGTGGCGGCCGCGGCGCGCGCGGGGTGCGGCGGGCGCTTGCAGTTGCACTCCTAGACCGCTGCAGCTGGCCTAGCCTCGCCTAGGATCCCCCCTCGCCCCGCAGGGGCCCCCACCCAGTCCACTGCACCGCCGCAGGCTGCCACGTGGCTCGAACTCGGACCTTTTAGGACCAAAACCACCCAATTTTTACAGGTTGTAGCTGCGATTGTTGGCAGTGTCTGGAGACTCCAATTTTTTCTTCTTCATTGAACATGGATTTTTTCTGTCCCAAAATATCGTAGGACCTTTTAATTAGAACACCGTATTAATAGGTGTATTAATAATCAAATTTTATCAAAAAAATTATATTTTTTTATGAAATAACTATAAAAAGGTGATGAGAACAACGAGACAAGCGTGATTTTTTAAATCATGCGAGTGAATTTTTTCGTTCAGTGAGCAGCATTTTTCTGATCGATATTTGGGAGACGTGGCGTCGGCAACGCCGCCCGGCGATGACGATAGGACTTGGCTAGACTCCCGCGTAGCGCCTGCTCTATGACGCCATCCGGAAGTGCATCGGGCGCACCTAGGTGACGGCGGCGTGGCCGCGGGACCACCGGCAGGCCGATTTAAAAAAGCGGCCGACGTGATTAGGACAATAGCATACGTGAACCGTGTAAGAACATGCATATTTTTCGCTTCCCGCGAACAATTTTCGGGTGGCCCCTAGGCGGTGACGTTTGTCTAGGGGAGGGTCGGCGGTCCGCAGATAGAGTGCACCGGTCTTCTTGGTAGGCTGTTTCGGGCAAGAGGCCTCGGTCGGCGCGGGCGGCCGACAGATTTCGGCGGCGTTGGCGCCAGGCTGCGGCGGCCGGTTGCAGCGCGGGTCGGTGGCGGGCGCGGACCGCAGCCGGCCGCAGGAGGTGGCGGCGACGGGCGCAGCCGGCGCGGAGTGGCGCGGCGCGGCGAGGCGCGGCGCGGCAGGGGGGCGGGGGCCCACGGAGGGACGGAGGGGGACTCTAGACGCCGCCGGCGTGGGGAGCGCCGCGCGCGAGCTTCGAAGCGCGGACCCGACCCGCACCCCGGCGCGGCGCCCGCGTGCTGCCAAGGCCGATCGATGACGCCGGGGCGGGCACGCGTGGCCCAGCGGGCACGTCAGAGGAAGCTCATACGTGATTCCAGGGGGATTTTTCTTCAGACTTAGTACGTTTACGTAATAATTAATATCGGAGTAACAGTTTCTCACAAAACTTAATTCAATATTAATGAAGTCCAATTATTTCAGAAATTGTTATACCATTTTTTCCACGTTTTATAACCCCACTGAATGAATAAATGTAATGAAAAGAATAGTTTAAATATGAATTTGAAATTATATAAAAGTTCATTTTTTTAAATGTTGTGTATTTCTTACATCTTAAAATGAAAAATCAGTGTTATGTTCGTTATGTTTTAGAATATATGACCGTTTTATTATTTTCCGTCCTATTTGCTAAGTGTAATTATTAATCATATAATTTTAGAGAAATAGTAATCTTGGTTTTGGAAGAGTCAGTAGGTTTTGGTTAGTGTGTCTAGAAATTATAAGAAATATGTTAAAATAGTTTATGACGGAAAATATACGTGACGAAATTTAGAAATATCTGCATGTTTACCACCTCAATGTGCTCAATGTGATCATGTGGATTTAAATTAGTTTTACTTTACTATTATTTTACAATTAAAGCTTTAAAGAAGAAACCATTGGATATATTTGAATTTCTGTTGTGGACTCCGAACCTCTCTCTCACTCTCTCCAAGGGAGCGAGATATTTCTTGGCCATGAGTTTAAATTGATATTAAAAAAAATATTTTTAGTGAAATTTCATTTCATGTTATCGAAAATTTGATATTAATATTATAAGTTTTCAAATTCATTGAAATCTCCTTAAATATCCTCTTTTGTAGCATACAATGGTTCTGACATCTTTAGTTTTTTTATTTTGAGAAAATATAACAAAAATCTCGAAACAATACCTCTCGTTCGTAGTGTGTTCTTAATTTCAGATCCTATTAATATATTTTACTTCAGGGGAATCTTCACGAAAGGTTTTAGGATCATGATAAACTAGAAAATTAATTTCTAGAAACGTTAATATTGAAGATAAATACCACAAATAAGAATGAAATGAACTTTAGTTACAATGTTTAAAATTTTCTTGATCAAAATGCCGCATTTTATAAAATCATCCTCGTGTGAGTGAGAGTGTCCTGCCTGATTTGACCAAACGTGTCTGTTGGTGTATTCACCTCGTCGCTAGCCTCCTGTGTGGTGGACGAGCCCCAGCGTCGCCGCTGCGCGCGCTAATTATACGTGGCACGGTTGTGACGTCACCGATGGGAGCGCGCCAGGCGCCTCGACTCCACTGCCTCCGTCGCCGCTGCTCCGCCGCCCTCGTCGCCGCCGCCGCCGCCGCCGCCACTGACCCGAAGCTACATCGCGCAGCGGATGCCACCGCCGTGCGATAAGAGTTGCATAGGCTGTTTGATTTATGTGTTTACTCGGCATGATTCATGACACGAGCGTCGCAAAGGCAAACACATGGGTCAGAAAGAAAGGCGAGGAACAATGCTCGATGTGACAGGATTGGGTGTATGTACGAGGCATTGGTTAGAATCGTAGAGGTGGAATTCTACGTATATACTGAAAACGACCATGACCTTATATGTGTTTTAAAATTTTAAAGTATAAGAACGAAAGTGATTCGAGATTCTGAATTAGTGTTACCATTTGAATAGAAACTTTGATACACAGGCTTTTGAAACTTTAAAATAAAATATTAAAATATTGTTTAGTTCCCGTTCTAAATTAAGTAAAGAAGGTTAAAAATTAACTTTCTTTGAAATAGAATATGTAAATGGGCAGGCAATATACCACGTATTCGTTAGGTTGTTTTGTATTCTTTTCTAAGTTTTCGTTAATACATTTCCCCCCAAATATTGAATTTTTATCCATAAATCGGGTATCATTCCATATGACTAGTCATAGGTTACAAACAAGCGTTGCGCCCTTGTCTTCCTCTCAATTATTAGCATTCACTTCCGTAGACTTTTCAAATGTCCGAGGTTATTAGTTATGCAATTCAGAACAAATGATTTTAAGAAATTAATAAAGAGCTTTATCTGACACAGTATAACATTCGAAATACTTGTTTTAAAAATTAAATCAACATGTAAAAACAGTTGAATAATTTTCACTATTTCTCTTAAAATAATATTAAATTTAGTACGCTGTGCACTGGCAATATATTTTTCAATCCGTTGTAATTTAATTATTGTCCTACGTGATATAAAAAATATAACAAATTCTAAATGTGGTAAGTATTACAAGGTAGAATGGAGTCCTTAAGGCTGATTCTTTGCACGTAACACGTCGCTACCCTCAGGCCCGCACAAAAACCGACGTCACATTCTTCCAGCTGAGCGAGTCTTTATGAAACCGTCGCTCCGAATTTCTCCACCGGCCCGCGGAGACCTTTCTTCTGTGGGCGTCCACCGACGAGCGGCAACCGCACCTTCCCAGCCTCCAGCAGCCCTTCCCCTCGCCACAAAGCGATGACGGACGGCCCGCGCCGCCGCGCCATTGGGCCTCGGCACAATCGCGCGTTAACAAGGCGGCCCGAGACGCACGTCCCGGACGCCTCGGCACCCGACGCCGCCACGCCCTGCGCGGGGCTTTCGGGCTGGCGCGCCCCGCCGCGCCCCGCCGCGCCCCGCCGCGCCCCGCCGCGCCCCGCCGCGCCCCGCCGCGCCCCGCCGCGCCCCGCCGCGCCCCGCCGCGCCCCGCCGCGCCGGGACAAGGGATGGGGACGACGCCTACGCAGCTCCCAACTTCTGTGCAAGATGGTCAAGCCTGGTCAGCAATGCACTCCTTAGATACGGAAATGAATGACGTGTCTAGGGACTGCGACTAGGTTTTATACTTTCACGTAGGTAGTTCGTATGTTTTTTTACCCGAAATTTTAATTAATATTTAATAAAATGGAATGGATGATGGCCAGGTGTTGCAGAAGGCTGCAAGTAGCCATATTTCTGAAAATTCATTAAATACAAACGAGCGGTACCGAAAATATCTATTTCTTCATAGACAAAGCGACTTCAAAGACCTGTTTAATGTGAAAGAAATACTACCACGTGTGCTTAAATAAAACGTTATTTCTTGTTATGTTTCACCAACTTGTAAAAGAAGTAAAAATTCACACCGTGTGAATTTCTTTTTTCTGACAAAATATTTATAATCGAAGAACGAAAGTATGCAGTTGAAAGAGTTCCTGCAGTATATTATTGTTTCTGTAGTGAACAAATTTTTTCGATATTTATTTCATGATGAAAATACACACCCACACACACCCACACGCCCACATACTTATATATGTATATACTTTAACAACTCAATATTAACATAAGGATTATGAATTAATGGAAGATGAAGATTACATGACTGCCGTTTTAGCTGACTACATGACTGCCATGAGATGAAGACTGTCATTTTAATTTCACTTTTCGCGAGTTTTCTCGCAGTGTACATCGCTTCACTCAGATGTTAGAAATTCGAATACTTATTCAAACGGCTTAATTCACGAGGAGGAAGTTATTGTACACAAAGGAAATGTCTGGTATCGTTTTAATGAAGCACAGCGACTTGCTGAGGTCGCTACTTTCATTCATCACTGTATTTCGAGACTTTGCTTCAGTTTGAGGCTGATATCCTGCATTCCTCACTACGTTGGTTATCTACTTACAGTATCTCCTTCAGTCCCGTTTCTGTGCTCCATTAAATCTTGTATTTAAAAATTCCTTTTTTTGTGAGATATTTTCTTGTTCATTTCATTCCTTTTCTTCCACTTTACGTTCTTCAGCAACTTGTTGTAAACCTGTTTGTATGGTTTATACAGTCTTTAAAGTTACTACATATTATATATGTGTTTTTACGTGTGTTTACGCTCCCTCGTTGAATCTCTTCATTTTCTTTGCATTGATTTATTCTCATTTCGGCAATCATGTTCGCATTTCCACCTCTTCCTAGATGTTAGAAGTTGGACTGCATGGCTTAATTCAAGTGGAGGAAGTCACACTTGTGCCATCGCACTGAAGCGAGATCTCGGGAATCGTTTTAATGAGACCCAGCGCCTTGCGGCGGCCGCTGTTTTCACCGCCCCGCCAGAACGCCCCCGAGGGAGGGACGCGCTGTTAGTTAAGTCTTATGACTTAATTTCATGCACCGTCTGCCACCCGCCGCGATTCGTATGCATAGCACCAGGGCACCACCACCACCACCACCGCTGCGGTGGCGTCGGGATTAAGATTTCGGCCCCCTCGCGAACGGCTCTTGATTTGGGAAAGGGCTGGGCTGCGAGCGAGGCTGGTGATGTGCAGGCAGCGAGCGAGGGATGTTGAAGGGCCGCGGAGAGGGCGGGGCGGGCGGGGCGGGCTGGGGCGGAGGCAGAAAGCGACGCCGGTGGGAGGCGCCTGCTTGAATGGGTTGTGGTTTCCGGTTCCGTTATGAGCGACGTCGCCGCCGCTGCCGCCGATGCCGCTGGCGGAGGAGGCCTTTACGACGGGGTGTGTTCAGTCGCGGAGGGTGGGCCCGGAGGGTGTACCTGGAACGAGGGAGGCCACGGCGCTTGGGATTTGGCTGCGAGCGGAGACGTGGGGAAGCGACGTGGGGAGCGTTTGAATGAATTTTCCATTCGGAGAAACCTTACAGCTTCTGGTGAAATAGAAAGAGATAGACAGGAATGCAAAGAAAAGAGGGCGGTTTCCACTACATGATTGGCGGGAATGCACATTGAAATACTTCGTGACTAGATAGTAGCTCTCGACTTTTAAATATATATAGAAATAATCAGTTTTCGAACAAATTCCATTTTGTTGTTTAATTTCTTCGTGGGCTGTAGTAATATAAACTAGGTAGACCGGAGCGAACATTCTACAGTTTGTAAATTATTGTTTTAAAAGTGAAAACAATTTAAAACTTTATCTCAACTTCAGGTCAGAACCTAAACTGTTAGTTCATTTAAGCATTGTACGCCCTCACGTTGGGGCTATTTACGGGTTAATTTAATTTTAGATAGATTTTGACTTCCCGTTGGTTTCTGATCACCGTTCTACGATGTAGAGGGCACCAGAAGAGCTAAATATTCACTCAATTCTTCACTCCACCTGACCCCGCATGTTTCCCTACTGGCTTCCCGGAATATTCCCCTCGCATATTCTCAGCATTCCCTCGCATGTTCTCCGCATGTTTCTTCGCTGATTCACCGCATGTTTTCGGCATGTAGCACCTCCGCACGTTGCTTATATGATCTCCTACACGTTTTGTTACGTTCTTCCAAATGTTCTCAGATCTTCCTTCAAACGTTCCCACAAATCTTTCTCTTTTTTTTATTACGAAACACTTGTTGTTTTAAAAGTGAAAATAGTTCCGCACTGTACCCTCAACGTTCTGCCTTTCTACCAATCTGATCTATGGAATGACGGAACTGACGGAGGGGGCAGCATACTGTAGATTACGGTTTAGAAAAAAAAACTTAGGACCAAAAAAGCTACTTTCAGGCCGCATTGTTTCCGAGTTACACACGACGGTAAAGTGTGCTGCGGTGTAACGTCTCTAGCGGTTTGCATGTGCGCCTGATATCCCAAATGTGCTGTAATATCCGTAGCCCTATGTTTTTCGCCTTAAATATCTTCTATCCAACCCTAAGGGATTATTCCCTAACCGTCAGAATGCACTTATGAGGTTTTGTGTTCATGGTTTCTTATAAACGGGGAAAATTCGTTATTGAAAATCCATATATATATATATATATATATATATATATATATATATATATATATATATATATAGAGAGAGAGAGAGAGAGAGAGAGAGGCCGTAAAGATATTTTTTCTAGGTAATCATTTCTCAAGGTCCCATGGATATAAAAAATAAAAATAAAATTGACACTCATTGAAAGCCTTGGCGATTGCGAAATAATGTGCATCTAACAATTTACACGTCAGAAAATCGCCGTTTTTAATGAAATATTCTTTTAATAGTTCGCTTTGAACTTGAGAGGCTACAAATGGATCTTGAAAATTGGGATTCTGATGGTAATTATATTGTAGCAAAAAGTTATTAAAGGTATCCATGTCGTAAATGACAGCAGAAAGAAATATTAAGCTATTCGAAGCTATAACAGTTTACTAATTCTTGATGAAGGGCAACAACAGTACATTATACATATTCTTGAATATCGAAGAAATTTTCCAACAGCCAAGAAAACAAACGCAATGAAATTTTTCTAGAACTGTACTTGTAATAAAAATTAAATAAAACATTTTTTGTAACATTATTTTCATTTGACGTTATTTCAAACTTCATTACAAAATTATTAACAAAACATAGTCACTGAGATTATAATATATAATGTCTTCCAGTGTTTGTTAAGGTGTGGCGGGGTGATCAGAAGGGATGAATGATGATGAGAAATAAATGGGGGAGTTGGGTTGATATTTAGCTGCATTGCATTATGATATGAGTGAATCGCATGATGATATCATCCATTCCGAGTGTCCAATCTGCAGTCCAGGCATCACTTGGATGCACCTTCACGCTTCTGCATCACACAGGCAGACATAAAGCATACAACAATCTTATTTTCTGAACTACTAAAAAAACATGCGATAAAATCACAATTATGATATCTTAAGTGCAAACTATTAAACAATTCACTGTGTAAATATGTACTAAGAAATCATGCAAATTGTTATTTGGCATTCCAGAATTAAGTTGTCCTAGTGTATTTAGTTGTGCACTGATGAGTCATGTTGTCTCTGTCTGCTGGGGCCGCGAAACGCATTCCCGCCTCGCGTGCCTCTTCGGACGCGGGGCGATTGTCTCGCCCACGCCGCCTGCGCCGCCCGCGCCGCCCTCGCGTCCTCCCTAATGACGCCCGCTGATCGCCGCTCATCTTTTTCCCATTAGCCGCCCCGGAGCGGCCGCCACGACGGTCTCGTCCTCTCTGCCCCGCTGCCCGCTCCCCGCGCCGCCCACGTTGCCCCACGACTTCCGAGCCCGCCGCCCCGCGCCCCGATATCGATCTCGGCACCCTCAAGCTCGCACCCCCTTCACACTCGCCTCGCCCCCGCGGCGCTCCCTGGGCGTCGCCATGGAAACAGACGGCAGCGTCTCCGACTCGCGATTCGCGTTGCCTTCGTCACTCGCCACTACTTCGTAGGCGTAGCTATTCGATGTAAGGCATGCTATTCAAATGACGTATTTCAGATGTTGCTCTTTTTCTAGTAGGTTTATTTTTCTACGCAAATAAAATGCACTGAGAGACGAATGATTAGGCGAATGTAATAAATGTTTTTATGTAATGCAGAATGTACAACACTAGACAAATTACATATGTTTGTCTCTCATTTTTTATCATTTCGTTATCGATTTCTAAGTTGAACGTAGTACATTGTAAACCCAAGCTGGGCGCTTCTACCTCCCTTGTAAGAGTTGTTGCGATGCAGGAAGTTACACCTGTGTCAGATACTAGAAGAGAGGTCGGAAAGTGTGTTGAAGGAACATAAAAAATCGTAAATGATAAACTGTGATGTAAAAACAAATTTACATTACAAAATGGTGCATACATTAATATCCAGCTACGAGTATTTACACTAAATAAATCAGAATACCATATATTCACTCATTTGCTTCGTAAATTTTATTGTTTGATACTGATACAATCAAATAATCCTTTGAACATATCATAGAAAATTTTAACCCGAATCATTCTGCTTGTTCGAGTTAGATTTTCAGCGAGCAGTCAGTATTTCCTGAAAAGGGAGCACAGATCTAGTGTTTTGTTTTTTCTTCACAAAATAATAGTAAAATAGTTGTACTGAAATACATCTGCAAAGGCCTCTTACTATAAATTACATTTTAAAATTCCTACAATGAAACTAGTTTGTAAATACCTATTAAAAAGCGTCCTTAAGTAAAGATATGCGCATAAATAAGATATTAAATATTGGGAAGGCATAAAGAGACATTCGAAAAAATAACTTTAAACGAGAATACGCGACGCAGTATGGGGATACCATTTTTTTAGGTACTTGAAAGATTCTTTTTATCTCACTTACATGAGTTGTAATAGCGACAAATATCAATTCCTTTAAGAAACATTTTGGTATATGATAAAAGCTGTATTTTGCTTGCCTTCTGACAGCTGCCCTTTTGCCGCAAGCGAGAGGCAGCGGGGCTCTAATCGCCGGTCGCGTGTCGCGGAACGAACACGTGTTCTTGGGCTATCAGGCCCCATCGCGGCACCGCAACACGAATCCACTCATTTTTACGCCGACACATAAATTCGCAACGAGACGGTAAAAGATCGCAATAAAACGCCACTCGCGACAAACTACAACGACTGTTGAGACTTCAGCCGTTGTCACAGGCCACTCGGGCAGGTGAAAACGAAAGGTTCCTTGAGGAGCTTATCGAAAATCTTGTTCTATCTGACTCTGCTAATTCCGGACGAGTCTAGTCTATTGATTACAACTGCAACAAGTGATCCACGACACTTGTGGCCGAAATAAACACACTTCACGTTACCACTTCAATTTACTTAACAGTTCATCAATCTTACTTGTAGAAAAAGTGTAAATATTACTCACATTTGCCATATAAATCTTTCAAATTCGTCTGCTACACAAACAAAAATGTCATCGGTGTGGAATATTAGATTATAATTAATATCATTTTAGTAAAAGAAGAAGTAAGTGAAATTGTGAAAATATTGATTCCATTTCAGGAACGAGTTTCAATTCCAGGATTTCGATTACTTTACATGAAACGTATGGACTAATATGGATGAAATTGTGAAAATTTTGACTCCATTGCAAGAACATGTTTTAATTCCAGGATTTTGATCACTTTACATGAAACGTGGTTTGGATCATTTTATTTGCTTTCTATTTCTTTTTCCACGTTCTGCGTGACCTGTCTCAGTTAAAACTAGCAATACCATGGTATAAATACTGTAAAAATCATCTTATAACAAACACTTGTGATAAATTATATTATATTTTGAACAAAAAGTATCTCATATGCTATATAAATCGTTTTCAGTTTACTACTACCACTTAAACCTATAAAAGACATAATCAGTGGGCCTCTGAGCTCCCTTTACGCTTGGGATAACTCATAAACTGTTGACATTCTTCATGAACTATCTCTTTTCTCAGGATTACGAAGATATTGTTGGATGAACTGTTCAAATTCTCTGCATTGGGCCATCACTTAACTTATTGGTGCCTACAAAGTGAGACTAGCGATAGCATGATTTACCTTGTAGAGAGGCGAATAGAAACGTAGTTCGCACACGCAGTAGCAGCGCGGTCATCGCCGCGGCCGAGCCGAGGCTCTGGGAGGCGTTTCCATCATGGCGGCACTCGCCCGCCCGAGGAGCCTCGGCGAAAAATGAGGGAAGGGGATTTCCGAGAAACGGCGGAGGGGGGCAAGAAGGACCCCGCGGCGGGGCGGACATCCTCCGCGCTTAAGTGCTGGCCGCTTTAAAGAGTTTTTTTCCTCTCGCTAGGAAGTCGCAAATTAACTGGAAGAATGGCGCCGGCTAGGTTGAGATAATAGAAGGAGGAAAATACCGAGATGGAGGGGTCTCGTTGGGCGGAGCGGGAGGGCTCGCGAGAGTAACGACGCCTATAGGAGGGTTGGAATGAGAAAAACACGTTTGGACTGAAAGAGAAAGAGAGAGAGAGAAAGAATGACTGCTTTCGTAATTGCGAAAGTCGGAAAGGAGAGATAAGGTGGAAGGTAGACGTCTACACCCAGATGAAATCTCTCCCCCTCTTTTTATTTCGCTCCCTGCAGGGGTGACGTAAAAAGAATTCCGGCAGTGGTAGTATATATACAAGGGTGGCATAAAGGATTGACTACCTATATATAGACGCACTCGCACAAAAGAATCTCAGGAGAGCGAGGTCTTTTATAGACTTGTGGCGAGGTAATGAAGACTTCTCCAAGAAGAAAACGTCCAGCGTAGTGGTGTCGACAGGGGCGAAGAAACGGAGAATTCATAGGCCGGCAAAGGCATTGCATCTTAATAAATAGCAGTTGTCGCGGGAGTCTGTCCGAAAGGGCAGACTGAGAGATGCAAAGGGGCACAACTCTGAAGTTCTCTCGGGAGATTAAGTTTTCGGAAACTTGATAGTTGCAATACTTGCGCACTGCTGAAGTTCGGCAATTCCAATGCGCTATTCACAGAGAACCAAAAAACAACGTAGTCATATACGTTGCAGAAGTATCAGCACATAAAATGCAAATGTATAACTGAGTAAAAATGAGAAAATTCGACATGAGCCCTTTCTATTCACATGTTTCGCGTTTTAAAAATTAACGTTATGTTTACGAGAATCTGCCTTCAACAAGCCAAAGTCGCAAGCGTCTGCCCTGCATTTTCCTCCGCATCTCATTGACATTTTGGTCCCTTTTGCTTCGCTGGCCACCTGGGAGAGGTGGCAGACGCTGCCTCGAGCAGAAGGCAGAATCGAATGGCCAGGAGCGTTGAAGGGGGCGCCGTGTGCTTTTCCCAAAATACTCGGACACCGCGGAGGAGGCCGCCCCTGATTTGTGAAGTCGTGGGCTGCGGCCACGCCTCCTCGTCACGTTCGCGCGCTTTGTGGGACGTAAGCCGAGGTCGCGTAAATTTCGGCGCCCCGGAACGAAGGACCCGCTCCCCACACCCGCAGTGCTAAATTTGTCCAAATCGTTCGTGGGAGATTAGAACGCGCAGGGCTCTAAAGGCGGCTGCTCTTCAAATGCTGGGGGCTGCTTTTCCTGGAATTGCTGCAACCTTTTGAAAAGTAACTCTCCGCATCTTGAACGTGAGAAATACGAAACCGTAAAATAAGTTTTCCTAAAGAATATTAAATGTGTTCCAATATAGGCTGTCTGCTGGTTTCGGTTGTGGTTCCTTATTTCTTGTCACGAACTGTTGGCTTCTGGTTTTGAAGTGTTCTTAAAATGAAGGAGCAGAGGTAGTATACTGCTTCTTTCTGCGCCTACCTGCGTAATTTTCACTAGAAGCGTTGACAGCGCGATTTTCTAGGTCGTTTAAAATAGCTACACAAGAGATGAAAGTTTCAAAAATAAAGATGTATTTGAAAACACGTTCTAGCGATATATCAACATTAAAATACAATCCCGTTAAAATGATCGTCATAATATGCTCACGGTTCTTAAATTGGTTAAGCAAGAATAGAACTGCGGATGCATTTTATGGATCTCACAACTATTCCTATCCATGAAATCTTATCGCTAAGCGCTACTTGTCGTGTAGACTCGTATCAATTTTTAATGCGTATGTTATCGATAGTTAATGACACTTAAGTACATATGCTGTTTGAAATGAAAGGAATTCAATATTCGGAATCGGATACGTTGTTGTCGTCGTCGTCGTCGTTGTTGTTGTTGTTCTTCTTCTTCTTCTTCTTCTTTTGTTTTTGTCATTCGAATTAATAATTTGCGGATACATCGTACATTATATTATTCTTTTTGATAAAACATACATAAATCGATGTAATGAATATGGAAAAATATTACGTTGAACTATTTTACTGCATTACTGCTATTTTAGTGCACTTATTCTAGGCCCATGCATTCTTTTTAATAAAGTAAAACTTAACTAAGTTGATGGATTTGTTTTGGTAGTGAGAATGTGAAATGGTAACGAGTAATTTTTCCGTTTGTGTAACGCACTCGTGTTATGTGTTTGGATGCAGGGTTTTCGTTAATGCCTTTCAATTTTACGTAAGAAACGCCTCCCCGTTCGTCTGGCACATCCTCTGAAGTTGAGATCGCTCTGTGTGCGCCCGGATGACGGTAACGCTCCTGAGCTGCGCGCTTCGGCCGGCAAATCCCGTTCGAACCCTGCTTGCCTGGGAAGGGGGCGGCATTACATGGGCAGTGCGCCCGGCGCTTGATCCTTGCGATAGAGTGGAGGGCGAGGCGAAGGCGGAGCACGAGGAGGGATATCGCGGAGGGCGAAGGCTGCCGTGCTCACCCGGCGCGGAAGTGCAGCGCCGCCCCGCCCCGCGCGCTTCTCTGCGGAGCAGCCAGGCCGAAGGGGCGTCTCAGAAATTCAATTCTGCGCGGGAGGAGCCGACGTTGCCGGCGCTGACGATCATCCAGCTGGAAATTCGAAAGCTATAAAGTCGCCGGTTTCGAGGTGGTTCACTTGCTCCATGCAGATGGCTCTCGGAACGCTCGCTCTCGCTACTGTGCACCGCTGGCGTTTCGCTTGGTCTCCGCTACCACGTCGCAAGAACTGCTCGTCCTGACTCGGTGCCTTTCCGGAGAATGCCTTTTTTACCGGTGCATCCGCTCTTCGTTCTCTACTCATTCGTCATAGGATTTCGTGATTTTGCTTCAATTTGGGACTGATCTGCACTCCTCAGCAAGTTGGTAAACTTACGATCTCTCCTTCAATCCGCTTCTGCGTTGCATTAAATCTTGTCTTGTAATATATATATATATATATATATATATATATATATATATATATATATATATATATATATTGTGAGAGATATTTTCTTGTTCGTTTCATCCGTTTTCTTACATTTTACGTACTTCGGCCACTTGTGGTAAACGTTTAAAAAATACTATATATTTCGTGTCATTGTTTTTACATGTAAAACATGTTACGTGTTACCTCTATCTCGTTGCATATCTTCGTTTTCTTTCCAGGTTTTTCTCATTTTTTTCAATTTTGGTGTTTGCATTTCCTAAGTTTTCTTCTATTCAACCCTTCCCTTTTTTCTTTTCTTTACTCTTTGTCTTATCGCCTGTCTCCTATCTCGCCTTATCCCATTTCACGCCGCGTTTGGTCTTTCCCTTCTCTGGCCGGATTCTTCTTTCGTCGACGCTGCGGAGCGGCGTCGGGGTGTTGGGAATAAACAGCACGCTCCGTATAAACCGGGATGAATTTCTGAAGGCGAACGGCCGGACGGGCGGGAGACGTCGACGGAAATCTCACCGCGCCGCGCCGCGCCGCTGAGCGCCGGGAGCGAGGGCGTGGTGGCGGAGGGGGAGGGGGGAAGGTGAGATCCATGTGTGCCCGGCGCGTTGCGGCCCCCCGGGGAGCGCCGCGCGGCGCCGCGCGTATGTGCAGCCGGAAAATTGAGATGAATCCATGCATACGCAAGCAGCGCGCGGGCGGAGGAGGCGGACGGGCCGCAGCCTCCGCGTCGTATTGGAAGCCAGCGGCGAAGGGGGTGAGAAGGGGAGGGAAGGTGGGCGAGGATGAGGACGCGGAACCAGCGGAAGAGACGGCGAGAATCAAGTGATGAGAAAGCATTACGAAGAAGACTCAGCTTGCCAAACAAACTGTAAGCGCGAGGGAATGAAGATTGCATGTTTTAACGAAGGCGGATTGAAAGAAGATGCGAATAACAAGGCATTGAGCCAAATGCGAATGATATGAGAGGAGGAATATCAAGTGGGAAAGAGTGGAAATGAAAGAGATATAGTATGATTTTACAGTCCAAACCAAGTGAGGGGCTGATTAATAGGGAAAATGAGTTTGTTACAGATACAGCAGGCTATAACAAAGGAAGAATTGAGATAGAGCAGCATGATGAGCGTACCTCTGAGTGAGCGTTTTCTGGATGCATCAACTTCTTAATTAGCTTCGTAAGTGAAATTCATATTACATCCTGGGTTGTGGGAGATTTTGTTCCTCATTGGAATGTGATATCCAGAGCAGAAGTTGAATTCGGTTAACTGAGAATTTTCCCCTTTTAGATTTCCCCTTCCCACACGTGGTAGTGCCCTAACTGGGGCAAGCTCTATGCTCTCGACGTATGTGATAGTATGTGTAAATATATGTGTAAGTGTGAAAGTGTATACGTGGATGTGTAAACGTGTGTATGTGAGTGAGTGATTGAGTGAACGAATGAGCGACCGAGTGAGTGAACGAGTGAGTTAATGAATGACTGAATGCGTGAGTGAGTGTGTGTGTGTGAGAGAGAGAGGGAGATAGAGAGGGACAGAGAGTTAGAGAAAGAGTTTGAGAGAAAGAGAAAGAGAGAGGCTGAGAGAGAAAGGGAGAGAGACACGGAGAGAGAGATAGACCAAGGAAGAGAGACTGAGATAGAGACACTCAGACTGACAGAGAGGCAGAGAGAGAGAGAGAGAGAGAGAGAGAGAGAGAGAGAGAGAGAGAGAGAGAGAGAGAGAGAGACTGAGAGGGAGACTGTTAGTGTACTGCTTCTGTATTCACTTGTTATTGATCGGAGAACACCCAAAACTACCAACCAGAGTGACCGACCACTAGATTTTCCTTCCAGGCATGATTGAATTCGATTCAACTGTGTAGCTAGTGTTGTAAATTCGCCCCCGTCTTGCCTCGAACTCTAGGCCATCCGGGTTAACGACGCTGCAGAGGCAACGATGTTGC
Source organism: Teleogryllus occipitalis (assembly GCA_011170035.1). Classification (NCBI taxonomy): domain Eukaryota; kingdom Metazoa; phylum Arthropoda; class Insecta; order Orthoptera; family Gryllidae; genus Teleogryllus; species Teleogryllus occipitalis. The sequence continues at coordinate 774,666 of BLKR01000046.1, read as the reverse complement.
TAGCGAATATCTGAGGCTGAGCAAATTCCAAAAGAGAGCAAATGTTCTTCAGACGCGTTGGCGAGCGGCAGATACAGCGAAGGGCAGGGAGGGGAGCGATTGAGTGGGCGGCCGAGAGAAGCCCGCGCGGCGAATTGGAGGCGGCGGAGAGAGGCGAGCGCTGGGGCGGGCGCTCGTGGAATTGCAGATTTTTGGGGCCGCGAGACGAGCGACGCCCCGATTTGCATTGGGAAGGCGAGGCGTAAAAGGATCGCAACCGCCCGGCGGCGTATTGGCCGCGTGTGTGGGCGCATCGACGCGCGCTGCGGCTCTCTCACCCACCCTCTCTCTCCCTCCACCCCCCTCTCTCTCTCTCTCTGCCTTACGCCCAGCGCGAGCGCTCCCCAGGGGCCGGTAAAGCGCTGGCGGATTCCGCCATCTACCTTACCACGCCCCCATGCGCCACGCAATACGCGTGATGGGTTCTTTGATTTTGTCACCAAAAGAAATATTATTCAATCGGTATTTACTTGAAATATGAAACAAACACAAAAGATGATGAGGCTGAAGTATTCGTTCTGTGACAAAAGATACGAAGAAGATTCTGCTGCAATGATTGAATTAAAAATATTTGAAGTATACATTGCATTCTTATAGGTCTGGTAAAAATGTCGATTCTTTTATCCCTCTTTTATTTTTATCTCGTATTTCTGATGCAATTGTTTTAGTAAAAATTAATCCCAACGACGTTTTTGAATTCATGAAAATTATGATAATTCGCTTTGTAAATTGGTTAAAAAATTATTTCTTATAATGCAATGCTGAAGTTATTGAAAAATGTACATTTTCAGTTTCGTGAGTCTACTACATTTCATTGGGCTAACGGTAAATACGACTGAAAATAAAAACAAATGTTAAACGAAAATCAGTTTCATTTTGCAAGCATTGGAACAAACTACAAAATACTCTATAAATTAACCGTTTTATTTTCTCTCTGCGTAATGCGTGTAATTAGAAATTGTTTGATTTGTATTTTATGGTATTTCCGTGTTGTGGTAATAAGGTACGACTCAGCGAAGTTGCAATACTTACCATTGACTCTCAAGATGGTTTTACCAGATCCTATTACAATCAAATTCTGTATTAGTCTTCACTAATTATTTTCATAATCGACCATTGACGGGTGTAATGTTCTGTCTAGTTCTATCTGGAGGTTACCCCTAAATCTCGTTTAAATCATTTTCAGTTTTACTATTATCAGTGCTAATGCAAGTAAGAGTCGCATGTAATAAATTTCTTATTGTAAATATTTAATTGAACTCATATTTTCATTGCTTTTTTATATTGTATTTTTTGGTTGCTAATAACATATTATTTTCGTCTAGAATTATGCATTATCATTATACAACTAACCTCAGTGACAAGAAATATCAGCAACAGCCTACAAAATTTAATACAAGTATCCCATTAAAAAATAGTGATAGCAATTTGTAATAAATTCCGCTGCGAATTAATTACAACATCCAGTGAGATTCTTCAGTTAAATGTAAATAAAACAGTGAACTTGTACATTTAGCGCCTTTAGATTGTGGTTTAATAAATTCTCGATACTATCGTACTTTATGTGTTTGGAATTGATCAATAAATATACTCTAATTGATTACGGCCACATGATTTCTAACCTGATAGTAAAGAGCATTTATTTTCGAGGAAAGCGCTCAGAGAGGACTTCTTTCTGAAAGGAAGACCATTCGAGCGGCGTGACAAGCACTCGTCTTCTTTTGGCAAGGCAGGCCGACGGCGGCGGCGGCGGCGCGGCCCGAGTGGCCTAGTGGCATCGGCCGGCAGACGGCGGCGGCCGCGGTGTACTGAGTTATCACGGCTAATTGCGTCGTAAATCGAAGGAACTGCGTCGTTAAAGGCCTTTAAACCGCGGCGACGCGCGTCAACGCGGCGCTCAATGGACCGGGGCGGCGTGGGGGCGGCGGCGGCGGCGGCGAAGGCGACGGTGAGGGCGACGAAGACGGGCCCAGTTGGCGATCCACGGCGCGAAGCGGACCGCAGGTGCCTGGGGAGGTGGACGCCCCCCCCCACCACCACCACCACCCCTCGCTCTGCCTTGGCCAGCTCCTGTGCAGGGTTTCTTGCATCGAGACCTTATTGCTCACAATCTCTTATTCAAACTTTCATTACGAGTATGTATTTCATCTTCTGATGATTTTTAGAAATTATTTCTGCTTGGCCCGCAGACTCTCTGCCGCATACAATACGGTGGTAGTAATTTGAAACTAAGTTTTTGGCTTTCTATTACCCACAAAGTTTGTCTTAAGGAATTTTCGGTAAAACTTCACATCGGATGAATATAGACTTTAAACCCATTTGCCTAATGGAGCTCCATAGATTTTGTAAGTTCCTTGGATGTAGCTTGACTTCATTTTTTGGTGTATGATACTCCGTTAATCACAGAATTGATTTAAAATGAGCATTTTTTTAAGTTTCATGAATTTCACGCCAAGTTTTGCGTTCAATAATAATATTGAAATAAAAATATAAATATCCATGCAAAGATATTACAAATAATGTTAAATTAATTTATTAAAACATTGTATTGGAATTAATATTTTGTGCCTATAATATATTATGACAAAATAAGGTACTACTGCCCAACAAATACAACACAAATTAACTAAAATTTTGTGTACTTTTCAGTAGGAAAATAGTTTTTCTTAAACAATCAGAACATGTTATTGTTACTCAAACTACCGAGGCCTTAGAATAAGCTTCATTACGATTCAAGGATTTGAAACAGACACACACATCAAGAAAAAGAATTATCTCATAAGAGCCAGAAAAGAATGAAGCAATCATTGCATATTGCAATATCACATGCCATATAAAACAAAGGAGCACCTGCAACACCTGAACTGTTACGTCCTCCCGTCCATCGAAGTGTCCTGCCATCCGCGTGCTATCCCGCGGCCGCGTGCTGCTTTATTGACTATTCACGGCGCTCATTCAAGCGCTGCCGTTACGAGCGATCGTCGTCTTGATAGCTGCGCCGCTCCGGCGCGCGTCCCCGGCCCCCGTCGCCCACGCGCCGCGCCGCGCCGCGCCGTCGTCGCGTCCTTTCATTCAGGCACGCCCACGCACTCTGGGGACAGTGGGATTGACGCAGATTGAGGAGATAGCGCTATCACGCGTCATCTACTTTGATCGGGGAAGTGCCCTTCTGTTTCCGGGAACTTCTGCGGACTGGCGGGACAATAAATATTCTGTGAAATGTACACCGTCTTTGGCATTCGTCCCAGAAGCTTGTCGGTTACAAAAAAAAAGGGTATTCGATAATGAAACGTCGAAAATTACAGAGGAGACAGAATATCATAACTGAAACATTATATATATTTGAAGTGCATGTTGCATGCTCATTTAAGGGAGGTTCTGGGCGTGGCAATCGAAACGTTCAGACGACATTCCTTGACGTATTGAGTTTCTTGCAGCGTAATAAACAATATATAGACATGTTTAACCCTTGACTTTCCATCGGTTCCCTAGGGACGACATAGTCTCTCCCTCAGTTACTTGTTCAAAACGTGGCCTTCTCAAACTCGTATCTGTCGCCGGCACACACTCATCGTACAGCAGCAACGCATGACCTACCTCAGCCACCATTCCTCGCTGTGGATCTTCTCTTCGAGAACACTCTCCTCCTCGACTGGCGTCAGATCAAACTTTGTTAGGAATTGTCTGGTTTTCGAAACAAATATGACTCCTATTTACCAAGAATCGACGTTACTTTTCAGAAATGTTCCTGAATTATTTATCCACCAGACTTCTTCCCCATTGTTTAGTACCTGTTTATCATGACATATTAATCCAAATGATGGAAATGGAGTCCGATTCGGAATTCACTGGAATGGTTATAATTTTCACAATTTCATCTTAAAACGGTACTTTTATCTGAAGAAAAGTTATCATTCATAATCATTTCTCACATTCAAACTTCAATATCTAGTGCAATGCTTGTTTATTCATCATATTCAAAATGAATCGTCAATATTCCGCGGCCGAGAGATACGGTGTCTAATGTTGAGAGTACATAAGTGACTTACGTGTTTTGGATCGTTCAGATTTCTTCACAAGTCACCGATTCAACAATCGTCTCATGTACAAAATGCAAGTTTTCGACCACTCCTTGTCTAATTTGCAATATTCACGTTTCACATTTAATGAATCCAGAATAAAACTTCAAAGAATGTGTTAACACTTAATTCTTTTGATAAATTACCCTAAATACGTCTTCGAGATAAAAAAAAATGTCCTAGGAAAAGAATTTTGGTGATATTAACAGTTAGAGTAAATATTGTAAAACCAAGTTGATTGAATCTTGATTAAGAAAGCATGAAAAAACAGTGCAATCTCCATAAAATATGCTACAAACGTGTTTTGTGAAGAACTGAATGCATTTCGTGGAAGGTCTATGACTCGTCATCTTCCGACTCCCTCCCCCAACTCACTTCCTTGTACTCACCCGTAGCTGCTTACAGCAACTTTCGGCCGCAGCTTCCGAGCCCGTGTGGAGCGGGCGGCTCCGCCCAGCAGCGAGCCCTCGAGCGTCGCCAGGCGCCCTTCCCCCCCCCCCCGGGCTCCGTGCCCTTCGTGATTGACGCTTATGGCTCCCTGTTGAGCGACGTTCGCCAGGCCCCCTCCGGACGAGTGAACCCCTTGAAAACAATTTACCGCGTTTTAGAATCCATAATCATTAGAGTTACGACCGCGCAGGAGCGCAGCGGCGCGGGCGCGGGCGGCGGCGGGGGCGGCGGCGCGCTCTGCATTCCGGGGCCCGGAGCCGAACACCCCGCAGACGGCGACGCCCCGCGCCTTCGGTTACCCGACGTATTTACAAAGAAACACCACAAGGGCCCCTGAAGGTCACGATTGTCTCGCTGCGACCTAGAGTGAAGGGCCTTGTGTGACATCCTGCTTGAACCAGAGGCCAAACCAGAACCCAAGAAGTCTGGCAAGCTTTTTAAGTAAAGCTGTGTTTGTATAAATTGAGAAATAAATGAACAATCTCTGAGGACTCAGTCATAAATGTCCGGACGCAAGTATGGAAAATGTTCCTAACCACTTCAGTGTAAATCAGGGTTTTAAGTTGCTGCGGGGTGCATTTGAAGCGAGGAACGTAGAGGTTACTGAGGGGGAAAATTACTACTCGTTCGAATATAAATTACTTCTTTGATTGTACTTAATTGCCAAACACCATTTCTTTGTTACATCCATTCCGAAGAGTTTTTTCTCAAAAGAAAGGTCTTTCACGTGTTTAATACGAAGAAAGTGTATTTTGCACATCACGTTGCGCGTTGTGAAAATGTTATCAAAAGTCCACAATGCTACGAGCGATTTCAAACTGTGATAATCGTCTGTTTGTAAGAATGAACTAAATGAAAATTTGTGCTAAAATATACACAAATTTTTTCACAATTTCTGATCATATACTGTCGTAGTTTTTGCAATAGCTATCTAGATGATGATGCAATTTTTACATACTTTATTTTGTGAATGCCACAAAAGTGAGAGAATTACACTACTCGATGTGTATATTTAGTATGACCGAATTAAGAACAATGCCTACTGAATCTTCACATCAATTTGATTTATTGCGGCTCGGTGTAATGATCTATACGAACTATATACAAAAGTTTTTAAAAATTTATGCTTGCAACATAGTTTCTAATTATTGTTTTGAATCCGAATATATTGTTTTACAATACACCACAATGCATTTCAGATTATCACTATGTAAAAAAATGTCGAGAAAGAAATGCTCCATGGTTTCAAAATTTGAAACCATAGATCATAAAAACTTACAACACAACACGAATCAATAAACCGAAACTCATTTGCTACGGTGACTTTGACCGGACAGAACTCGCAATCTTTTAGGTCACAGGATTCTCGTGAGAAAATTGTCTATGCCGTCCTATTGGCCTATCCGGAAGTGTTTTTTGTGCATTCAGTGAGAACATTGAGAGAGAGAGAGAGAGAGAGAGAGAGAGAGAGAGAGAGAGAGAGAGAGAGCATTATACAAGGTACAGTTGGTACCTGCCTAGGTAAGAGCTTTGAAGTAACCAGTACGGTTTTTATCTCTGTAAGTCTTAACTTGTGTTCCGTAGACATGTTTCCGCTAGGTAATGTTAAGGTGGTGCTGTGGCTTCTTGCACTTTTAAATTGAGCACCTAAGTTTTCAATACAGCAAGAGCGGTTCAATCAAATGAAAAAGTAGTTCACGGACGAGAAACGTTATCCACTCACTATTCCTGTTGACTTCATGGGCTCACCTGCTGCCATTATTTATCTGTCCCTTATGTATTGCCCCAAAAATACCTTGTTTTGGTAGCTGGTCACGTTTCTGTTTTAAAATATTTTAAGTATGTTCTGCTTTCAGGACTCATCAAGAGAGTAAAATACAAGCTTTGATTTTCTTGAGTTATTTAATTTCAGTAAACAGCTTCAGCGATTTTCTATACGTTGTAATAATACATATTTTACGACGAGAATGTGGAGGGAGGGTGTCGATGAATTTGGCCCCACGAGGGGGCGCAGTTTGCTCCGGTGGCGCCAGAGCGCGTCCTCGGCGCCGTAGCTTCCAGCGCGCACCGCAGCGCCAGCAGCGCCTCTCGGGCGGCCATCTTGAGTCTCGCCCCGCCTCTGCGGCGCCATTGGCGCGTTCGCCGAGCCGCGGCAACTCGAGGGACCGCGATGGTACGCGAGGCGCGGCGCGGCGGGGCGCGGCGCGGCGAGGGCGGCGAGGCGTCGCCGGCCTGCGATGCGGCGTGTTCGCACGGAGTAGGAAGGGAACACGCGAGAACTTCCGAGACCAGCGCTTACGTTGTCGTTTGCCTCGGAATTTTCCCTCGCCTTATAAACGAATTTTTTTGCTTCTTCTTCCACGTTTTTCCTACCGCAGCCCGGAAATTTTTTTGCGAAGGCGCGCTAAAATTGTGGAGTGTGAGGCGGGCGGGGAGGTGGGCAGGTGCCAGGCGCGGGACGATGACGCTTGACCGCCACGCGGGAAAAATTCCCCGGCTCTGGGCAGCGCCGCGCCGCTCGGCTGTTTTTCCCTGCAGGTGCGGCCAGCCGGAATGGCGATGGGTTCGATAATGATAGGGGTGCGTTTTTGTGAGTGCGGCGACCATCAGCCGTGCTGGTTCCCAGTCGGCTGGCTATGCGCTGGCGCCAGCCAATCAGTAAGAGACTACGATAGCGCCGGGACAACAGGGCAACGACGGAGCGCGAATCACCATGTTGCGGGTACCTATTTAGCTTCGCTGGAGCTTTCGGTATCTTTCCTAGTAGTCTTGAGGGATGAACCCTTAAAGAGAATGTGGTTTCTAGTTCACTGCTGTTCATTCCCAAGTGTTTCAGTCACAAATATACACATGCAATATTTACTGTTATAAACTTCCGTTTTGCAATATTTAAAGAAGATAAGGTCTGGTGTTACGTAGAAAAAACTATCCCTTGAGATTACAACGGTAGAAGATTGATTTTTGATACTGGATTCTGTGGGATTGTACTGTATTCAATTACGCGATATCGTAGAAGCGAGTAGACAATAAAGGTTGAAATAATGTTTTCTGATATTTTTTTTGTGTGAGTAATGAAAAAAATCTTTTTCCAATAATTTTCGAATAGTACTTGATGTTATTTAATTTATGAAAATATTATTTTAATGAAGATATTTTAATTATTTAACGCATTTATTTTCTCTCAGCGAACTATCCTGTTATCAATTTGTTTGATATTTAGGACAGACTGTTACGACCATTTTAAAATTAGTGATGTATATTGATAGACTGTTCAGTGATGTAATGGAAGAACTTATAGGAACATGTCATTTAGTTGTTCCATTAATGAATCAGAATCTTAATGAATCCGAAAAAACTGGGGCCTATAAGGGCGGAAGTAAAGTATTTCTGCACACAATACATTGAGGGAGGTTACATAACGATTTTTTAAAAATATATTGTTCATAACTTATGAATAGAGGTATTTCTAGAAGGTATTACATGTTTGCAAGTTAAATTAAGCATGAGACGGAAATTGCATTTCTTTTTCCGTGAATCCCTCTGGCCTGCATGCGCCCCATGAGAGCGAAATGGTGCGGGCCGGGCCGCCCTCTTCCGGCCGCGGCCCCAATCGGCGGCGGCATCTCCGTCGCGGCGCGGCGCCCCGCGCAGAGCCCAGCGCAGCGGGGCTCGCTGCCCCGTAATTTCCCATAATTCCTCGCGGCGGCGCCCGCGCCTGCGGTCGCGGCCCGCAATTTGCAGGGCTGCCAACCGTGATTATTGTGCGCGGCCCCGAGGAAAACAATTGCTGACATCCGGGCCGGCGGCGCAAAGAAGTCGAGTTCGCCGGGATGTCGTTACCGCCCGGCAATTTTCCAGCGCTGCCAACTGTGCGGTCCCAGGGACGGGTTCCTGAAGCCTAGCGATGTTCTCGTGTATTTGTGATAGAATCCCAAGTAGCAGATTTAGTTGGATTCTGAGAGGAAATTTAGCAATTTTCACTTGATGATAGAAGATTAAAGATGTTGTTTTAAAGGTATTACTTTCACAAGAGAAATTAAAATTCGCACTATATAACAATGTTTTTAGCTAAAATAGTTTCCTGTTTCCCATTTATGTAATAAAATTTTAATAAAATGAAAGGAAATATTCCTATTTTTAAATTTTATATTAATATTTGAAGGAAATCAATTATTACATTTATTTTTAATTATTAAAATATATAAAATACGGTTTTTCTCATTATTTTCTAATTTATCACTTATTTTCTGGTACGCTGTAAAGTCTGTTCCGGGTGCTTTCTAATAAAAATTTAGAAAATAAAGTTCTGCACAGAATTTTTTAAACGTTCATAATGTCGGAAGAATGATGAGTGCTTGAAAAGTTTAATATATTATATTTTTACAATTGTAAGAAATTATGAAATACGCACGTGTATCTGATATTTTGGCAATTTATAAAGGTGAAACGTTTTTTAATATTTAAAAATTAATGTTTCTAAATTCTCTCGCGTTACAGTGGCTTATCAAAAAGGGAAGAATGTTCACATTTGAATTTGGAGAAACAGCGGAAATGCATATCCAGACACAACTTATGTAATTGCATATACATTGCAATCGTTGTGAGCGGATGTAGCATATAGCAAGTCCATGTTTGACTGTTGAAGGCCATTCCCCATACCGTAACCACTCGCACAATAGATGTCTGTTTGGTCACGTACAAAAGATTCAGGAAGCTGGTATTCTTATGTAAGACAAGGTCACAAATGTCAAAAAAGGTACCGTCACCTTTTGCGGACTGGACCTTGCAGATATTACTCTTTGAAAAATGTGATGACTCCCAGTCGCAGGGAATTACTGTTTATATTTAGGGGAGGAATACGTATTTAGGGGCGGAAAAAATTTCTACCACCGCTGGTACATGTGCGTGGTCGTGTTGAGAATATTCGTATCGAGGTTCCAAATGATAAATCGTTTGCCATGTATTAACCGCGAGATTCCGTTGCTACAGTCCCCAAAACGAACTTAAATAAGTAATATTCCAATAATATATCTAATATATTTTATTAGTACGTAATATTCAGTGTAAGAAACACTACAGTAGAATGTTCAACCAATCATAAGAAAAACGTAGATTGGTCAACTAAATTTCAGTTCCAATTAGGCTCCTCTGCCTGGGGCATCTCGGTGGTGGTGGGGAGGCTGCGAGGCAGCTACGTCGGAGGGGGCGAGTGGTCTGGGTGGCGGGGCTCTCGGGGCGCCCACGGGGCTGAGCGCATCGATCGCCGCGCCACCTCCTGCCCTGCGCCCGCCCGCCCTCCGCCACCCTCCCCCGCCCGCCCTCCGCCGAGGAGAAGTTTTTGTGCCGCGCGCCGCGATAAGGGGCGCCCGCCGCACGCGCTGCCGCCGCCGCCGCCGCCGCCTCTGCCTTATCTGCGCGACCGAAGAGAGCCTCCGCGCTACGCCTGCGTTTCCAGCGCGCCCTGCTTTCCGCCCAGGCAGCGCAAGCACCTGCGCAAGCACTATTCGTCTTACGGCTCCGCCCAGCACAGCCACACTTTGGGAATTGGGCAGTAATGTGCTGTGCATTAATTATGGGTTTCCGGCGTAAAAATAATACGCCGAAATTGCGACTTGATCTCAGTTTCTTACGTTTATGAAATAATGCTGTAGACTTACTTCTGTTATAAGTCTTATTATTTTTGCCGACATTGCATTTTAATTTTTCTACTGTTATCTCCATTCTAAATGAAGTATTATGTTAAAGAAGCTCATTATTTTCGTCGCCCCTTTGTTTCTGGTAACATGATGCTTAGAGTAACATAAAATGCATTGGTGTCGTTCCTGGAAAAAGTTAAAAGAAAATGTCCTGGGCTAATTCAACAATTGTAGCAGACTAAATCATGCAGACTAAATCATACGAATGATCTTTGCTGTCTCGATGACGCCGCATCGAAGCTGTGATGTTAGTGTTGGTCACGCAAGACCAACATATCATGGTCTTGCGTAAGCATTTCATGTCTGAAGAAGACCACGACATCTCGGTCAAAACGTCAGCATCTTCTTCCCGATATAGCGATTTACTCCACACTTTTTGTAGAGGAGTATTCTAACATTCATAGTGTATGTTAGTCTCTTAAAGTTTGTTATGTTTGTGTTCATCCATGAATATATTTTTTGTGTATGATCTTAGTTGTCCTTATTTTAGCAAGAGTGAAGTAAATTCGAAATATCTAGACATGAACCTTTCAAATCGAATTCAAGTTCATGTTTCTCACATATGAAATCTAGGTTCACTAAGGCACCGATCGCTGAAGTCTGCAACCCAACGAGAATTCTATATCTTCACTGCTGCCCCGCCATAGCCTTTAATCTGAAGGGCAGATATAAATCTGCCTCAGACACGTGGTCCGCAATTGAGGTCAACCCACTATTGCTTTCCCACCGAGGCCGTTTCTCTCAACCGCACATCGACCCGCATATCGATCCTCGTCAAGCGGTCGACCCGTTTGAGTCCGCTCGTTCTTCTGGCCGGCGGCTGGCGTGGAGCGGCGCGAGCGGGGCCTGTGGGAAGGCTCTAGAAAGGCGAGGTGCTGTATCGGGGCCCGCGCGAGCGCCGGACGCGGCGATCGGCTAACGGCGCCGCGAGCCACATCCTGCGGCGCTGCACTTCCCGCTGCCCCCCACGCAGCCGTTGCTCTCTTTGCGGTACCGCACCCTTGCGGTGCTTTGCGCCCGTCCCTGGGGTACTCCTGCACGCAATTGCTCTCGTGATCGCTTAGGCTTCGCAGGCTGTTCGAACGGTTATTTCCACGGGTTTGCTGACCTTCGAAATGCAGATCACCTGTTTAATAATAGGAGTAATTCAATCATAGGAAGATATTTTGTGTCATAGTTTTCACGTCTTTGTATTTCACGTACGTCGATATGCTATCTAATCTGACGCGACGATATTAACAATATCATACTGAATTTAGTACCGACAATCCAATAGGTTACTATTGAGAGGAACTACATTTGATTTAAATTAGCGTATGAAGTCACAAGTAACCTGTTTCTTTTAATACAAATCACGCAGAAAATGTTCAACTCTTCAGACAAAAATTTTAAATGTTTTAATCTCTGACACTAACTACGTTCCGAGAAGTTATTATCGTTTTATCAGTGTGTGCCGTTAACTTTTTACGTTTCCGTTAAGTAACTTCTGTGTTCTTGTTTTGTAATCCTCGACAACAGTTATCAGTCCTTTGCATTGGCTGCTTTTACCTCCATAAAATACAGATAAACAGCACATAAACTGAGCATACCGTTTCTATCATGAAATATTCACTCCCATTTGTTTTTCTCTGTATTTACTCATTTAGCACTATCAGAATATCACCAAAGCAACAGAAAATATAGTATGGACATCGGCCGAACGCTTGAAAAACAGACACAACTCCAGCAGCACTGTGGATAAGGCAAAGCAGAAGAGATCGGGTACTTACATCCCTCGTGTATTTCTTCGGCCACGCAACCTGAGACTTAAAAAACAGACGTAACTCCAACAACTTAGAGGAAATGGCAAAGACGAAGTGATCGGATACCTAGAGGTCTCATGTTTGTCATCGTCCGCGCAGTCTGAAATTTAAAAAACTGCCACCATTCCAGCAACATAGAGGAAATGGCAGAGAAGAAGAAGGGATCGGATACCTAAAGGCCTCTTGGTCGTCCTGAGCGTGGCAGCGTGGTCAGGAACAAGTAGGCGGGGGTGGGAGGCGGGGGCGGGCCGCGAGCGGTCTCCGGGAAGCGGAGCCCGCAGAAAAACACGGAGAGAAAGCCGCGGCGGAGAGGCGGCGATGGCGGCGGCCGCAGCGGCCGCAGTCCCGGCGCCGCCTCCCGCCGGCCGTGTCGGCTGCAAGAGCGCGCCTCCCAGCTCCAGCATCCCACGCCAGGTAAGGGTGCACAACGGCCGCTGGCGGCGCTGGTGGAGGTGCAGGTGGAGGTCGCGGGGGTGAGTGGTAGGTGGCGAGGGAGGGGGGGATAAGTGCGTCGTGTTCCGTGCTCTTATACGACAATGGGTGCGGATGCCTGAGAATCTTCTTGAGTTGAACATCTCAGCGTTCAAACTTTGTAAAGAAGGTTTTCTTGCCATTTTCAGTGTCTGGTTTACGCTTTAAGGATAAGTTTGGAACGAGATTCCCTGGATCAATTTAGGAATAATTGGCGGAATATATTTAAGAGACTACAAACTGATCATAACAACTAAATACGACAGCACAAATATATATCAAAATGAATTACTAATACATATGCTTATAGATTCAACTTTCAGATTTTATGTAATTTTGCAATCATGGAAATGTTTCTAGAAATATAGCTCTTAATACTCCTAACCGGACTCCAGGATGTAACTACCATCTTCTTATTAAAATGGTGATATTTTGAAGGCATACAACTGAAAGTAAAAATAGTAAAAGAAGGGTAGTTGTAAATCTTTCACTCTATCAGTTAATAAAATTGTAATTCCACTGTGTGGACCCGTCTAATTCTTTTCCTTTGACACTGGCGATGTAACAACAATTTGAAAGCTTTGTATATAGCGGATTACAGAAAAATACACCTCAAAGTATAGTATTTACAAATCGGAATCATGAAAAGACAAAGGAGTTCCACTCGTTAATGTAAAATTCTCTATCTCCATTAGTGTTGCCTAGCGCCTCGTCCCCTGCTGCTCACCGTGCGCCGGAGGGTCTCGGCCGGTTCCTTTACCGGCGCGGCCGCGTAGAGCGGCTCAGGTTCGAGCCTCGGCGCCGCGCGTCCGCGAGCGTCCAGCGGCGCCACGGAACGCCGCTCTCCGAGATTGAGGAAGATCGCGGGCGGCTCCTTAATTGCCCGACGCCAGGAGCGGGGGCGGAGGGGCGGCGACGGAGGAGAAGGCGGAGGTGGAGGCGGGGGTTTAACGCGACAAGTAACGGTCGTTTAGCGGCGTTAATGCGATGTTTGTAGGCTGTTTTATTGGGCCGTTAAGTCTGCAGCTGTTTGTCATATTCCCTCGCGTTTTGATCCGCGCGCGCGCGCTCGCCGGGCTGCTGAGCCGGGACGCGAGACTCCGTACGCCGCCGCCGCCGCCGCTGCCCCCGCGGCGGCCGTCGCCGCCTGTGCAGTTTTATGTCGAACTGATAGTTCCGTGATGGGGCTTGTTAAGAGATGTTGATTTATTGGACTATAAGGTGCGCGTGCGCCCGCCGTCGCCGCCGCCGCGGCTGCCACGCGCGAGAGCGGAATGCGTCGCAGGGTGACGTGATTTTTACGGCTTCTCCCGCACGCGTGCCGTTTTATTCGTGCTAGTCTTGTTCTTAGCGCGCGCGTCCTCGCCTTCTCTGTTCGGCCGCGAAGTCCGGGAGCCCCAGTGTTCTGGTCCGTGTCGGCGTGAGGTGAGGATTGGGGGTCAGGGGAACTGGCCTGCTTCCTGGTATAGATCTTGGCACTGTTGAGAAAGACTCCTCGCTCTGACGTGAGGAGCTCGAGATGTTTTCGAAGTCGCGCAACAAATCTAAATACAGACCAAAGGCATTAGGTAATGCTTCGATAAACAACTATTAGAGGAAGAATAAAATAGTTTTAAAATGCCAGTATATGAGATTATAAGTTTAATTTTAATTTCCAAGTCTAATTACAAAGATCAAAAAAAGAATATGTTGCCCATTAATACATAATTTCATTTTTAATACTTTATTTGAACTAAAACCATTGACGATGATTGATTAAAATGACTCTTCTTATGATACTTTAAATGTTCATTTTCTACGATTACTAGAAAATTGGATTTGATGAATAAATACCAATACCCCTTCTTAGTATCCTCCTAAAAAAAAAACATTTGTAACAAAAGCTTTACAATATGAAACTGTAAATCACATATTGCCATTCACATTGCCATCGTATTATTTTCGCCATACGTGGTGAATAAAAATTTATACCCCAATATACAACTAATATCATAATGGATTTTATTTTCAAAATTCAAAACCATTGTTGTAAAGAAATTTGACAACTATTTATGCTATTATGAATAATATTTATTATTCAAATAACGGGAACTACGTGACTGTAAATTCTGTAAAATATTAAAACAAAACAATTTGGTGTAAATTATTTTATGAGTTAATAGGAAAATAGAGTGCACTTCAGTTCACGTGAAATGTGATAAAGTAAAATCTTTCATTCGAAGTTAGTGTGAAATGTAATTGATAACGATATATGTTTTCGAAAAAAGCTAACTTTTATGTGACGTGAGACAAAAACGTGGTTTGCTGTCTTCAGAGTTCGGGGGTACAATTAACAAATTAATATTATTACAATTATAATTAATATTATTCACTCACAATATTCGATTGTGAGTGAATGTAAGATTTTTAAGGTTGCGAGATTTCGAGGCGATAGTCTTCTGAGATATATGTAATAGCATAAATGTAAGGTGGGTCGAGTCACTCAAACAATCAGATATTCATAGAGCACAGAATAATACAGAAATACAAGGAGAGGTAACTGAAATAAATTGCATTCTCTTGATGAAGTCGAGGGCTGTTGAGTTGAATCTGCCATTCTATTTAAACATTTCATGTTGCATTTGCTCTGCATCCATTACAAGGAGAACAATCGTCTATCCATTACTTGACTTCTGGTCAATCACCTTGGAGGTAGAGTGTATAATACAGACTATAAGAACCTATGAAGCTAAGATGTTTATTGATAGACCGTCTTGATTTATATTCTCTTGGTGAAGGTGCGACTTATAATTTACACTCGACAATAAAGTGGTATTAATGTCTATTTTGCACGAGCTATATTTACTTCGTGACAATTGCCATATTTATTATCAACATCTGTGTCTCAATGTAACAAAGTATCTTCGAAAGTTGTTGATAGGATGTAATGCGCAATCGTACATCCATGTTTCCAAAGGGCTTTACTTTTACAGCATTATCGGCCCATCTAAACAGTCATTTAGCTGTATTTATCATGTCCATTTTATTTCATTATTATTGTCGATTCACTTTCCTTTGCGTATAGATTATAGTAAACATTTTCTCTTGAAATCATTCTATAAAATTTGGATTTGTTGGTAATGTATAAACTAACAACTTACGTAAGGTTTACTGATAGAGTACGTAACTCCAGGGATATATAAATGCATAATGGACAGAGCATAGATTTTGTGCTTCCACTAGACTGGGGCACCCACAAATTATTTTGAACAACATGTGACACTGGTAAATGATTCTTAAAAGTAGGTCAATATTAAATTTTGGAATTAGTATTTATATTATGTACATGTAGTAAATTTTAAAAAGTAAAGTATTTATATTACTTTCATTATACATGTTAAATATTTTAATATTTTTAAAGCAGACGTATAATTCGATCTTGCTGAAAGACCCTTAAGATTCGACTCTGAGAAACCCCACATGATTGCTGTTAATCATTACATAATTATTTTTCAATAAATTAATTTAAAAAAATACATTTAAAAGTGGAAGGGAACTCTTCGATCTCGCGTTTGTCAACAAAGCAGAGAAACATCCACAAGGCTCTGCGTGAGGGTGGGCGCTACGTGGCAGAGACGCGCAGTTGAGAATTACTCCGCTTGGGTGCGTCTGTCTCTTCCATAGGTAACAGCACTTCACTCCTCAGCACTCGGACTATTGCTCCTCGTCACTCTTCCCGATCCGACGCGTTTTAATCCCACGTCGCTCCCGCTGCGGAGCCAGGACAGTAAAGGGACTAATCCTTCCGGAAGGCAGTCGCGGCCGACGGGAGTCCGGCGGCGGCGGTGGCGGCGGCAGCGGCGAGGGTCGCCGGATCATCGCCCGCCGTTTACGGCGCACTAAACGCGCCGGTGAATGTGGGGGCGGGCGGGGCGGGGCGGGGTGGGCAGGGCGAAGCGCCGCGCTCGCGCCGTTACAGCTCGACTTCTGACCCGCGCCCGCGCCACTCCCGGCCCCGCTGCCCGCCCTGCCCCGCTCGCCCCCACCCCCACCCCACCCCCACCCCGACACACTTCTCCCGAGGAGACTAGAGTGCTGCCGCCGGGGGCTGATTACGTTTGAATAGGGAACAGGAAGGGCCCCCTTACCCATCCTGCACGACTGAGACGCGGTGCGGTCTTGATGGCTTTCGGTTACCTTCAGAGCTTTTTACCTTTCCTCGGCTAGGCCAAGTATAGAGAGACAATATTTGGGATCTGTTAAAAATTGGAGATCTACTTTTCGGTGGTAAAATTTTGAGGATTCTTGAGGCGAGGAAAGTGGTTTTTACCACGAGTCTGTATTGTCAAATGGATGGATACATTTGTGTGTCAGGTTTGATGTGTGGGAAGTCAACAGATTTGTGCTGTAACTTGGTACGCTTGTCAGGAGCAAAGTCTGTTAGTGCCGTTCCAATGATCTTTAAGATTGATGAATATGGTGAGGAGATAGGTGCAATTTGGGATTAAAAAGTGCAAAAATTGTAAAAATTACCACTGTAACCTAAAGGAGGGAAATTGACCCAATAGAATAAGAGGGTATCCCGTACCCCAGTTCTCACACATTTTCTGATCCATAAGATTTATATGACCGTCGTCTTGAACACAAGTACCAAAAACCGTAAAATTTTCAGTTTTACCTAACCCCTGATTGAAGGGACAGTGAGAATTGGCTGGACTTTTTTGGAGAAGGAAATGTGATACCACGTATATGCGCCACGGGCTAGACCTTGTTACATCACTGTTCATGAACATCATAGTGTATTCTTAATTTTTTTTTTAAGCTTTTGATTTAATGTTTACCTCTGGTTACATTTCCTCGGAGTCATTACAAAAAATCTGGGCTTCACAACATTAAGACGAGGATTTTCTTTCGTAGTGAGTGTCTGCTGAGAGAGTTCAGGGTCATCATAGACCTTTGGATTCCCCGTTACCTAAGCAGATAGGATTTTTTCCTTGGAGAATTGCTTTCTCCTTTCTCTTTATTTCACGCTTGGGTTTAAAGAGTAGCTTTCGGACCATTATTTTTCTAAACATTATTTTCGATAAAACCTTTTAAACCAGGAGAACACAAGGTTTACCGCAAACGGTGTAGCAAAAGTTATAGCAATTAAAGTCCCACGCTAGTATTTAATATGGTTTACGCATGAAATTTTAAACAAAACAATGGGAATATCACAATTCATGCTAATTTTAAATGTATGAATTTTAAAAAAATGGTATCTTGAGGTTTAGAATAGAGTAACGCAAGTAAAGCGCAAGAAATTTAGGAATGAAACATGATTTTATATCTTGCCGCATAGGAATAGCAATATCTATCTGTGCCTTAAAGCTACCTCATTCAATGGTCTCTTCACGTCCCATATGATGTCGATACCACAACTAGAATGATACCCATGATGGTGTGGGTGCACGAGTTCAGTACACACTTTCATGAGAGTATTTGACATCATATATTTTCGAATCGTAACCATATCGTTGAGAGCATGTGCTGCGTTCTTAGAACTACTTGACGACGAACTATAGATGTTATGCTTATACATAGGTTCATTTATTCGCAAATTACAGAAATGATTCCTACATTTGTAACGATCATTTGATTTTTTTATTATTTTGGCAAGCTGATATAAATTTCTAAATCGTCAAAAAACATACATTAAACGCTAGTTTCTTGAGTGACCTTCCAATTATAGTTTCGTTTCAATTTCATTTTCCCCCTGATTTTTACCGAAAAACTAGTTGCCGTGTCATTTACAGTATCCTTCCAATAGTATTTGTTTTGCAATAAAAATATTTTATTATTATCTGGTCTCGAATGTACGAGTGAAACAGTATAACTCGAAAGAATTACTGCTTACGGTACATCTTTTCATCTATTGATAACATATTAATTTAAAAAAACAGAGGACAAGACACTAGTATTTTTAAAGTACAAGGGACCACCATGTGAAATTTGTGCCTCATAATTTAGATTTGTTGCCACGTCGCATGAAGGAAGTTTTTAGTTCCTTTCGTATTTGTAATACGTAGCCGTTTAGATACACTGCATTGTCGGAATCCAGCAGGGTGTACCTCGAAGGCTAGGTCCGCTTTGTTCCCTGAAATCGCAAGTACAAGTCGCGCAGAGCGCCCGTACGGGTCTTACATTCTTTTGTCACTGGTGCAGGGAGCTCGTCTTTATCTCTTGAATATTGCCCTTCCCTGTTGGTCGTATTTTTATTATATTTTATATTCTTTCCTCATTTATTTGATTTTACAAAATAATTTTATAGTATGACATGTTCACTATATTTAATATGAATCAGTATTTTTAGTTTATTGCACTAATTGAGAATGGATTTAACTGAATCTGACAGAGCTTGTACAACAGTTCCTATAACGTTTTCCTAGTCACCACCTGTGAACGTCCCTAGCGCGGGAAGCGCCCAGGGGTATTTAATTCTTCTAACTCCAGAAAAAAAATTAACCTGTATTGCTTCAGTTGCTCAAACTGTATGATAAAATCTCGGGAATGTAGGGCATTTTGTAATAGAAGATGTATGTACTAATGGTCTGCAGGAGTAAAAGTTTTATTGAACAAAATCACAGAAAATTGTTTTCCAAAAAGTAACATGCACATTACTTAACAACAACAAATAAAATACACTGTATAAAACTACAAAAAATTATATCTTTAAAAAAACAACCTCCACGAATACTGCAATAACATTGTACTATTCATTAACGCAGTAAATGAATAACAAATATTTACTGACGGTCAGTCTCTTCTTTGAAACTTTGCAGTCGCATGAATATGTCGTAAGATATTGTCGCATTGAGTATGACAATTCAGACAGTACGAGCAGTCCCAACAATTACGGAGTAATAGAATCAAATTTCGGCATTTTTCAGTCAGAATTGGATCGTTCATTCTTTTCAGAATTTTTGTTACTGTGTATCTAACCTCTCAAATGTCTGGAGGCTGCATAGTTTTCTTTCAATTTCCGCGCGCATGGGAAATTAGTCACATTCTACTCCAGAGCGCTCAGTCCAGAGCAGCAGGAGGAGGCGAACGAGGCACCAGCGGGGAGAAGCCAAGCATGAATGGGCGCAGTGGGAAGGATTCAATTTGCCGCGTGACAGGTGGATTGAGTTAGAGCGGGGTGGGCTGCGCGCGGCCGGGCCGTGCGGGGCTGCGCGGGCGCCGCGCCGGACGCCGCCGGGGGCGTTCCCGGAACACGTGGGCGGCGCGAGGCGCTTCCCGGAAGCCTGGCGAACGTCCGCCCCTCCCCCCCCCCACGTGGGCGCGCGCAGGCCACGTAAACACGGCCGCGGCGCCAGCTCATCGCGCTCCACTCGCTGGTTTCTCTCCGCCTGGACCCACACTCCGAGTTCTTCACAGATCCGCACGTCTTACGACCATTAGGGATGACGCATTGAAACTGAAAATAACGATTAAGGAGCCAATCACAAAATAGGCATGATCTTTTATTGTACTCGGAGATACAATGCTTCTGAATGTCTAAATCTCGATGGTTATCGAACCTGACATTAATTATATCAAATGGCAAAAAATTATCTTCAATGAACATATTCTTTACAATAAGATGTTTTGTAAAAAGAATATTATCAACTTAACTTAAACCTATCAGAAAGCAATAAGTACGTTAAAAATATAGTTTACTACTACTGATAAAGTATTTTCTACAATCATTTCCAATGTTGTGGTGTGACAATGCCTTTTTTACAATTCAATGCCTAATTTCGTACTTCTAAAAACGATGCGCTATCAACTAATGACCAAAGGGCATGACTAATGACCAATGACCTTTGGGCACTCAGCCCATATTAATAAAGACCTATGTTTAAAATATCAGCAATATAAAACTTTCGTATTTACATGTGTAACATATTTGTCCTTGAACAATTTTATAGGTTTTAATTAAATAGAATTACTTGGGATTTTATTCAGTACTGAATGGAAGTGATAACAAAAACCTATATTTACGTTGAAAACCGACGAGTCATCAATATTAAATAACTGACGTTATTTAAAAACTGAGTAAAGGGTAGTAGTTAATTGGACGTAGGTCCTTGACCATTTGATAAATACTGTAGCAATCAATCTGACGGTATAGAAACATTGGCAAATGTTCATTTCGTGACATTATTTCTTCATAGATTCTTATTCAAATATATTAAGAGGTGCTTGCGTCTATGGCAAAGTACTGATAAATGGTCATCATTATTTCAATAATTTATCTTTAAAAATTCCATTTTATACCGCAAAAATATGAAAAGTGTTGAGTATTTCTAAATTCTCGTCTATGCTATATGGATTCGAGGTGAACAAATCAGTTGAAATGAATAATGTACTTAGCGACACAGTCTACAATTCGTATACTTCCTACTTTTAATGAATGAGATTTTTGTGAAATTAACGTAAAAAATAATTTTTACTATTACAATTAGCATTACCATACCAACTAAAAATTTATTTTACCATTCCTATCACAGCAATGGTGATTGGAGCGTACTGCCGGATTGATATCTGACCATTGCTGCCGACGAGAAATATCTGATGAATCTCCAAATGTGTGGAAGGGGTTTCTGGCTTCTGAAGGACCAATACCTACAATATTAATTATGCTTCATTAATTACCAAGCCAGTAGCTTGCCTATTTTCCTTATCCCCTATTTCCTCCTCTTTTTTTCCTACGTTACTGACCTAATCAAAGCCCCTCAGTAGTTTACATGTTTTCTTGAAGACTCAACCAACTTTGCTGCACTCACAACTTTCACGTGAGGCACTTAGACAACGAGCCTTATCGGATGCGTCACCCCATTTCAGACCTTGTGAGTCTCATTTCTATGTCACTTTAGTTTGCTTCCTGTGGCTGTCACTGTTTCTGCTTGTGTCAGCACTTTACCGATCCGTCTGATCCGTTCTTTCCTCTGAGGTGGTGCGACCAGGTTCCGAATTGGTTTCGCTGACGCCATCCCTTCTACGCAGCCCGCGCCTGCGTCGACATTTCCCCTGGCACAATCGTCCCCTCACCGTCCCCTCCGCAGCCGCTGCCGCCCCGAGCGCGTCCTCGCCCCCGGTATCGCGCGGATTTCGTATTCCCGGCGCGGAGGGCGCCGAGCGGCGGCGAAGGGTTGAGGGGGGCGGGGCGCGGCGGACGAGGGAGGCCCGCGCGCGCGCCTCTGGAAGGAAATGAGAATCTGCCCCTTTGATACCTCCGTCCCAGCCCTGCCCCTCTCCACTGCGCTCCGCTCCGCCTCGCCGCCCGTTCCTCCCCGCCCCGCCCCGCCCCCTCGCGCCTCCGCTCTGCTCCTCCGCCTCCAGGGACGCCGCGCTGCGCGGCGCGGCGCAGCGAGAAGAACAGAAAATATTCAATTTCCGTTGGCGGCCGGGCGCGCGGGCCGCGGGGACGCTGAGGGGGAGCGGCGCGGCTGGGGGTGGAGCGGGGCGGGGCCGGGCGGGGAGCGGGGACGGAACGCGCAGGCGGAAGGCGCGGAGGGCGGAGGAAGAGGACCCACTTCTCGACTTCGGAGCGCCGCCGCCGCGCACTCTGCCTCGCAAGTTGCGGACTGCCACCGCCTCTGCGTCCACAGGGCAAGCCTCCGCTGCCTCGTGGCTTCCGTATTTTAGCAAATATTTGACAGAAATTGGAAACTTCAGACGCATTAAAAATTAAAAGATCAACTGTCTTGTTATTTGAAAATCGTACGAATATTTAATAAACCTGGGGGGGGGGTCTAGAAGGGGCTGATTATCGACTTCTATTTTGGTTTATCAATATAAAAGGCTTGTAAATTTTATTTTCAATTATAGATACAGTCTAATTTACTTATACAGGACACGCAAATAAATGGATCATTATCGGTATGGGGACAATCAAACCACAATAGTAATCCCCATACCGATAGTGGATTACCTCAAGATATCGGCTACCACCATGGAATTTAAATGGATCATGAAAATTTCTTATGAGTACGCCCCATACATACAATATCATGTTCGTATGACAAAGCACAATCGAATGAAAATATAATAAGTGTAATCACTGTAACCAGGAAATGTACTGATACATCCAAAGAATTCCCATCGTACGTTCACAACGCAACTGCCAATCTACATTCCTACTATTTTGTTGTAGTACTGGAAGACACTACACCAGTGGGAAAAGACTCAACAGTGTAATTAGGGCGGTTGCAAGACATCATGGAAAAGAATATAGTTTGCCTGGTCATGCCCAGGCAGCCAAAGGGTAATCTTGCTGTAGAAGTAATGCAGGAAGCCAAGATTATTGTTCTCCGTTATCATTTCTTGGTTTTTGAATGCATTTATATGATGTTTTGTTTTATGAAAATGGCGGCATGAAGTTATTCACATTTAATTTCAATGTGATTACTTCTTTTCCTTTGCTTTATCATTGTATTAATAAGCCCTCTACATGTAATTCGCTAAGAAAATATGACGGATTTTCTCTACTTATAGTAAACCATGGTCACTAAACTCCGTACGTAAGCTACTGCTAGCGTAGAAAATTATCCCCAGGGGACTATCAAACAGATTTAAGATTAATATCATGAGTTCGCAGATTATGGTGTGTTTGCATTATCAGGCGCACATGCAGTCTGTAAAACCCATTGCGCCGTCACACAGAACTATCGTGTGTAACTCACAAACGCTGCGTCGTAGAACCTTAATTTATTTTTTCTGTCTAAACACGAGTTATGTTTTGTGTACCGTAATCCACAATACGAGACCTTATTGGACATTCTATTAAATGGTTATGGTTCCATCTCTCCATAGCAGGGATTGTCAGAAACGTTGGAAGTAGAGTTCCAAAGTAAAGCTATTGTAACTTTTAAAACAATGATTTAAAATGTATGAAGATTGCCTTTTCTTGCGAAAAATATTTGGAGTATACATTTGGTGGAGGGCGGGAGTCGCTCTTCTGCGAATTTTAGCTATTCAGAACATAACTTTTCGTGTGACGGGGGGGGGGGCAGTACACATATTCGCCCAACCTTTATTAAAATATTTAGGAATTGAAAAAACACACAAAAATCATTAATTTCCAGATTATAAAGTGCGATAACTCGCTGTGACCACGTGAGGAAGATTTGAAGGAACATTTGGAAGAACATTTCGGGACACGTTTTAATAGATAGGGAACATGCAGTGAACATGCGAGAGAATATGCGAAAAATATGCGACGGCATTTAGGGAAACATGCGGGGGTAAGATGGAGTGAAGGATTGTGTGAAGATTTAACTCTTCTGATTACTTCTACACCGTGGCAGAGGGATCAGAAACGAGAAGAAACTAGAAATCTATCTAAAATTAAACTGATACATTAATAGGCAGATCACGACAGACATACTTCAGCGTATACAATCTATACTTCAGGATCTAGCCTGAAGTTGAAATCCTGAATGAGGCCATTTTAGCTTTTAAAACCATGAAATACTAAGTGCGGAATGTTCGCATGGGGACAAACTAGTTATTGTAATTATTATTATTATTATTATTATTATTATTATTATTATTATTATTATTTTATTTGCGAATTCTCCCCAGAAATGGAAGACGTTAAGCAAGTACCTCGATCAATTTTTCTTTGAGTTCTTCTTGTTGATCCAATAGGCTTTCATTCTTTCCGAGAAGGCTCGTTTACGTTCTTCTGACCATTTTGGTCGGTATTGTTTTTGTTTAGGTTGCTCTGACATAACTTCCCATTTGTCTACTTTTTATTATTATTATTATTATTATTATTATTATTATTATTATTGTTATTGTTATTATTATTATTATTCACGTTATCTGATATAATTGTTGTAGAGATGTTTTTTTCTGTGATGATTCAGAGCGTAAATCTCAGCATAACTACATCTGACTTTTTTTTGCCTGAAAATTTAACTAAAAATCGTGATACTTTTAAGAACGAAATCTTTAAATGCAAGGCCAACGTAATGGTAAAAAAGAGAACATGCATTGCAAAGCGCGATAACGAGTAGGTTTGCGGCGCGAGATGTTGCGAGGACGTGGGCGGCCGACGAAGCGGTTGGCGTTACCATGGCGACGCGGTCCGCGCCCTTCGCCACCGCCGCCGATGACGTGTCATCAGCGCGAGTGCGTTCCCCTGTCGCGGTAATTGCGCCACGCAAGTCGAGCCGAGCGCAAGAGGGGACAGAGGTGGGGCGGGGATGGCAAGGAGCGGGCTCGAGAGCGCGCAGGGACTCCCGAAACGAAGACCCTGCTCGTTATGCGATGCAGGGTGAACAGCTCAGTCGAATTTGCATCGTTATCAAAGGAAAAGGAACTTTAAGTTTGTAGTTTATAGGGGTTGAATAGAAGGATACCTTTCTGATGTGAGCGTATCACGAAAGGAGTCACGAAGTGTCTTCTTGTCGTCCATTGATTTTTTTTATACTCTTCGTATTAACATACGTTGTTATCGTTTAAATTTAATTTAACAATTTCGGTAATACGGAAACGAATGTTTTGGTTACATGCCAAAACTTGATAACCGGTAAAATATTTTTTTCTTCAATCTCCATGCATCTTTAGTACGTACATCGACAAGACTATGAAATTCACTTACATTGTACTGAGCTTTCCAGGAAAGGTTAGTATATACGATTCTGGTATAGTTGGGCGCAACTGTGAATTCTCACCTTGTTTCTTTCGATGAATTCAGTGTTAATGAGCAAAAAAAATTTTACATGCAAATGAAATTTTCTATTGCAAGCAAAGTAAGGGAGTAAATAATATGCGTAAAACATGATGTGTGATTCAGTGGTACATTAATAATTATTATTTTGCGGAAAGCAATTATATGGAGTTAAGTTCCTTAATTTCAACAATTCGCTCTGCCTGGCGCAGGGACTTAAAACAATGTTTTCGCGCACCTGAAGCCTGCAGGCTCGAGTCCCGTGCAAGGCATAGGTGTCGTGTCCCTGGCTTGGTAGCGCGGTGGGATATACTGAGATTGGGTTCACATAACATCTACGTATCGTATCTGGACATCATTCATCATCATTCAATTGGGGGTGACGTTTGGACGTTTCCCCTCAGCGCAACTAAGGGGAACCGATACAACTGAGGGGAACTGCTGCTGTCGCAGCAGGAATTGTGATATCATTCTTCAAAGTATCAACACACGTAGAGATCATTATGCACTCTTCATGATAGTACTTACATCTTACAGTAAAAAGTACACTATTGAGAGCATCAGACAGACAAGAGGAAACCATAAAAAAGCAACCCTCGTCATTTAAAGAATTTTTGAAATGTGAATGACATTCTTCACTAATCACACAATTTGAACCATAAGTGTGCATCTAGTTGACCTTGGTGCCCTTTCATTGACGAAGCGAGAGGGCGCAGGAAGTTACCCGAAAGGAAAGATGACATAATACGGGTCGCTTCGATGGTTGGTCAGTGTGTAATTGCATCACGTGGGCGTCGGAAGCCCGAGCCCTCGTATTAAGACATCAGCGCCCCCCACCGCGAGTGCCTGCGGCGGGGGCGGCGGGCCGGTGTGTGGGCGGCGCCGGGCGCATCGCCGTGCTGGGCACGGACAGCGCGCTTCCGCCGCCGCCGCCGCCGCCGCCGCCTCGGAGGGCGGGCCGCCCCCGAGCGCCGCCCCTCGCGCGCCGCAGCCGCCCAAACGCTGCCGCCGCCCACGCCGCCCCCGAGGCCGCACCGCGCCCGCACCGCTCCCGCGCAGGCGCGCTGCGACGCTCCGCGAATGACAATTCGGCAAACCGCCTCGCCTCGCCTCGCCTCGCCTCGCCTCGCCTCGCCTCGCGCCCGCCCGCGCGCCCGAAGGGTCGCCGCGCACTCAGGCGTACTTCTTGGTAGCGCCTCCTTTCCACGAGGAACTGGCTTCTTCTATGAACACCAAAATAATTCCATTTTCATGCTAATAAGGTTTTACAGAATTTTATTACATTAAACTGACTGCATATATTCTATGTATTAATTTCTTTTAGTGTAATTTGTAATAACTAAAACTTTCAGCATTAAAATATTACTTTGTGGAGTAAGATTTTAAAACGCATGTATTGTATTTTCGGGAAATTAAAAGACAAGAATCTTCAGGATAAGATATTATAAAACCAGCGACAGAGGCAAGTTGAACTCTGGCGTTTTAAAGTAATCCAAAGCGACATCACCGCCGATCTGGAGTCCCGAGGTGGCTAGAGCATGTCGCGAGTCAGCGCCTCGGTCGGGAGGTCCGCGAATTCGACTCTCCCAGTGGGCATAGTGGTTTGTCCCTGTCTTTCATGTATGTATATTGTTGCGGAACTCCTCATGAGTCTGCTGCCCACAAAACGAGGAGCATGCAAATGTGTCGTGTGTAAAGGTTAATACATGTCCCCATGAGGGTATAATGGGTATCCGGCGCGGGTAGCCGAAATCGGTTTCCCTTGAAAGCTGGAAGAAGTCCCCAGAAGAAGAAAAAAATAAAGCGACATCACCCTTTGAGCTTAAATTAAATGCGATGTATATCTCTTCTCTGGAAAATTGTTTCAAACTGCCATCGGTCTCTAAAATAGAAAAACGAAATTTCCTGAGAAAAGATCCTTGATTTACAACGAAATGACGCCTGAGCTATCACAGATTGCGGCCACAAAAGCCGAAGAATGACCGGATGCGTGAATTTTCTATCCCAGCTCAGACCATCCTCCCCCACATCCCTCAGCCCCCGCCGACCCACTCGTCTAGCCGAAAGCGTCCCATCCGCTCGCGTGGCCCCGCCCGCTTCGGCCCCAGGGTTACGTCACGCGTGCGGCAGACGGCGGGGCGTCGGCGCGCCCACGCCCGCCCGCGCGTGGCAGCCTCCGGGATGCGACGTGACGATGAGCGTGCGCCTCTGGGGCCGTGCGCACGCACACGCGAGGTGAGGAAGGTGCGCCGGCGCATTTCTGCTTCCATTGTTTCTCGGCCTTTGAGCGACCGGCATCTGCGCGTGTTCCTTTCACATCGCGTGGGCGAGATATCTCCAGTGATCTTGGTACGTGTAGTGTGAACATTGTGTTTAAATTTGATTGTTTTTGGATGTTTCAACTTTAAAAACCTCCGATGTTATTCTCTTCTGACTTATTTGTTTTGCGTATTGAAGTGACGTTCGTGACCTTCCAAGAAGATCAAATTGAAGTCGTCTTTATTTACTTATCTCTTTTTATTAACATCTCTTTGTATATCTTACAATAGAGAATGGGTTATATTAATTTGACACTGAGTGAAATGAATGTTTTGTCGTGTGTATTATTTTGTCCATATTGTCTTGTATCTCTCTGGTTCATTGGTTTTCTTTTGTGCCGTATGTGTTGAAGCGAATGGCAGTTTCTTGATCTGTTTTCTGTTTTCGCAGGCGCTCACGGCGGCAGGCGCCCTGTGATGCTCCATCCCGATCGGCGCCCTGGACCCCACCCAGCTTCCTCTTGCGCTCACTAACAGGTGAGCAGCGCGGCGCCCTCGCCGGTAAAAGCACTTCCTTCCCAGTTCTCAAGTGCGAGCTCGAATTTTTACCAGAAGGAGGAATTCTAATTCTTTCTTTCGTGTTTGAATCCGAATATCAGGTGATCGAATTTCTAGTACTCAAATTTCTACTCATAAAACTGATAGATTGATTAATGATGCTGTTGGGAAAAAATAGAAATCATTGCGAGAATAATACGTGTTTGTAGACAACGAACAAAACTATTATATACACTACCTTTATCTACAACGATGCGCTGAATTTTAATTAGTATAGTCATGGAGATTTTTTATAAAGTTTATTGCAGCTCCTGTTGTTAAATCGGTTCCTAATTATGATGCTATTTTTCTAACAAAAAAGACTAAATTACAAGTTAATACACGGAAGAAAAATCCAGAATATTTCCGTAATAATACAGAATCATTTTATATCCTAAATCACCTACCGTAATCACAGACTTATTTCAGTTTGCTTCATTATTGGAATTGAAAATGTTAAACTCCCTTTTCATAACACCATTCTTTGAGGAAAAAAAGATGGTAATATCTTTTCTGAATGCAGTTAACTCCGAGAAGTGTATGCTGTCGGCGCACAAGAAATGTGGCACATCTCAAAATTTGTCAATTCTTATTTAAGTGAAGAAATATGTTTAGAAATCAGTTTATTTTTACCAGAAAAATTTAAAAATCGTTTAGAAAACATCCGAGACCTAGAATAAAATACACGAAGAAAACAACTTCTTTCATACTAAAACCATTCTCGAGCAGGATGAAAATTTTTGCGCTGCGTCTCTCTTCTTGTACGCCGACGATATATAGATAGAAATTTCGATTTCTGCATATTTGAACTGAAAACGTAAACAAATAGGTGGATAAAATAAATATCGCTTGTTTCGGCTTTCGGCAATGGTCGGCAATCACACGACATACAGTTAATGATTTATAATGGAACGTAACTTTAGTACATCATTATTAAAAAATGAAAAAATACAGATATTTTTTAAATGAGTGCAGAATTGAATTATGTTCAACATTGATAGTGAATTATTAAAACAAATGTTCAGATGGAAAACTTGCGTACATTAATTATGTGTAAGTGATACAAAGAGATTTGTAAGTTTTTTTGCTTAAATTCAAATGTGATGGTTATTGAGATGGGAGCATTGTAAGGTCAACAAAGTGGCACTTTAATAAAGTGGCGAGTGAAATCGAGCGCTAAGAAGCATCGCTGCCGCACCGACACGGCTCTGCCCTCGCCGCCGCCACCCCCCTTCGTGACCCGCACTTCTCAGTCCCCGCAGGCTTCCCCGCAATCTCGCTGATGTGTTTGCCAGGCAGGGAGGCGCCGACTTGGAGAAGTTCCCCCAATTACAAGAGCGCAGAAGTTTTGCAATAGAGCGCCCCTCCCAAGCCACCGCCACCCCTTGCCACCCCGCGCCACCCCCGCCGTTCCGTCCCGCCCCGCGTTGCTCCGCGCTGCCCCGCGCTTCTCCCCGCCACCCCGCGTTGCTCCCCGCCGCTCCGCCCTGCTCCCCGCCGCACCGCGCCACCCCGCAACGTCCCACCCCGTCGGGTCGCCCCTCGCCCCGTGAGGGCGGGGACGCCCTCGACCTTCGCCGCACGTGGAGAGCTATAGGTCATCCTCGGTTACAAGCGCCGCGATGGAACTCTCGTCTTCCTTCATTATACGAAGATAATTAGCATAAATTAACGAAGAACATAAATCATTATCAGTCTTTCCCTCCTACAAAAACTAATGCAACTTGAACAATAGTGGGAAGATGCAATTCCACAAAGAGGGTTTGTGTGGATTGTGTTTATGTAGGGATGATATTACATTAGTTTTGTATTGCCAAGAAGAAATTGTATTAAAATATAGAATCTTAATAGTAAATTGTTTTAAGAATAGTTCTTCCAAAAATGCCATATGCTTCCAAAGAAACAGGAATAGGAGATGTTTGAAATATATTACTTGTGCTTGCATAGAAATATTTTTTTTAAATTTACTCTGCATTTTCTTTCCCAGCCTTAACGTTATTAGACAAAATAAGTATCCTGAACAGATTTCTTGAGAGTGTTTGTGTATCTCAAAAGAAAACTATTTCACTATCATATCAAGTAAAACTAATTTCCAAACGCTGACGCGCACTTTCAAAATGTGCCGTCACATTTGATGCGAATAAAACGCACTTTACGCACTCTAAAAGGACACCGTTCTCCGCTCACCGTGGATCAACTATAGCTGGGCGCAGGAGGGACGGAATGGCACGGCCTGCGAGCAGGGGCGATTCTTGGCGTGGCCTGGTTCGGGGCGGGACGGGACGGGGCGTGGCGGGGCGGGGCGGGGCGGGGAGGACAGGAGGCAGGACAGAGTTATAATTCGGTGCCCCACGGAATGTGCTTCTCGCGCGGGAATGCTGCGGCCAACTTTCCCCCGATGGCGACATCGCGAGGCGACTTTTTCACCCCAAGACTTCTCATTCCGCCGTTCGTCGGGCACTGACTTGCTCTCAAGGGGCGGGATGTGTCGGTGGGGCTCGGCTCTCGCCTGAATTACCACCCCGTGTTTCTCTGCGGGAGGAGATAATGCCACGACACCTATATATATAAGTAAAGTGCTACCGAATGGATAACAATCTCATTTTCGGTAATAAAAATTAAATTGAAATTTCTCACACAAATGTACAAGGTCACTCCATGAAATTACGGTATTGATCTTGTACCAAAAAATTGCAAATTTTTACAAAATCTTGTAAAAATACTCACCTCATTTAATTTATCAATGTGTTTCGGGTTTCATTTGATTGATAAATAGCTGTGCATAATTCTCATAAAGGCATAATTCGTTTAATATACTCTTGTGTTGTAATCAACGAAATGGATTATTGAAAACTGTCATTTGTGGAATTTGGTTCATATAATTTGGCGCACAGGAAAATATGACCAATCCGTGTCATGTCGTTCATTGGTCTCACTACGGACGAGACTCTTGATGCTTTCTGTGCCCTGTACCCCCTAACAGCGATCATTGGAAACGATCCGTTTAGTCTAGGTAGCGAAGTTATTCACCATAGTTTCAAAACAGACTCTTGGATTTCACAGCCTAGGCGGTCCAAACCTGCCGTTTTCATGGAAATCTTTCGCTTACGGTGAAGATTTGGCGCGGCGCTTCAGTTCGGCGTGAGTTGGGAATTGACGCCAATCACCCTGTCAAACTCTGGATAGTATTGGGAGAAAATGAGCCTAAAGGAACGAGCGCATTTCAAGAGATAGAAATCCAGTTTTAGTTTTTACCAAAAAGAAAAATCAAAATAAATTAATGGGAAGGAAAAATAATAAGTGAATTTGTACTTCACTTCTACGTGGCGTGCCATCACGTTGCCACGATCGAAGACGATTAAGATCAAGGGCGGACTCAAAATGAATCTAAGAGGAAGGGTAGTAATGTCAGTTCTGTCCCCCATTAGTTTGAAAATAATTTTAAAAACTTGAAATAAAAGAAATATGTTTCACCATGGGAATACTGTATTGGAAAGTGATGAAATTTCTGTAATTATTTTGAATAAATTAAGTAGAATTACAAAAGAAAATAATGGTCTGGGAGAGGGGGCAATGGTTTACATTCCTCTTTTATTGTATTTGATATTGAATAGGTCAATCTGAACTAATGTCTGTCTCAAATCTAAAACTTCTCTCACGTGATCTGAGCAGTACTCTTGTAGAGAACGAATTTTCATTCCCGTGACTCATTTCAGCTCAGTCACTGTAAAAAGACCAAACATCATTTGATAAAGAAGATCGGAAAAGAGACCATGAAATTTAATGTTAAGAATTAAAGATACTGATATTAAACAAAATTGCTACTTAGTTTTATACTTCTTATATGCAGATGACATCAGTTTGAGAAATACCAGTTTAAAACTATATTTTCCAGTGGATAGAACTGGCTTAGTTCAGAGCAAAAATTTGGCTCTGCAGGGACTCTAACAGGGAGATACTAAGGTTCGAGTCCCGACGGTGGCGCATTTTCGATACTATATTGATATTTAGGTCAAATTCACACACACAGTGGGGATCAATTTTAGCTACCAGCTGCTCTGATCGGTAGTAACGATCAATACCAGGCGAATGCAGGAGCATTACCTGAGAGAAAAGCCATGAACCACGCGCTATCTTTAATCCCTCTTCCTTGTCCTATCCACTTTCCTTATTCTACCGAATGTGTGCTACCCTTACATGTTGTGCATGTAAGTGTAAGTACACGTATATATACCACAGTTATATACACCACACTAATGCACATATAGAGAGACCTGTTGGGAGCTTAGAACGTGTCCCGCTGGGGGAGATGGGTGGAAGAAGAAATTCCCGGCAAGCCGACGTATAGGTTGGCGTCGGATCTCACCATCCAGAGGTGGGAGAGGGAGCACTGCTAACTCTAGGCATAAAAACATTCACTACACGAACGGGGCTAACGACCGTACCAATTAACGTACGCCTGTCAATCAAACCATCAATTCGGTGTATTGGTTAGGAAGTGAAGCTGTTTGTTTACGAATCCTTAATTTCCCTCCTGTATCAATTTGCTATATCTTTCTGTTTCCATATTACATGAAATTCCTGTGAGTATTAAGTCATGAAGTCTTGAATATTATTGTACTCATCTATTTACGTACACCATGAATGGCATTGTGGTAAAATATTGCTTTTAGGAATGAGATATCGGTCACTAATTTCTTAAAATAATTTAATTTTGTTTCTAATTTTTAAAATCAAAAGCAGACATACTAATAAACTCTTTTATAAATAGAAAATTCATGAATATTCTGGCCCCTATTTTGGCAACCTGTGAGAATATGACATGGTCTTTTATTTCTTCCGCAAATTAGGTAAATTGAATGTTCGTGTAAATAGAGACCGTTCTTTGATGGCTGCCTCGGGGGGCTGGGGGTGGCGGGGCCATCGCCACGCAGGACACGTCAGTCGCGTACGCACGCACGCCTTGCGCATGGGGAGCGCCTCCCTGTAGCATTTGCTCCCACGGCTCCGCCCACCGCCTCCACTCACCTTCCAAACGCTCTCCGATGCGTCCCTTCAGTTTTGCCCTCCAATGGTACTCCACATCCGGTCTGGTTAATACAAAATTAATGGACAGAAACATTTGAAATTAAAATACTGTAAAGATTTACCTCCAAACATATAATCACCTTGTTACTGCGAATAGCCTAGGTATGTTGACACAATTCATTAGATTTTTATTTATTCCTGTCAAATATTGTTTGCACAATCAACATTTTTCATGGTGATTCTGATAATTGAAAAATATCTTCTTGTATTTCTTTTAGGAATCATTGTGTTTATTGTTTAGGAATAAATAAAGTCAATGTAAGAGAAACGTATAAAATTCATGAAAATATTTTTTAAGAATCCTTGTACACGGTGGTGTTTTGTTCTCGGTTTTACTTTAAGTAAAACATTTAACTTTCAAGAATGCATCAGGGCTTTCTTACTCAATCTACAATTCAAATTAATTGAAACATTTTCAGTCCTTATCCAACATCTTTACTCTAAATATCATTATCCCAAATATCATTTTTCTAAATATCATTATTCTAAATACAATTTTCTAAACATCATTACTCTAAATATCATCTATATTTATTATAAATGTCACCAATTAACAAGATGATGCCCTACATGCAGTCGGTTGTTATAATTCGTTGCTATTAAATTACCAGCGATGATGTAGTGTGCCTAATTGCTCAAATATGTCATGTATAGTGCACTAATAAGAATTCTATCAACTCTTGCAACATTCCGTCCGTCCATCCTTCGCCTGTCCCTCCGTCACAGTCCGACACCCTCCGGGCTACCAATAGTCACAAATAAGATGTCGTTCAACACGTCTCCGTCCCTGGTGAGAAACTGCTCTTATTTTTGAGAAATTTCTCAAAAACACAGGTATTTTGATATTTTTAATGCAACTAATAGGCGTTTTGGGTGACATACGGAGCCTACAGGGGCGATCAATAGCTCATTTGATTCTTCTCGGTAAGATAAATAGATTGGCACAATCCATAGAAAGTTGTATCTAAGATATTCTGGATGAATTCTAAAAAAATGTGTTTTTATTGGTTTCGGATCTCTTACGAGATCATTGGTGAAACGCTGTAAATTACTACATTCTGTTCCCGGCATTTACATATAAATCTTTACGACTTGATTCATCAAATTGACGATAGTTAACTTATTTTTGTAATCAATTAACAAAAAACATATGAAAAGGGGGAGGGGTTAAGCACCTAAAACGCGATTTGTTGACATTTTGAAACCATTTATAGAAGTTTTGGAGCCACCAATTGAAACAATCACATTTGGCTGATCTCGACAAGACAAGTGGATTTGCTCTGTTTCAAGCCATATATTTCCAGAATATTTTAGATTTCTAAACAAAAACAAGGGAAGGAGGAGCTTAAGGAATCTAAGAGATTACTATATAGCCTTTCCGGTTGAACATGAATATTTAGGAAATTATTCAATATATTGATGATAGTGTGTCATTACATTGACAATAGTTAAACCTACTAATGTAATGAAACACGATTTTTTTAAAAAAGCGCTTCTATCAATACTTTCTCTCCAAACTATTTATTTTTGATAATAATCAAGCGAGACAATTTTGTTGTGCTTACAAATTCTATATATTATCTTACACACCACAAATAAAATTTGTCAACATGAAAGTACCTGCCGCTGGAGGCGCCAGGTTAAGCTAGTACTATAATATTTCAGTTTGTGGAATAATAACAACTAACAAATACAGGAGTAAATACTCATTACATTCAGATAATTTATGAGATACTAAAATATACGTCACAGTTAAATGTGAAATCGATGAAGGTACTACAATTATTATAAAATTCTTCAATAAATCATTAATATTGTGAACGCGATGCTTGTTAGTATGTATCTAATATTCAGGAATGATCTGATTGATCAAAACTTAGAAGAATTAAATAACTGTCCTGAATATTGATTTTTCTTATTTGTGTTCGTTTTCATGGAAGAGTTACGGTAAACACATTCATCTTGAGCGTGCATAAATGTCACAATTGATCATTTTACCAGCACTGAATTTAATCACCATCCTTATGACAGTCATTGCCCGAAGAGCATTGCACTTTTAGCCGTGTTTTGCCTTTTTCAGTCTCCCGCGTTTATAAAATGCAGATACGAGCGGGCGGCTAAACCAGCAATTATTTCGTGTGTCACTTCGAGGACAAAAAGAAAAAAAAGGCAGAGAAAAGAGGCGCGTGGGAAAAGCTGTCGCCGGAGGTCGCACACAGGCGCTGGGAGACCCGAGTTCGACATCTAGGTCCGACCTCGCCCCGCGGCCTCCGCTGGCGCGGTGGAGGCGGCCAACGGCGCTGCTTTATGGCTGCCTAATCACAGGCTCCGAAGGCACCCGCGCCGCCCCCGCCCCGCCCCGCAACGCCGCGCCAGTGATGTAGGTCAGTGACGGCGCCGCGCGCGCTTTCCCGCGCTGGTCGAGGCCGCCCGTAGAGCACGCCCTGCCGCGCCGCGCCGCACAAGCCTCGGAGCGCCTAGAAACATTTGCAAGCTGGGAGGTGCTGGCCAGAAAGTTCTCGTTGATACTTTTGTACTCGTAATTCAATTGACGAATGAAACACAACTCATTTCGAGTGGAACTCAAGTTGTACTAAAATAGATGGCCGTGTTTTGTTCGACAAGAGATTAATCTAAGATAAAGAAATATATTAGTCAACGAACTTAAACATTTTACGATATAACTGTCTGAAAAATCTCTATAATTTTGGAATTTTCCCATGGCATAGTAGACATGATTCAGAAATCAAATGTGGTATTTTGAAGATTGTGCTGTGACTCGAAGAAAACAACAAATGTTTTTGATTTGTATGCAACTTTTCCTTCATCGATGTCCTTCACGGGCCTAAACTTAACACAATGATACACGTCGATACACTTTGTGTATTCTATTTGTTAATTATGAAAATTTTAAAGTTGAATTTTCTGGAAACTTTCGATACATAAATATAAATATAATAGGCATTATTTTTTTATAATTAGTGGTTAAAAAGTATAAATAATTTTAAATTATTCTTGGATAATATTTTTAGGTTTCAACATATGAATTTGTAAATTTATCTTATTGCCACTTTCAAGAAGACTTTTTTTCGCTGCATTGGATTCGTCGCGAATTTTCTTGGTTAACCAGACATAGTTATTAATGTTTCATTGCTTCAGAATCTTCTCAGAGGCGACGATTCTCTTCAGACGGTACGAGCTCCTCGCAAAAGAATTTGGTGAGAAATACGAATCAGGTATGACTCTGTCGTAATTTGTGAATCCTTTCGTTGAATGTTCTGTTTCTTGTTAAATGTGCGTAAAGAGGGTCTTTGGTGTTCCTACACATGCAAATCCTTTCACCAATTTCTTCTATATTGTATCTTGTGTGGGTTTGTGGCCTGTCTGCGGGGAATTATTCTCCTCTATCTTTTTACTTCTTGTTGGGAGAATAACAATGGTCTACTCAATAACTTTTTACTTTCTTTACGTTTCCTGGTGAGTTCGTTTAGTTCTTGACGCTTTTCTCTTCCCGAAGTAAAATATCCCCTTCTCTCTACCCAGGAACTGACCTTAATGTGTTATGAGGCGTGAATACTGTGAGAAGTAAGCTTCGATGGAACCAAATCGAAATGTTCAGATCGTTTGCGCTTTCTAATTTGAATGAATTAAGAAATCATACTATTTTGCAACAAACAATCTAAAGAAAGCGATAAAAATTTGAGTAGTGTTTATAATCATTATAGAATCCTGCATCAAACAGATTTCAGACGAAAAAATATTAGTCTGCAGATTATGACAAAAACAGATTATTGCCAAACACATAATCGCGCGTAGCTTGAAAACGCATCCTGGGTCCTTAAAACCCATTTTTTTGTGTCCTGAAGAGTAAAACTTTAATAGTTAAGATTTCATTTTGACGTTCGTATCATTAAAAGTATATCACATTAAGTATATCACATTAAAAGTATATCAAATTAAAAGTATATCATAAAAGTATATTACTTTTATGTATTTCGTCGAATGTGATATTCCTGTTCTGACTTATCATTTGAAATGGAATTTAAGCTTGTAATATTGATCTGGGAATAGCATTCTTTATTGTGATTATGAGAATGTAAATCTGAAATAAATGAGCGATAAGTGCCAAGTGAGCAAACAGTGAGACCAAATGTCTGTTACACTCTTTACTGAGTGGTTCAATACACCAAGAGATGTTCTTCATATGCATCCCACTTCAATATGTCAACAATATTTATTCTATCAGATTTTTTCGGATATTTATTGAGGGGGAATAGACAATTCAAGTTTTTCTTCAATGGATGCAAGGGGAAATAAAACGAAATAATGATTGATGCGAGTTTTATGTCACTGCGTTCGACACACCGAATTTTCTTGGTTATCGTGAAGTATCGATGGGTCGAAACCAACAACCCGAGAGAAGTCTAACAAACTTTGCCTATAAAAATATATTGCCACATTACTCAAATATAAAATTTGGATTGAATAAAACAGAAAAACTGACCATGGAATTTAGATTTAAAGAAACAAAATACTGCCACCAAGGGCACAGGGGACGCAACCGCTGTCGCGCCATCGCTCTCCCTGGTGAAATACAAACTCTCGCGTTACGAGACGTCCACGCTCTACAGGGCTGCCCTGGTACAGCCTGGCATTCTGAATTTTAACGCTGGCATTATCACGAGACTGACGCGTTCGCAAGGTGACCGTGCAAGCTAGTGTGATCAGTTTTCGTATCTTTCTTTAACTCAACTATTCAACAAAACAAAATCTTTTGACGTAAAGTCAACACACTATCACTGAAGTCGGTAAAAATTTATTCACTGATTCCTTATTAATCGTTGGGGACTTCGATTTTTCTTCAGAAAAAGGTTTTTGACAACATTAATGTTACACAGAAAATCCTCATTAACACGAATTCCTAGGGACCGAAATTATCAGAGTTCGTGTTATAAAAATTCGTGTTGAGTATTATAAACGTCCTTATTACCGTAATCCATTGTCGGGACCAAAGTTTTGGTTGTGTTACGACGAAATTTGCATTAAGCGAGTTCGTGCTAACAAGGGTTTACTGTATATGGTAAGAAATGAGTTTTTGAGACATCTGAAACTGGGAAATTAAAATGAATCAAAGTAAACTGTTAATATTTTATTAAAAGGCTTTTTATAATCAAACGTCTCCGACAGACGAGAATTAGAGATAGTTTTTCGGATCGTAGATTGGGTCTTTGTTCGTTCAGCTGTCCATAGACTCGCGGGAGGAATCGGTGGCGAGCGTCGCGGCTTTCCTCAATCTGTCGGCGTGCGCAAGCGGAGGCGGAGGCGGAGGCGTCGCAGGCGGCGGCCGGACCAAAGAGCGCGGCGCCTAAACATGGCGTCATCGCGTCGTAACGCCGCGAGCGTGTGGCGCAGCCGGCGCCGAATCGCGCTCGCCCCGCCGCCGCCCGCGTGGCGGCATCGCCCCATCCTCTCCGCCCCGCCCCGCCCCGCCGCCGCGCCTTTGCGCCGCCCGCCGCGCTGGGGACGCGGCGCGCCGCAGGGTTCTTTTCATCTCAAGATTCTTAGATCTCTGTACTCGCCATGTTCTTTGCGGGCTGATGCTTCTGTTTTCACGCCTAACATGTATTGAGGTTATCCAGTGCTTGATTTCTAAAATTGTAGGTCCCGGAACGCTCCCCAAATTGACTATTAATTTAAAAAAGAAATAGTTATATATTTACAATATAAAGTAAAAATTATTTCCGAGGTACCGGAACGCCGTTCCGTCGCGTTTCGTCAGAAGACAAGCCCTGAGTTTATCTTAAATTACCGGGGTATCTGATTGTCTTGTGAATATCGTATTTCTTTTTCGTTTTCTGCAAATTTGCATATTCTGCTGTATGTATTGTAATGTTATTTTTAATTATTCAAAGAATGTACCAGTCGCAATTGATACAATGCTTTGCAGAAGACCAGAGTACATTTTTTCAGGTTTTAGTACATACAGAATAGAGTATTTCGAACATTTACTTTACAGATACTGCAAGTTTTAATTCAGTGGCAAGGTTCTCAATTCGCTGAACACCTGTGGTCTTAAAAGTTCCTATTTTATTGCTTATCATGCCTCCAAATATGAAATAGTATCTGCTATATCAGTTATAATATTTTTTTATTTTTACTTTCATCGTTATTACAATTGTCAAGATGAGCCTTCTTTCTTAATTCATGAAGACTGATGAATTCACCCCAGAAGTGAATCTTGAGAAATTGTTGTGCTGAATAAAGGAAATATGCTAATACATTGATGTATTTTCATTTCTTAGTTTATTCAGTGCTGTCTAATTCATGTTATTTTCAAGTATGATTAAGGGGTAAAAATAAATATTTCAGTAACATTTAGTAATAAGAAATAATGCAATGATGTATCGCATGAAATTATTTTAGTTATAATATTCCGTACTATCAAATCCTGGTTTTATATTTCTATTGAACGTGATTTAAAACGAACAAAAGGAAGTCTGGCGTGCTATTTATATCGCCTTTCGCAATTGATATTTCTAGCAGAGGTGTTGTAGGTTTCTGGGGCACGACCTCCATTCATAAGCATTATTTTAGTCGAGAATAGAGTTGCTGCAGCCAACACCGTTACCAATGCTGTTTTTTGTTTACGATTGAAATAGTCAAAGATCGTTTACGAATGATATCCCATCCAACATCATGTCCAAGATGTGTAATTCACCAAGTATATTGAAGTTAGTAGTGAATTGTGAAGTGTTAAAAAATTGTGAAATATACATATTATTAGTTTTCTTGATGTTATGAAAGGGTCTGAGAGAGATATTCGTAAGCCACAACAATGAGGATTTGAACTTGAGCATAGCATAGTGATATCTCATTCAAAGTTATAGGTTTCTATTTTCTCGTTCGATGCCTGAGTACTCATTTATTTTCCTTGCCCACCATTGATTTAGTACGTGTATGTACATGCTTAACATAGAATAAACTGTACCTGAAAACTGCGTTATTTCTGCTTCTTATCCTCTCTCACATGTTTCTTTCATATTTTCCACGAAACCGAACTACATTAAAATATTTGTAAGCATTGTTTACGAAAGGTGGGCTCATGAGACGTGATTCAGAGCTGTGCCTAAAAAAATTGGCACACCATTTTTATTTATCATTTCTCATAAACCTCAACATCTCAACTTCGTAGCATTAAACTGAAATTGAAACTCGTCAAACTAAAGCCTTCAGAATATATAAAGAAGACGGTAAAAAAGTAAAGTAGAGTTTCTTCGCTTTCAATAAAATCAGTACTTTCTATTAAAGAGTTCTTATTTTCGAGTTCATGATTCAAATACGAAACGAAAAACTTGAATGTTGTAATGAAATTCAGTATTCACGTCACTGGCATGTCCTAATGAAGTATTTGTAGTACTTGAAGTCGATGAGACTTCGCACAACATACTCTAAGTAAGCGATTGCGGAGGCCAGCAGTGAGGGCTGGTGTCGCACGGACCTGAGCGTTGCAGACATGCGTCATCACAGGATAAAGAAATATAAAACCGGTCTCGAGACACAGGCCATTACAGTGAACTTTAAAAAGAAGTTTTCAAATACATAATTTATATCTTACGTCACTTAAAGAAAACACATTATCCTCTTCTTCTTTTCTACTAATTTGTTTCTTATTTTATTGAGTTCAATAAACCTATTGATTAAAAATATTACAAGTCTATTTATATATACATTAATATACTTAAACATCAACATAAATAACTGAACTGAATCAAAACGGAGAGAGCCAAGCATATGCGCATATCTTACGTTACATAGGAATCGCCGTTCTGAATCGATACCTATAATACCGCATGTATTGGTCTGTAGTACCTCGGTGCCTGAAATCGAAAATTGAAAACAAACTCGGTGCCTGAAAACATTTTTCCTTCTGCTGGAATTCCCTTTAATGAGAGAATGAAGTCTCTCGCCCTGCGTACATCTTGGCAGTCGCTTCCATCACAGCCATGGAAGGTGCTGTTCCTCGTGTCGGGGTTGCAAATTATTCACAACATTATTGAATGAGTCTGAGAGAAATGGTATTGAGCTGTGGTTTGTATCTTACGTGCGCCGGGACGGTGGCCACTGCTGTAGCTGAGTTGCAACACCTTTGATAACGTCAGCTCTAAGAAGCTCGTCAGCACTTTTTCTTTGTTTTAGCATAAAGATAAGAACTTCAATCAAAGATAGATCTCTCATTCGTTATGAAAATGATTTTTTTTTCATGTTTACGTGACAAGGGACTTTGACTAAGCTGAAAATTTCAGGTTTTTGTGCATCACTGCAACTACGCTACGAACCGCGACTGGATGCCAGGAAAACACATCTTCCCATTGTGTAAACGATAAATTTCGTTCTCTCTGAGTTCTCTCTAAAAACAAGTTCTCTCTGAGGTTTCTTTCCGTGAACCGCATTCTAGAAATTCCGAGTAATCAATGACTACATCGTTACTGCGCAAATTGAGACGGCCGTGCAGTATTCATTACTCACTGACCACCAATGCCTACTCTGCACTTTTGTTTTCCCAACCATCTTCCTTTGGCATCGCCTTACTTAGCGCCAACAATTCAGGCCATTGCTTTGGAGGTGTGTCACTAAAAACATTCTTCCTGTTCCCAGAAATACTACGAAAATGTTGCTTCGCGCTTCCTTGATAGATTTAGATTCAAATGAATTAGCTTCATTTACCACATTCTTAGTCTGTCAATACTACGTAGGTAAAAATAAACTTCTTTAAACTTTCGAACAGTTTCAAATTCTGAAGAAAAAATTTGGAAGCGTAGAATTAACTTTAGTTGTTTGATTGTAGCAGGCATTGGCAAATACATTTTTGGGCGAGTCGAGCTTGTAGGCGGTCGCCCTGACGCGTGTTGGTGTTGCAGGGGCCCGTGCGCCGCGCAGTCGGCCACCCTGGCCAGCGTGCAAGGTGAGCAGCGCCCCGCGCGGCGCCGGGCGTAGCGTAGCGGCCCGAGTAGAGGCCCCGTAGCGTAGCGCTAGCCGTAGCTCACTGCACTGCACTAGCCCCTCCCTCCACCCCGTCCCTCCCTCCCACCCTCCACCCAGCCCCAGCCTCGTCGCGGCTCCTACCAGCCCCGCATGGAGTCCACTGGTCCTTGGTAGCGGTTTATTTCGAGTGCGCGTAGTTCAGTCATAGAGCCCGACACAAAAGGACAAAGTCATTGAGAGACTATTTTTGAGACAATTGCAACATTATGAATAAATTCGCCAGTGGGTTACAAAAGATGACGCATTTTTGATAATTTTGAAGTAATAACGAAATGAAAGATATCACTTAAGTGAAAAGTAATGTACACCTAAAATACACTATATCGGAAATAGAAGCAAAACATCATGATAAACTATCTGTGAGAAATATGATTAGATGTATCTTGGAATGCGTATTACACAATTATAAAAATTGGTAAAATAATACTTGAAAATCATTTAGATAATTTTCTATATTCAAAAGATATGTACTTTAAAATATCTATCTCCAAAAAATTATGAATTCTTCAAAAAGAATGATTCGATTTCGAAGCTTTACTACTCAGATCTCAATTAACTCGAAACGAGTCGTTTAAAAGAGCAAGTTTTTAATAGTTGCCAGCAGAGCGCTCTGGATGTCATGCCCTTGAGATACGTCATTCATCACGTCGAGCATCGCTTGAAAGAATTCCATCAGTTTAGGTTTATTAGGTTTAAGCACCTGATCTAATTGAAGTCTACACGGATGTTTTTACAAAACTCAACATATAATGGGATGAGACAACAGACTGTCTAGAGTTATTGATTTCCGACATCTACACTGAAACGCTTCACAGTTTCTCTCATTTTTCTCGGAAAATCGCGGTCGGACAGACCTTTTTCCCTTTGCGTAGATATTAACTGTCTTGCTACTGACGAAAACAATCTCTAATGCTGTTGGGAGAACATCTATTGCAGTTAAATTTGCATTGGAAAGCCAGTTGCATAGTGACAACAGAATTCGCTAACTGGAGAACGCAGGACGCCTTCTGCTGAAGTGTCTCCATTCTGGACTGGAACAAGCAACTGACTTGGGAAGGGGTCCGCCCTATCAAGGGTGTGACATCCAGAGTGCGTGGCTGGCAACAGATCAAAACTTACAATTTAGCTCTTTTGAATGACGTTTGACTCATTCCGAGAAGTTGCTTGATAACTGAGAAATAGGGCTTATTATTTTTAATAATCGTATATAATCTTATCACGTATCTTTGAGTGTCATACGCTCAGAAATTCCATTATATTTTAAAATAAAATGAAATAAGAATAAAGATCGAAATAAGATAAAAATCAGACTTGATTCTTAGAAAATTTGACAACAATGTAATCAGAGAATTTGGTTTACATTTAAAAGATTAAGCACATGTGTTGTATGATTCAACATGAAGCTGGATAAAAGATACTCAGGATCTGACGGGTGTTGTAGTAGTCAAACTATATCAATTGAATATGAAGTCCAATTGAGTTGTCTGTGTGAGTACGGGTTAAAAATAAAGAAAAATGTTGGGAATATATTTTCTATTTTAATATAATAATGCAATTTGTACTTCTATTTATTTGTTTTGTTCCGCAATTGAAATTATTTAACTATTTTGCACTTGTTTTCTCTATTTCATCTTCTAGATGTCGTTGATATATCTGGCTCCTTTCTATACAATATTCTAAATAATTGAACCACTAAACTCTCTTATTGTTCTCTTACCCAATTGTACTGGTGTAGCTTTAGAAGATTACGTTCGACACAGGAACGTGTTAATTGCTAATCAGTTTAATTTTGCCTGGAGCAATGTTCTTCACGTGCACACGTATGCAACGGTTGTGAACAACGACGCACGCGATGTATTTGCGAGGCTTCCCCAAACGCAAGAATCCCTGTGAGGGTTCCATTCGGTGGCAGCTGCTCCTTAGGGGAGCCTCGACCTCTAGAGCGGCGCCCTCCCCAGAAATACCAACCTGTGGAAAAGTTGCAGAAAGCATTAGACTTCAATAAATCTACGCGTTTGCATACCACCAGCGCAATTTTTTAAGACGAATTTAGTTTTATGTGCCCGAATATGCGAAATATAAATGTTTTTGGAATGGGTAGTATCGTGGACTATCGGGAGTCCCTCTAAGCTGGTAGATACGAGGAAATGGAAGCTTGAGGAAGAGTGGGGTACTGGGAGTTGGGTGAGGCCAGCATGCTCGTATTAGGGTTTTGTTCGGCAGAGTCCGTGGCTATTAACTAAGATAAAAATACCGACCCTTTCCTTTGATTTCATGAATTACTGTTTTGTGTACTGGAAATAGTTTAAAAAATCTTATTTTCGCTTGAGCACAATTGTCTCTTCCGTTATCGACGTAAAAGTGGTCTTAGACAAGGATTAAAATCTCGATACGTGCAAATTGGTTTTACTCTATCTGCCGTGGTTTTCCTCGGTCAAGAAATATTTTGAAG
The DNA here is from genome assembly GCA_011170035.1 of Teleogryllus occipitalis. Lineage (NCBI taxonomy): Eukaryota > Metazoa > Arthropoda > Insecta > Orthoptera > Gryllidae > Teleogryllus > Teleogryllus occipitalis. The sequence goes on along the minus strand of BLKR01000046.1, from coordinate 730,010 downwards.
AGGTAAAATACTGTATGTGAAAGTTTGGACATACGTGCCGCCTCTCCTAATTTGCAACCCACCGACCGCCACTGGTCCCATCCATGACACTTCGTTGTCGATTCTGATCCGCAGCGACAGCGACAGCGCGTGTCATCTTGTGAATCCTCAAGACTACTCCGACGATCAATTTCGCATTACGACGCCACTCGTTTCGCATTTACGAGGTGCTCAAGTGCGCTCGGAGGGAACGTCTTTCTTGCGGCGACCGGCCGGCCGCGGCCGCGCCAGAGGAAGATGTTTCCTCCTGCGTTATGCGCGCCGTCCGGTCTCTCACGGGGGATATGGTTGGCGACTGATGTTTTTTCTTTCTGTAATATTCTCCCTTACACACTTTAACTGGACTAATAAACGCCGGTATTTAGCCCCAAAATATAGATGAATGAAGTATCGCATCGAAGAACGCCTAATTTTGTGAGTCAATTAATGTATTCACTTAATAAGATAAGTGACTACTATTGAGTAATTTTACTGTGCATTTTCAAGTATTTCCTCTGGGTGGAAAAGCGCGATCGTTTTTCATAATATTTGTGAGAATAAGTTATGTCTAATTTTTAGTCATATCTTAGAGACATAGAAATTGAACCTGTGTTAATATAAAAAATGTGGAAAATACATTGAGAAATTAAACCTTTTTTTAACTATATGTAATCAGAAAAATATATGATTAAAATAGATTTTTCAAGTTCTTCAATTTCCACTTAAGACAAAATATTATTATGAGATATAACTTGTCGAATGAGAGAGTTCATTTTATTGTTTATGAATCATTAAACACAAATATGTTTTTATTGTATTGTTACAATTTATTGAACATCTCTCTGTAAATTATTTCACTAGAGTGAAAGGATTGTGGTACGTCAAATATGAGGTCTTGAGTTTTATATCTTACTTTACCCCGATTTATTGACATTTTGGTTTGGAACTCGATTACCATGTAATATTTACAGTTCATATCTGCGAAATATTCAGATATCTTTTGATGGATATTAGAGAAGACTTCATCGTGTACGAATAAGTATAAATAAGAAACGTATTCGTATAAACAGTAGTTTTCTCTCCTCCGCAAATGTGCTCCAAACTGACCACTTGAATAGCGAAAGAAATTGGAAATGAAATATTTCATAAACCCAGAAAAAGAGGTTTCACTCATTTTAATAAAAATGCATTCTGTTATTATTCTTAGATCATAAAGTTCTATAATTTGTTTATCTTGTTTCAGATAAAATTTCGTAACATGATCATTGCGAAAATCTGTATTGTTATTTGTAATTCTTTCTTTGACTATCAAATTGTCTGACCAAAATACTAGTGAAAGTCGATACCTATAAAGTCTTCAATGCTTTTTAACAGAGAGTTGATCTCTGTAAGGTAGAAGACCTTATTGGTTGTTCTTCGACTTCCGCCATCGGGAGCGCAGGGCAGCGCTTCTCCGTTATGGTGAACGGTTTTGCTGCCGCCGCCACCGGCCCACAAGTCGCGAGGTTGTTGTGGCGGTGGCGTAGCGCACCGCATCGTTCCCGTAAGGCGCCCGTCCCCGCGCGCGCTCCGCTCCGCCCTACCCCGTCCCACTACGCCTCGCCCCGCGCCGCCCCGCGCCGCCCCGCGCCGCCCCGCGCCGCCCCGCGCCGCCCCGCGCCGCCCCGCGCGACGCCCCGCGCGACGCCCCCCGTTGCCCCGCACCGCTCCCCCCTCCACCTCGCCCCATGCCACCCCGCGCCACCCCGTACCACCATTAACCTGCCCCGCGCCGCCCCACGCCGCCCTGCACCTCCCCGCGCCGCCCCGCGCCACCCCACACCGCCCCTCGCCGCGCCGGCCCGACTCGACTCTTCCGGGAGCGCGGCCGGCGGGCAGGTCACGTGATCGAGCTAATTGCGGGTGGCAGCGGCGGCGGCGGCGGAGGGCCGCGTTTACGATCGCCCGATAATGGCGGTAATTAGCGGGACCGCGGATCGATTCCCGGTGACGTAAGCCGCTCGCCTTCGAGGCGGCGCTTTTTGCGGCGACGCACGCGGCCACGTGAGCGGCGGCGCCGCGGCCCCGGGGTCGCGCTCGGCGCTGCTGGCGCAACGCTGGCCCTCGAGCGCCGCCCACCCCGCGCCGCGCCGCGCCACGCCGCGCGCCGGCTGCCGGCGAGGCTTCCCTCACCGCGATGTTCCAGAATTCGAGTCCTCACAGTGACGAGTTTGTGGCACTAGATAGTGGAGGGGGGGGGCCAAGGGTGGTCAACTGGTCAACGTGCTCGCTTTTCATGACGCGATCCCAGGTTCGAGTCCCGGTGTGTGGTCCCGGGCAATGTTCCAGTGTATGTTGTGTGACGACGGAACGTTCACTTTTCAGGTTGAGAAGATCAGACTATGGCGTAGGGATGTCTATGTGCTAACCACACGTGTCCGCAAGGCCGGGATGCCCCTGCTAGGTTTTGGCGCTATGAGAAGCGGTTGTGCCAGTACAGGCAGATAATAGCTGGGTCGAATTCAACCTCTGTCTAAAAGATAGGGAGTTTTTGTACGCCTTAGCCGGCAGCAATTGACTGCAATCTCTAATTTTTGCGCATGCGCAGATGCACAGGATGAGAAACTTGAAGTGCGCATGCGCGGAAGATCGATAGTGCTTTCAAATGCTTTAACGTTCGAGGATGCAAAAACTCCTTGATAATTCTATCAACTAGTTGCTCTGTTCGGTAGTTTTCCATATTGCTGACTCATGCACATGCCGGAGCAGGATCCTAAAAACGGATCACGGACTGCGCACGATTTCTTCTTCATCATACTTGTCCCTTCCTCTTCCTCACATACACAACATAGGCCATATGGACGCCTTGTATTAAGAAAATTTCCTACCCATATTAATGTTTTGTAGTTTAGGGAGAGCCCCTAAAGAGTTTTCAATTTCTTACGTTATTGCCACTGCATCACGGAGAATGCGCTCCGCATCTGAATCCATATCTTGTATACTGAAAGCGGAATTACAAAATTCAATGCGATATACTCCCATTGTTCCCCGTGTGTGCTCCCCTTCGATTGGCTCATTTCCATTTTTCAATTTTGATGTAGGTCATTACGTCCACAATACTGACTCACAGTACAAAGTAGCACCTTACGAGTTTGTTAGTTGTGCAGTGGGTTTTTAGGTGTCTTGATATCTTTATGAAATAAATATGAGAACTTCGTGCTTTTCGTTCTGATATTCTTTCTACTCCCCGTGTTCTAAGATCTATGGTTCACTAACTGACCTGCAATATTTCGCATCTTCTCCCTTAGAATACAAAAGTTCATTTTTGGTATTCATGCTCTTCCTTGACTCTATCCTTTCCTTAAGAGATATTCGTAAACCGTATATAATGTTGTCTTCACACACGCACCGTCTTTGGCGAATATTGACCATCTATGCAATTGCTCCCTCCATTTTCTACCTTTATTCCTTAATGTGGAACTGAATTTATATATTTTACCAGTGAATTTATTAGACTTATACACAAAAATAATCTGTTACTTCTGATGCGAACAATGTATAAAAGTATGTGGCCATTTAATGTCAGTTATTATAATTACAACCGTGTTTTTGTTTCTTTCAATTGTACAGCCTCATATTCTTTTCAAATTATTTTTGAGTTTTATCAGTCATCTTTCTTCTTTTTAGAATATAAAGCATTACATTTCTCTTAATTGTGGGAAAATTGTATATTCCGAGAACGTGAGTTGAGGCTGTAAGGCCAGAAGATTTTTACGTTGATGCAGCCTTTTAAAATATTTAGTTGCGAATTATCCAAATTGAGCAACAGTACATCGTGTTCCTTCCAAATTGTAATTCATATTCGTGTAAATTTTCTACATCAAAATTAATATTAACTTTTTAAAAACATAATGTATTCGATTTCTCTTTTAAAATATTTAAATTGTCTAATAAATTCTCGTTTTCTTAATTGATATCGCGAAAAGTATTTTAACCTGGTTCTCCGCGAAGAAAGTATTTTGTTATTTATCGTATTCGATTGTCAAGACATCTACTACTCAGCTAACATAATTTTCTCTGCAATAATGTAGTATACGCTGTGAAATGTCACCAGTGATAAAGTGATGGTGAGTAAATATGATGAATGGATACTCCGTTCTATGCCGTAGGGAGTTTACTGCCGTATTCACGTTGTTACACTTGTGTGTGCGACATCGTTATGGTCGACGGCCGGTAGAGAGGATAAAGTTGTTTTCAAGAATGCAGAGAACGATGAGACTAGTTGATGCGTTGTAAGTGTCTACTACTGTTGATTTAGTAATGAAAGAAAAGGAATGGTCAATGAGTTTAACTGTTGTCTGTTACGACCCACAGCAATCAATTCAGTGGTAAGAACTACCTACTTAAACTCAGGATGTGTTAATGAATGTCTCACTTCAAGTGAAATTGAATAACATTGAAATATTTATCTTTTATTACATATTCAGTGTTATTATCATATCTCTTGAACCAATTCAATATTATTGGTTCACACAATCCGTAAAACGAAAAGAATTCACATTACTGTCTGTAGTTTAAATTGTTTTATTTGCAGAGAAACGTTATACGTTTCCTTTGAAATGTGCTCGTTAAGACTAACTTACTATAAATGAATCAGTAGTAAGTTAGTAAAGTACAATTTTTACTGTAAATTGTTTAATGAAAATCGGACAGAAAAACCTATCGAACAGTAGGCAAGAACGGATCTATTTGATGACTTTTTATTTCGTAATTTTAGTGCAGTGATTTTTAACAATGTCTGACATCTTTGTGAAGATAAAGCCAATATATTAACATAATTTATTTCAATATAGTGCAATAAATATTTTCTGAAATAATTTCATTAGACTTTATTGGTATCTAAACTCCGAAAAAACTTGTACATATTTTCCTACGAAAACCAGAATGGTGTTGAACTATTTTGCTTACAAACTAATAGATGAAATGAACACCATATCATGAACACCATATTATGTAATTGAGGGAGAGAGGGTGGAGCTACAAGAATCATGTTTAGTTGGTTACACGAAATTGAAGAAAAAAAAAACGAAAAACGTTGAGTATTGGGAAATACGAGGGGCAGAGTGGATGGGCCTTTTACTTGGGTCTCTCCACTCCCGCTCATTGCGCAGATGAATGCAGTCACAGAGCGTTAACGAAACGTCTTTGCTGTTCTTGGTTCCTAGAAGCAGGCGGATCAGTCAAATGAAAACAGGCCACCTGCGTTCCCACCACTTCTTCTTGGACACCCACCGCTCGCCCATAGGTCAGTACCGGCGCCGCCGCGCCCTCCGTGTAACCCGCCTCGTCTTTTAATTCTCCTTCATCCTGTGATGTGAAAAGCATGCGCATGTTCTTGGGTCGATGCTGTTTATTATGAAAACATTTGTATTTTCTTTTTGAATCTAGTCTTTAACTGTTTTTGCCTATTTTTAATCAAAACCGCTTTCTTTGACATGCATTTGGTGTTTTGTCTGTCTTCAATTCTCTGTTGTATTTTACTGTAAGAAAAATGCATAATAAAGAAAGGAAATAAATATAATATTAATGTATGATAATAAATTATTTCGTTGTTTTATTTATGCAATTGGCTACATAAAATTTGTAACTAGTTATGTTTTTGTTAATTCTTCTAATTTTAACTGTAATAGTGAATAAAATACAGTAAATCGTTGTTAACACGAATTCCAGGGAACTAAAATAATCGGTGTTCGTGATATAAAAGTGAGTGGAATTCTACATTAGCTTGCTGGCACCCAAAATTTATTCGGGTTACGGTGAAATTCATGTTAAGCGAGTTTGTGATAGAGAGGATTTACTGTAATAATTTTAATTATTTTAGTCATTAACTTCAACATTTAAATACATTTTCTACGGTTATTGTTTTAGTTTAAGGATGAAATAGCTTTTAACATTCTTAATAATAATAAAATACTTTTATTTTTTTGATATGTTATTGCTTGTTATTGCCTTCGGCACGGAGCTTCACATACACTGCGTAACTTTCCTGAGGAATCGAGAGGATCGTGGTTACGAGAGAAATACGAAAACAGTTGAATGGTGCTACATGTTCTCTTATGGAGGAATTATGAGAGGGAATTGTGAAAGGGAATTATGGGAGGGAAATATGAAAAGATAAACCGAGTCAAGTTAACAAACTAGTTAATCAGTAAATAAATAAATAAATCAGAATTATTAAAATTACGGAATTATAAAAATGAAATCGTGTATTACCACGGGCGTTAACTGATTCTAACGATCTCGGGCAACAAAAATCCCTCAGGTCAAAGGTTCTCGGGCTTTTTGTCGACTCTCTATCATTTGAACCCTCATAACCCCCTTTGTGCGTTAATAATTATTTCTAATATTTGTGGAAATTGGAAATTTGCTACGTTCCTACAGAATTTAAATTGGTAACTTGGATCACGTTCCTATTGATTATAGGCATACTTAGATGTAAAGAAATATTTACTACCGTTTGATTTTTTGATGATTTACCGTTCGAATTATTAAAGCTTGAGCTTCGTTATTCCATTGGTCAGCGTATGTTCTACGCAATCCTTAATACCCTCATCACAAAATTTCCTATGATTCCTTACGCACTGCTTGCTCATGCATGATCTGCTTTAAGTAAAATGTTGGGTGCATATTTTTTGTATTTTGTCGAAAGTCAAGTACCTACGCTGATCTCTTCAGTGGAAAGTTCCAAAAGCATGAAGTTTCTTTGGTCCATAGAAAATACGACGATTTTCTGAAAAGCTTGTGCTTTTATTTAATTGCATGTTAGTTTCTGTATATATGTTTTTTATTTACTTCGAATTATACTGTGGTAAATTACTATAATTCCCTTCGGAACTACGGTACTTGTATTGATTTGACTAGGTATTCTGTGCATGAAAAAATTTTAATGCTGTAGTTCTATATATCTTTAAGATAATTTGAGTATTTCAATATTGCTTAATGATTTCTTTGAGTGATTGTGTTGATATTTTTTATTTTCAATTGTATAGAATGTGGCACACTGGTATTATAAGCAACGATCTCGCATCCTCCAAAGTTATTCCAATTGAAATATGGAAAATCGCTAAGTGAAATAAAGACTGTAATTGGATAACGGTTATCACAGTGATCCTAAAGCGTGTAATCTTTATGCAGCAATAACACAAGTTTTTTTATATTCGAGAGGTTAAATAGTTTATGAAAATAAATGGAAGAAGTAACACAGGACATGGTTTGGTACAATACTTTGTCACCATGTTGATACAAAGGCAGCGGTGAAAACGGCCTCATGAGCCAACGCCATCGCAGGTGGTGCAATCGGAAATGGACGAAATCCGGCGCTTGGGCGAAGCCACCAAACGGATGTCCGGCACACCTGTCGGTCTGCGCGGGGGAGGGGAGGGGAAGCCAAAGGGGCGTGTTCGATGGCGGCGGCCCGCATCAAAGACGCATCGGCGCAAAGGTCGCATCGGCGGGGGCGGGCGCTGGCGTATGCCCGACGCACCACCGCTGCCGCCGCCCACTCTGCCTCCGCCTTCGCCTCCAAGGATACCGGAAGCGCCTCGCGCCGCCTGCGGAGAGCACGCGCCGCACTTTGCGAGCGCGTGGGCGACGGCGATGGCCGGGGACGTGGGCGCAGGGGCGTGGGAGGCAGCGGAGTGCCTTTCCCCAAAAGCTGTCGTAGGCACCGCCACGCTTGAAAGACGAATCGGCAAATATGGACTTTCCAGGATATTTTGCTTAAGAACTTCATGAATCTCAGTGACTTGTACCTGAACATTTTCTTCAAAAGTAACGAAATATACGATTTGGGTATGTTAATTACGTTTTAATACATTCCTACTGTGTTTCTTTTTTCATGGGAGGGCACCTTAAACTTAATAAACTCATAGGTTATAATTATCATTCATTTGTTTGTCAGAACATCCTCATTTCTGGTCTTATATTTGAGATATAGTAGTTTTAAATTATCGTAATATCATACTTTTTTAATTATAATAGAATCAACGAAACTTATTACTGCGTTTTGGAACTCAAAATCTAAATTTTATACCACTTTCTAAGAGTTCAAACGGTATTCATGAGCGCAGGTGACTTTGGGGTGCGAAAATTCTTTGACGTACGTGTAATACAAGGCACATCTTCGCTCCCCTTTATTTACGCTAGCCCGGCGCGGGCGACAGCGGAGTTCCCGCGAAGTCAACTGCGCCGCCGAGAAATATGTCCGCCTCTCATAAACGCGCACCGCACCGCGCCCTCTGCCGCAGGCGCACGGGGGCGCGGGGCACGCCCCGCGGGGGCTTCTGGGAAATTTATGCAAATCCGGCCCCTCTTTCGCCGCGAGCGCGGGTCGGGGGCTGATGGAGCTTGTCTGCCCCCCTCGCACCTCCCCCTCCCCCCGGGGCGTGGAGCGACGTGCGTCTCCAGCAGGTACGGCGCGCGTTCGTATGCAGATTTCTGTGCTGGCGCTGCGCCGACCGCACGGGGAAACCGTAGTGGTAGGGGAGGGGTGGTGGTAGGGGTGGCTCGGAGGGGAAGAGGGAAGGGCGCCATGATGGCGCGAGATGTCACCGCGAGGGAAACCGCTGGACCGTTGGAGTGGTTGGGCTCGCCATACTGCTTACGAAGTGTTGCTGGATGCAGCGGCAAAACCAATGAAGAGCGCATGTACCAGTAATCCCTCTTTTGCATATCTCTTTTTACTCTAAGATTTATATTGTACAAGGATTTTATTGGTGCATAAAAAAGTAATGATAACTGTATTATCTTACTATTATTGTTTAGTAATTGAATGCATCCATTTATTTTCAAAGTTATTTAAACACCGTCTTCATCCTAAAAAATTCTGGAATCTATTACCTTAAATAAAGTCACTTGAATCTTCACGATTCCAATAACATTGTTTAAATAATATCAAATGGATTATTAGTGATATTTTGACGAATTTATTTAAGGCTAATTCACTAACAACAGCTAGTCAACAGAAAACTCCCTTAACGAAAATGTATTGAAATGAAAAAAGGCATAAAGATTAAAAAACACATAATGCAAAATCTGCATTACAAAATAATTTTCTTGCTTCAGATGTTCCAAAATAATAAGTATAATTATACTATTATGTTTTTGATATTTTATATCAATTTGTACCCTAACAGAGCTTGATTGGCTAATTAATATTTTTCAGCATAATTTGATGTGTTATTTTTATACATATTTAAAAAAATAATTCCAGTTTAAACATTTACTAGTTAATTGTCGTCAGAGATTTGTGTAAGTGCAAACGTAATTTACATAAGTGAATTTATGAATAAACTGAATTAATCATGATCAGCACTCCTGACAATGTATTTAATATTTACACTTTCAATAAACTTTGATCTCCGTGAAAGTCAAGGAAAGGATATGATAATTATGCACGTAGTTTATAATATGAATATAAAGATGCTCTTTTGATCTTTCAATTCCGATTATGATTATTTATTTTCTATACATTTTTCCTCTTTGTTTTCTCTTTGATATTCCTGTACTTGCCAACATTTCTATTTATCTGCGAAATTTGTTGTTAGGATTGTGGCATCTTAGTGTCGACTGGCTAGGGCCTAGCAGCAAGATTAAGGCCGGGTGACTTGGGCGACTGGCAAGGGTCGAGTGCTCAGAACCGAGTGGCTTGGGCCAATGGGACCGCGTGACTAGAGAGAGTAGTTAGGGCTCTGTGGCTAGATGCAAGGGGCTGGAGCCCTTCGGGCGTCGGGTGTCTGATATGGGATGTCTGGCGTCGGGCGTCTGGTGTGGGGCGACGGGCGAGGGGCGACGGGCGACGGGCGACGGGCGTCGGGCGTCGGGCGAAGACGGGCGAAGACAGTCGGGCGTTTGGCTTAGGGCCGGGCGTCGGGCGACGAGCGCGTCGCGACGGCGGAAGCGAGCCGCCTATCGCGTGCGCGATAGCGCCGAGGAAGAGCCGGGCGCGCTTTTACGGTGCGCGCCGCCGCCTATCTGGACATGCGCAATTAATATCGAGGCGACGCTGCCAACGGCGAGCAGTGGCGCCCGCATGACGGTGCCGCACCGACGCCGTCACTTCCAGCGGGGATGAGGACGCCTTTCTCACCCACAACGTTGTTGTTTCTTTCTTCGTCATTTTTAACCTTTACGTGAATGATAGTGATCCATCTGGTTCTGACCAACCTCAATGTCATTGATATTTTGTTCTACATGTTGCTAAAACATATTTCTTCAGCAAACATTATCGTCTACATGAATTGTCATTATCTTGCATGTAACTAAATCCATCGTTGTTGTCAGAACTGACACGACTTCCATTCCCATCAATCACATTTTCGTTACTTGAGTTCTCAATCATGCCATCCTCGTTGTCATCAAGGAAATACACTGAAATGATAGTTGTTGTTAGATCTGTGAATGGTGGAGCATGATTCGTCTTGAAATACTCGACTTTATTGCGACCCCGTGCGATTTGTCAACTGGCAGACAAATATTAAAAAATTTAATTAAAATTTGATAAAATTTGAAAATTAGTTATTAACGGTTGTATACCAATGGCGGTGGGGATCAATAACGGACACAGACGTGTTTTTTCACTCTACTACGGGAACTCCTTTGTTTCAGAAAGGACTTCCCGTTTCATCCTTTAGGACTTTTATTATTAGAACCTTGTCTAAAACTAAATGATAGATTTTCTCTCAACACTTATCTGAAGTTTAGAATAATTGAAAACTATCACAATGCGTAAACGCTTCTTGGAAACTCCAGCGTTCTATTACAGCCAGACTTTCCCATAAACACGTTACAAAATTATTATTTTTATCAATTGATGTAGTGCACGGTTGTGCATTTAGAAAATCATAATTAATGATGACATAGTTCTTTAAAAATATATTAAAATTAAATAAAAAAGTACACCGCAATCTATAGTCCCACGACAAGGACCATAAGTACAGAAAATGTTGATAATACATGACCTTTCCATTATTTAAACATAAAAAATACTTCGCCACAAACTTACGGTAATTAATTGTTATTTATTGCTAAGTACGTGTAGTATTCGTTCTTAAATACAAAAATATCCTGGTTATATTGCAATTTATTTTAAAGCATTGTCCTCTCCCCCTTGGTTTTCTTCGAGTACCGGTTTAGCATTGGTATGCTACTGTTAATTTACTAAAAAAGGACAAAATACAAGATGTATTGTGGGGGGTGTACTGATTGTATGAACTTATAATTTGTCAAATCTTTTTCCATTATCGGAGTAACTTTGGTAATCTACTTCTAATTTTATCTCAGTTCACGATATCATTGTTGAGGGGACAGCTGAGTGTGTTGAGAATATTGAAAAATTTATAACATCGTCCTAAATCTCCCACCAAACACAGGTCATCCCTCGATTCTACAAACTGAACGTGGTGAAGGTGTTAGTTTGTAGGAATCTAAACTAAGATTATAAGTCTCTAAGATTCGATAATATCAATAATTACATTATGAAAGAAAAAATAATAAATACAATTCTGTACTTCTAATGAATTCCAGTACCACCTGACAGTGTTCATTACATGTGCTCTATGAGTAGACATGTACCACACATTGCAGTAAATTCAACATTTTATATTTAAAAAAAGACCCGATATTTTGACTGCTTCTTCCAGTATCCTTCAAAATTAGATCCACAAAATCCAGGGATGAGTAAACCTTGTTTCAATTAGAAGTTTGTTTCTTTTTGCAGATACCGGATTTGCTATCTACTCTAGAAAATTATATGTCCATGCTAACAAAGACCACATTAATAATTATTTTAACATCGTTGTAACTACACTTCTGTATGAAGAAGACAGTCGTTGCCCCTATCTTCAACTTTCATCGCAATTACCCATTGTATAATATTAAGCAAACATTTATCTCTTCTTCAATACATTTGGCTCGGAGGAAGCTTTCCGTCTCCATCTGCAACTTGCGCTTGATCACTGCCTTGGCATTGGAGGGAGCTGCCACGCCTCTCCTTCACCTCTTCCTCCACCCGCGCCGCCGCCGCCGCGGGGTCCGGAGCTGTCTCTCACGGTCCGTCTCGCTTCACCCCGCGGCGCCTTTCTCTCGCCCCCCGCCTCGCCCCCGCCACCGCCCCGCCCCCACCCCCGCGATGCCCCCCGCCCCGCGCTCAGCCACTCTTCTTGCGCAACGGCGCATTCTGAACCAGTTGGGATCTCTGCTGCTTCAGCACCGCCCCTCGACCCACCGCTAGCCTATCTGCTTATTGAAATTTAATAAGCTATTGAATTTCTAACGACCGATTGATTTTGCGAAAAGTGCATTTAAGTTTGAAGGCGTAGATCAGTCCGCATTCCTCATCGGTAAGCTGTCCGCTAAGACAGCAAAATATTACATGGAAGGTAACAGTTTCCTCCAGTGGAACTGTTAAATGTTATTTACACAATAATCTGAGCCTTTGAAAATGAAGGAAGCAACTTAAACATAGATCTTGTTAAGAAATTAAACAACGCATAAAGGTAGTGAACCTTATTTTATGACATGGAGCAAAAATTCATTAAAATGGAAATTAACGTGTATATTAGTTTGATCTTTACTCTTTACATTTCCTTGTTGATATTCATTGTGGGATACGTTCACTGCACCAACATCTCGCTTTAAAATCGTACCTAATTAGGTTTTATAGATCGTAAATATTCAATAATAGTTCCGTTATCGGAGAAATACTAGCAAATAAATACATGTCAAAAAATTTGCTGTAGTCGTTTCGTATTGATGGCATTATCTTAACGAAATGTTACTGTTCATCGTACTCTTATAAGTCAGCGGTGACGTCAAGGTTGCCTGATATGTACCGTATCAATGACACTGTCCTTTTGGTGATGTTTCGACGAGTAATTATTTATGCGATTCATGCGTAACGTATACAATGGTTATAACGTACATAATTCAATTAAAAAACTTTAATAGTAATTCATCGTATAAATTCTCATATTACCTGGCCATTAATATATTTTTATTGCACATTGAATTAAGTAGAGACTACTAAAAACATTGAACAACATTGATTTAATACCTTTTGATTGTGCGTCGTTTTTAAAGCGACCATGTTTTGTCAACAAAACGAGAAGACAGCTACTTTATTTTAAAATCATATTGATCCCACTAACTTGGCTTTGGTATACTTTTTGACATTCGTATTTGCATAATCAGGCGTACATTCAGAACACATTGCTGAAATTATGTATATATTCGATCAGTGAGAATAAATTTATACTGGAGTTTTATTTTTTTTCCTTTTTCGTATTGACCTGTCGGTACTTCAGTTTTATTTGCAAAATAATATTGGTGTTACCACTTATTTTTTTATTTTGGTTTTAATTATTTGTGCATTAACTTACTAAAAGCAGAACCCTGTTGTTAACTATGTTGATGTAGTCTTTCGATAAGACAATGTAGAATAAAGCAAAATATCGGAAAGCATTTAATTGTAAAACATCAATTTAATGTAATTTAATGTAATGTAATTTATCACATGACTTCGTTCAATAACACATCATGTATAAATTTTTGGTTCTAATAATATTTTTGATACATTTTGTGAAACAAATTATTAGTGAAACGTGAATTTTAAATAATATCTTTGGTGAAACGTGAATTTTATATAATATATTTAGTGAAACGTGTTTTTTAACTTACGTTTAGAGCGGTAACTTTAAAGAAATGTTTCTGAAATTATATTTTATAAATTTTGTTATTTACGCTTTTTCGCAAAAAATATACTCATGTTGTTGATTTCTGTATTTTAGCAAGTCGCTTTCGTGCAAATCAAAATATCAAGTTGAAAAGTATGTAATGTTTGTATTTAAAATATCTTATTAAAATATTATATAATTGACATATTTCATATCCAATTAATGTAAAAAATAAAAAAATAAAAATTATAGACCGAAAACCCTTTTATGACGGTTTTCCTTTAATCTCCTTTAAAAATGGATGTTCACTTCGTGTATTTACGTAAAGTTCAAACAGTACTTTTCAATCTCTAATTGGAGAGTAATTCGTTGCAATTAATACAGCATTAGGAGTAACATTCGATCCTGTCGCATCATCAACAAAATAATTTGGTTAGAAAAATTAAAACAAACGAAAAAATGATTTATTCCGATAAGTACCGTAATATTTCAAATATTATGTTGTAAATTTGTCATCTTTAGGCAGAAAAAAATAAGTACTTTAAAAAATAGTTGACCCAATGTTTCGTTTCACGCAAAGCAAAAACGTCCAACAAAAACTTTCATATAACTTTTTTATTTACACAGTATAATTTGCTCATCCCCACCCGCAACAACCATTCATTAAAACATATAGAAAAATATTCAGCTTGGTGCAACTTCCACAGCGAAGTACCGCCATGAAATTCGCGCTGCTCTCGGCGTGCAGCGGCGTGCAGAGGCGCTCGGGTTAGGCAACGCGGTGTTGGGCGGGCGGCGCGCGCGTCGTGTGGGTGGCCGCCCTCCAGGGGCAGCGCTCAATTTCACGCGCGGCTGGCGCTCGCGGAAGAGGCGTGGGTAGGGGCCGGACGCTGCAGCCCTGCGCGCCGCCGGCGCCCTCTCAGGGCGCTGCCTTGGGACGCACTCGGACCCCGCGCCTTCGTCAAGTCGGCTTCAGACCCCTTCGATGTGGAGACTGGCGAAGGATGAGAATTGATTTCTTTTTGGCCTTATAAGTACTTCGCCTGCCTTCGATTTTTAATAGAGTTTAAATTCAAATCGTTCACGTCACTTAATTTTTACCTCAATAAAGTGTGTTTGTATGAGTGCCCACAGAGAACTCAATATTTTGGAATACCTAAGATGTTCTACTCAAATATTTTCTGAACTGTCCGTATATTTAAATATGATTTTTACGAAAAACATTGTAAGCAAAGGGGCTAATAATCAGCTGTAAAGTATTATTCTACATTATTTCTATTGAAAGTATATTGACGACACAACTAACATTTTTAATAAAAGGCTAGAAAAAATACTTATCCCGTGATGACGATCGTTAAATAAGTTCGTACATAAGTATATTGCCCTGTGTTAACCAACAATGTTTTTGAGAAATTTACAGTTTTTCGGACTCACTCGGAACACATTATTCAACCTCCATAGCAAGGGAACCGAGGAGACACTCTGCAAAGCCATTCGATTCCGTTGCGTTGGTCCTGCGGAATAAATAACGATATCACGATGACTTGACATTGCAATGTTTTTGATTGTGCGAGGCGTTTATTATGTCGGAGTATATTTACTAAACCTCGCCTTTAGTTAAAACATAAGTTTTGCTCAAATATCGTATTATTGTATTTAAAGGCATAGTACCTTGCAGCGTAGAGATGGGACGAGAACATACCTATCTGTGAATATAATGTCTGCAGGGATGCAAAGGCATCATCTCGAAACGCTTGTCACGTGTTTCAAAGACCTCCTCGTGACAGATGTGGTCATTTCCAACCCAAGAACAAAACACAATATTTCTGAAAAAACACTTGTTTACCATAAGGCAGTATGCGTGTTTATGATCATTTCGCCTCAGGCTCGTGTGGTAAATTAAAGAAATATTTACGGTTTCTTAACATAAATCGCGTTTGGGTCGATATCTCTGCAATAAAAAAGTTGTAGAATAATATAATACATATATTTATAAACATATATTTGCTCGCTTTAGTGAAAATTGTGTCTCATTTATTGCAATGGTTCATGGGCGATTTGATGAGGACATCTTACGTCGTCAGCCACACGATATAGCAGAATACTTTCCCTATGAGCGACTTGGACTACGTAGTTCAGATTCAGGTAACCTACATAGTGCCATTTGAAATGCAAAACATAAAATTGTATCTGCTATTTTCTGACATTTAAAGTTCATTTCAGAACTTTCTATAGTAAGACTTGATTAACTGCATACAAAATGTTTCAATAGGCTAATGAAAACAACGAATTGTCAGAAGAGCGGAAAATTTTAAACATTTTAATTGCTCAGTTACAGCGCGCGTACTTCGATATAGAAACCGGTTTCAGAAGTTACCGAGAAGGAAAGAAAGCAAGGAACGAAGCAAAACATGGAATGAGTTTCGTGCAGGTTGTAAATTTTCAAATTTCTCAATGACGGGGGAGGCGATGCCAGTGCGACCCGCAGGGGCAAGGCGCGCGAGGGGTTGGCGCGAGGGCGGTGGACACGCGGGCAGGTGCGTGGGCGCAGCGGGCGGACAGGTGCTGAGGCGCGTGCAGCGGCGCTCAGGAGCGAGTACGGGGCGCGGCGCGGCGCATCACGGCAGCGGGGCGGCTGGCGCCGCGGCGGCCGCGAGTTTCCCGCGCTGCTCGGCAGATGCCGGGCGCGTCGCGGCGTCGAGGCGGCGGGGGATCGGAGAGGGGCAGGGCCGGGGCCAGGGCTGGCTGGATGCGAGCGCCCACCGCCGCCACCGCCGCCGCTGCCGCCGCCGCCGCCTCCCTCCGCCGCGCCGCGCGCGCCGCGCCGCGCCGCTCCGCTCCGCGCCGCGCCGCGCCGCCCGCCCGCCCCCGGCCCCGACGGCGGCGCGCGCCGACCGCGCCGCTCAGTCGCCAGTCCGGCCGCCAGCGCGCGCGTCGTGCCGCTCGCCGCCTCCCGCCCGCCACTCGCCGCCGCGACGCTCGCCTCGCGTCGCGACGCCGCCGACCGCCGACGTCGCACACACGCGCGCACACACCTCGCCCGCTGCCGCCTGCGAGTGCGTCAGCGCGTCCCAGCCAGTGTGGCGTGTGTGCATTCCCGTGACAGACGCAGAGCCGCGTGGCAGCCGCAGTCGCGGCCTCCTCTCGTCCGACGGGCGCCGTCCCCGTCCGTCCGCGCCGCGCCGTGCTGAGCTTCGCCTCGCCTCGCCTCGCCCGCACCCCTTTCGAGTGCGCCCGACAATAGGTGACGCAAAAACATTTTACGACGGGGGCTCCCTTCCAGGTCGCGTCCCTTTCTCCGCGGCTGTCTGCCTGCATGCCAGCCTGACCCCGCGCCTCCGACGGCCGACGCCTCCCCGTTTTCCCTTTTACTGCGCCCGTGACGACACGACAAAAGGATTTTTTTGGGGTCCCCCAGCGGGGTTCGTTGTTTTCTTGGCAATTTCACCGCGGTGGCAGGTAGCCCTTGCAGTCGTACAGAGAAAGTGCAACACTGCGTGACGCGTTTTGCGACTTGTGCTTTCCGCGCAGTAGATGTTAGTGCCGCGCACTGCAGCAGACGCGTGAGAGGACTGATGGACTAAGTGTTGGAGGATGCGAGTTCGACGCCTGCCGCCACCCCCGCGCATGCGGAGTCATCAGTGAGTGCCGACGCTTAAGGGGTGCGTTTTTTGTTTTTTTTTATTCCTGCAACCCTTCCTGTGACATCGGTGCCAATATCACCCACGTCTTTCTACTCGACACCGCATCGACATCGTTGTCCGGCATCACTTCTGCGCGGACCATGGTTCGTGCCTTGCGCCACGCTGACGCCACCGTCGTCGCGCGCCAACCTGCGTGAACCCTTCCTCCCTCCGTCCTGCTCGCACGCCTCCGGCCCATCCGCCTGCACGGCCCTCCGGCGGTCCTCACCCACCCTCCCCCGCCCTCCTCGCCCCGACCCGCGCCTCGCTCTTGTGACTCCTGCCTCCGCCGCGCGCGGCGCTGCTGCCAACCTGCGGTCGTCGCTGCAAACATGCCGGGCGTGAACGCCCCGCGCTGCGCCGGCGCCGGGGGCGGCTCTCGCTGCTGCTGACGCGCCCGCGCGTCTCGCCCGCTGCCTTCCACGCCGCCGCCTCTGACGGCCGCGCGTCCCCGCCGCCTACGCCGACCCGAGCGTCCGTCGGGCCCTCGCCATCATCATCATCGCCGACACGGTCCCCCTGGACGTGGCGTCCGCCGCCCCCGCCGCCGTGCTGCCCCCGGCCGCCCCGCCCGCCCCCTCGCTCTATGACCCGGCGCCGCCGCCGCCGCACCAACTCCACCACCTGCACCCTCACCCGCACCCGCACCATCCCCCGGGCCCCGGCCCCGGCCCCGGCCTCGCTCCCGCGGGTCCCGGTCCCGGCCCCGGTGCCATGGTGGCCGGCTGCGGTGCGGGCGGCCCCGGCGCCCCCGTCAACCATGCTCCCAACGGCGGCGGTCCCGTTGCGGGCGGGGGAGCAGCCTCTGGAGCGGGCACCGCTGGGGTCACCTGGTGGGCCATGATGAACGGCAGTCTGTACGAGGACAGCCCGCCTCCGCCGCAAGCCGCCACCACGCCCATCACGTCTCCCAGCGCGCCTCCCGCCGTCAGCTCGGCGGGTGGAGGCGGGGGTGGCGGAGGCGGCGGCGGCGGGGCCTCCTCCGCCACCTCCAACACGTCCTCCGCCTCTCCGTCGTCCGTCTCGAGCCAGAACAACGCGAGCGGCGGCGGCGGAGGAGGCGGGGCCGCCTCTGGCCCGCTTCATATTCCCGCCAAGCGCCTCAATTCGTCCTACGGCGCCGACTGCCCCGACAGCGGGGGCGTCATCCGCACCACGCACTCGCACCATGGAGGTGCCGGTGGGGGTCAGCCATGGAGCTACGAGAACCACCACACCGGGGCCGCCACGGCCTTCGAGCCACCCCTCAATCACCATCACCAGTACGCCACCGCCCCCACTTACTACAACTTGGCGGACGGAGGGCGCGACGGGAGGACCAAGGTGTCTAACGCGTCGTCGCTGTCCTTCTGGTCGCCCGCCGCGACAGCCGCCGCCTCGTCCGGCAACGGCGCGGGCAGCGGCGCCAACACCCCCGGCGCCACCCCCGAGTACAAGTACGCTGCGAGCGCGTCGCTCTCGTCGGGGGGACCCGGCGGGGGCGGCGGCGCGGGCGGCGGCGGGGGCGGCGGCGCCGCGTCCAGCGTGGCGACGGCGGCGGCGGCCGCGGCGGCCGCCGTCGACCAGCAGAACGCCGCGGCGTCCTTCTCGGCGGCGGCCGCCGCGGCCGGCTGGTGTAACTACTCACCTTACGTGGCGGCCGCGACGCGCCATCACCACCACCACTCGCACCACGCGGACCCCGCGGCAGCAGCGGCTGCGGCGGCGGCGGCCGCGGGGGCCACGGGGCCGCACCACCCCCACGCGCACCACGCGCAGCCGCCCCCCGTGCCGTACCTGACGCCCACGGACGACCGGGGCCGCGCCGCCGCCGCCGCCATGGTGGCTGCGGAGGGCTTCGGCCCCCACGACGGCTACGGCCTGCGGAATTACGGCGGGCCCGAGCCGGTCGCCTCCGCGCCCTACCCACCACCAGGTAAGCTGAAGGCCTGTGTTGCGCGCGGCGCGGTTTGCCCCAGCCCCGGCACCAATGCACCCACGCACCACTTCCCCCCATGCTCTCTGCACCGGTCTGTGTTCGAGGGGTCTCAGTGCACTTGCGGTGGAAGAAAATCTTGCACCTTCAAGGAAACGTATGCTTCAGTTTCAATTCGACACTGTCTCTGTGCACAAAAAAAATATAGTAACTATAATATTTGTTATTCACTAATTTGTCAATACAAATTTCAACTTTTAGTGACCTTTTTAGAAGGAAAATTTTTTCCACATAATATTTCATGCAAAATTGTTTTTATTCTATTCCTAAACATTGCAAGTTTCGATGACCCTAAACAATTCTCCTCCGCAGAATTTGCCCCTACCGCGGCTACGTTCGTGCTGCGCCGCGATATTTCGATCAATACGGTGGCGGTGCCTAGCGGGCGCGCGCCGACCGAGCGATCGACCGTGCTCACCCCTCGCCTCCACCCCCGCCCTGCCCCCCGCACCCAGACCGGGGCCTCGAGCCCATAGACTCCCCCAGTTCGTTGGAAGGCTGGTCTGAGCACTTGTATCATATCTCTTCGTAAAAATTACTCTTATGTTTTACATGTATATTGAATTTTATTGGTTATTTGAAAATTGTTTGATTATGTTCCAATTTTTCAAGTTATTATACTTTAAAATAATTTATAATAATCAATACATTAAAATAATTCTTCCTTAACTATAACCTCATTCTAGACTGAAAGCTCTCAATCTACGTCTCTGTCTTAGATTAAGTGATAAGTCTATTAGTCTATTTACAATTCCAAAATCCACTGGAATAACAAATAATTCGTTGCAAAACAAATGAAGTAGATTTTAACATATGGTATTTTGTTTACTGTAAAATAATTACTATAATTGCATAATTAAAATATTGAGTATAAAATATCCAACTTTTGTATTTAAAACTATTGCTGGCAAAAGAAACTTGCCCACGTATGGTACTTAACTTCCCTTTTCATTCAATGCTACATTTAGTTTACAGTCATGAGTGTTAATGATGATGGATAATGAACTTTTCAGGTGAATAAAGCAATAGAAATAGTTACCCATTTTCCATGAAAATAGAAACATTTATGAATGAAATAGGAAAGAATATCGGTTGTGGACATTTACAATTCTTTAAAAGGTCTGCAATTCGCACTGGAATCTTTATGACAGCCGTCGTCGTCGTCGGCGACTCCCGGAATAGCGCGGGCCACGCGTCTCTCCGCACGCGTCGGCGTGCGTCACGGCGCGGCGCAACTTGACACGCAGCGGCCCTGACCTTGTCAACACGGCGCGCACGCGGCCCGGCGCGTCCTACTCTTGCCCCGCCTCCGCCCTCGCCGCCGCCTCCGCCGCCGTAGCCTCCTACTCCTCCGCGTACAGCCGCTAGTAAACACGTGGCTCTTCGAGTCTTGCCAAATTAATGTTTCATTTATGACCGCCAGAGAAAGGATTATGGGCAATATACCCACTTTTATGACAACTCGCGCCGCGGCAAAGAGCGCTCATAACCACCTGACTGATTCCGCGCGCGGGACGCGGAGGCGGCGGCGGCGGCGGCGGCGGGGGCGGCGGCGGGGGCGGCGGAAGCGGAGATGCGAGGGTGGCGGGGGAAGGGGTGGGGCGGGGCACTCCGCTTGCGAACACGCGACCTGCCGCCCAGCCCCCTTCCCGTCAGCTTCCTCGCGAGGGCTTCCCGCTGTTCCGGCCATTCGTCTTCGTTACTTCCGGTGCTCATAAGAGCCCGTCCAGTTGAAGTAAGGATCACTTTTGTGATCGGAATTTACATCTCACTGGATACAGGTTCATTTGGGCGTAAATATTGTATACACAATTGACATCTTAAAATTATTATAGTTTTTACGTTTAATTCAGGTATGAATAAATATATCCTCAACGATAAACAAATTATAAACGTCTTTGCAATTTGCTAGTACAACAATAAAATTGCTTTAATAATTTTCATACAATATTTTAAGAACATTTGAGAGAATGGCAGAAAAAAAATATATTAAATTTATATCAAATTTATTCTGACTCTTAACCTTTAAACCTGTCAAATATTGGCATGAGCGTAAATGGGTGGTGAGATATATTATATGGTATGATATATTTATCTTTCTTTGGGTTGGCTTTACGTCGTATGCAGTAAGAATAATTTAAAAATAACATTCATTGACAGTTATATCTCATTTTTTTCTTTCATGGTTTTGGGATATTCCAAAATGACATATTCATAACAGCGAATGTTAATTCTGGTCGATTCGAAAGAATAAGATTCTTTCTCTTTCTGTCCATATTTTTCTTCGTCGTCTTATCCCTCACATAAACAAATCGTCGTGTCATCGACCTATCATGCGCACATAAATCGCCGGGCTACGACCATAATAACGTCGACGAGGCCCGCAAGCCACTTCCGATAAGTTTTGGTGCCGTCAGGGGGGCCAACCTCTCGACATAAGACGCAAACGTACGGACGCGCATAGACATGTTTTTTTTTTTTCTAAAATCAAACGGCAATATTTTAAAGTTTCAGTTCCATTTGGATCATTCTTCTCAAAAATATAATATGAAAGAGCTCTCAACACGTAAAATAGCATTTAGAAACAAATCAGTGATTGCAAGAAAGTTTGGAAGTCATAGTAATTACAAGAGAAACTTAAGTGCTTTTTTTCTCGAAATCATACAATTGCCCTGAACATTTGAAATATTTTTCCCGTTTTGAAATTTAATGTAATTAAATAATTATTAATATTTCGCTTATGTCAATGAAATGCATAGAAATAAAAAAAAACTATTAATGAATTTGCGAATAGATTCGATAATGAATTCTTTGTCCTACTTCCGAAAGTACCATTTTAATTTTTTAATGTAGCCAAATTGTTTCGCTGAACGTCCTGGGTGTGCTCGCGAGCGTGCTCGGAGCAATCGGTGCTCCCCCGCCCCCTCCGCCTGCGCCCTCGTGGGCGCTATTGATTTTGTGAGTCAGCGTGCCGCGGGCAATAGACGCGCCGCGTCTCAAGTCATGACGACACGAGGGTCCTGGAATGGGCGCCGGCGAGCCTCCCTATCGGGCCGTATGCGCCCTTAGCGCCCTGGGGAACCGGCGCGATAAAAAGGCCCATAAGTAACGGTTTCCGTTGGCCGCCTTGTCTCGCGCTGCCCTACTCAACTACGCGCGCTTTTCTCGGTCAAGACACATTTTATGACCGCATTCTTGTATTTATTTTGATTGAAAAAATCTGATAATAATGTCATTGCATTCACATAATTTACAGCCTTAATATTCTTCTACAAATTTGCAGTTAATAAAATGTAAGTAGTTTTATAACTCATCTGATAATTACACGTAACGAAAAAAATAAAAATAAAAAGTGGATGATAGGATGGAACATGACATGAATACCGGTGTAAAGATGACTCAATTTTGAAAAGAAAATATAACGGGACTGTTCATTGCAAACATCTGAATTCTAATTTTATTCTCTTCAGCTCAGCTGGCTACTGAAACGTGGACACCTAATAGGTTTCATAAAGTGAGTTAGGCCATCGCTTGGCTTTGTAAGTTTAATTTACTCCGTGGTGGGACGTGGTGGCCGAGGCGGGCCGGGGCGGGCGGGTCGCAGCCGGCCGGCCACCGCCACCGCCGCCGCAGTGCTCGCTCGCCTTGAGGACCCAACTCGGCCTGCCCCGCCGCCGCCGCGCCGCGCCGCGCCGCGCCGGTGAGATGGAGGCCCGCGCAGGCAGGCAAGCAGGCAGGCGACCGGCCGGCCGGCCGGCCAGCCAGCCAGCCAGCCAGCCAGCCAGCCAGCCGACGCGACGGCGGCGCAGGCAGGCAGTCATACGTTTTGTTTTCTTTTCGGTGCATGGACGCGTCCCGCTATGCTGTCCGTGTGCAGGAAGACGCCTCGCCCAGATGCTGCCCCAGAAGCAAATGCTGCTATGCGAGAATTTGATGTAGCGGTTGTTTTGGTTTCCTTTCTCTCTCTCTTTTGATTTGCTCTATGGACTTTTTTGTTTAGCTTTTTGAGACTTACGGTTTAGCATGTAATTAATTGTATGTCTGATTAATAATTTTCCTATTTCGATCAGATACTACTAATTTTTATCTTCGAATTTTTATATCACATAATTCATAAAAAAACTCAATTATAAAATCATATAAATAAAAAATGCAAAAAAATATTATACTGAATATTAATATTTAATAATACACAGTACTACTTTCACTAAAGAGACGTAGCTTCATCGACACTGCCCTTGCTAAAAAGATTGTCTAACATTCGATATTCAAAGTCATTCTTTTAATTTTTGTATTGTACACTGCAATTAGCATTTTATTTTAATTTAATTATTAAAAAATAGATATCATTAATACATTATTGATTAAGTTGAAAAATTAAGTTTTTGTAAGCAGCTCTGATCTCGACATTAGTACGTTGGATTCAGATACGCTGCGCGCAGAATTAGGCCTACTCTGCAGATCGGAAGCGAATTCAAAAAAGACTCTCTTAATTACATATACATTACTTTTAAATACTGAAAATGATGCGTTAAAACGTTTCAATTTAACGTAAAATAACGATTAATGTAATAAATAAACAGTTCAATTTTACGAAGAATGCGTGATTTAGAGATATTCAGGGTATTTATACAACGTAACTTGTGATATTTTACAAAACTACAATAATTTTAACTGATACGTTGAATATTATTTCATCCTATAATTGTCAACATAATTAATATAACTTTAAAATAGTTGTTGAACTTTTTTATTATTAAATGCAATCTATATTTTTCCACAGTGTATTAATGCGTTGTGAATTACCCCAATTACACATGATTCTACATTTCCAGAATGATTGATTTTTCTAAAAGATGCAGGCCATTTCGTTCAAATGTTCCAAAATTTTTATTTGCACAGTAAATGGTCATTCAAAAATAGCATTGCTTAATGTTCATCCTTGCTCGCCACGTCCACTCATCTTGTTTTTTGCCTCTGCCCTCCGCGTAATCCCATGCTCATTGCAAATGTATTTATGTAAATTTTCTGTTTATAATCTATTTACCTCTAAAAGTTTGAAAGAAATAAAGAAATTTTTCAGTAATTAATGTTTTCCAAAACCAATTGATATATTGTGAAAGGAGTTGTTAAAAATAAATGATGTGCGTTAGTTTACTTTTATTTTTTCTTTTACCAGCATTTATAATTGTATGAATCGATTCAAATTATTGTATTGCACTTTTACTTCTTTTCCTCTTATTCTCATTTTTATTTAATATATAGACCTGAAATCCTTTGCGATAATAATGCTCTAATAGCTGTTTTAACAGTGGGATAGGATTCCTTTTTTAATATTTTATTAAACATATTTTTTTAAATTTCCAATAAATAATCCAGTTTTGATTTTTATTAAAATAAATTTCTTAATGTTAATGACAGTAATTTTCTTCATTGCCGTTCTTGTATAGTATGTTTGCTAAGCAGTTAAGACGAATAGCAGATACAGAAAAGCAAATGCAGAAAATGAATAAAAATAGAAAATGTACTAGAGAAAAAAGGTTTATTTCTCTGAGAATGGTTTTAAAAGACTGACAAAAATAAATTGTTCCATGAAATATAATTTTTAAATCGCTTAAGGCATAGACGTTTCGATCAATTCTCTCAGAAGTAAAAAATTGAGTGAAAAAGTAGTTTTCTCTCGCTAGTTTTTATCTTCTGATTATTCATAAACCTCTTCATGTCTTAGCACAATGTTAGGTCGAAGGACGCAGCAGGGCTTTTTCCAGGGAGAGCCTGACAACACGCCTGGCCGTCGGCATTTCAGAGAAAGTTGGTGTTGCGGCGGGTAGACAGGCCCTCCTGCCTGACCCGAGGGGCGAGTACGCCTGCGACAGGGTCAGACAGGCACATCGCTCTGCTCATTTCCTGGCCCTTGCCTCTGCTTTCATTTTGTTATATTGCACAGAGTACAGAGAGGATTGAGAACATTATATTCCAGGAAACCACGTAAGCTATTTGAAAGAAGTTTTAAAACCCCTGAAAAATTGTATCAGAATTGAACAGGAAGTAAATAAAAGTTATATAAAAAAGAAGGAATCGGCGTAACATGAGCTACTTGCACATGAGACTAGAGGTTAATTTTTTGGTGAAATAATTCTCCAGCATATTAAATTATTTTAATTGTATTTTCTCTCAGAGAAAATGTATTTTGTTATGAAAATAGTAAGTAGATTTTTAACTTGAAGAATAATGATAATTATTATTTGCATAATTCAAGAGAATCAAAAATTGTTGTAATCGTCAGAATGACCTGAGATACTTTCAATTGGAGGAAATGGTTTCAAATATAGAGGTAAAAATGAGTAAATTCACTAATTTTTTGAAATGAAATATTTAATGGAATCTAAGGGTTGGTTTTATTAATTAATCTAAATGGTTTTATTTTCTCGACACAGGTATACAGTCTTCCATTACCTAATGAAGTCAGTTTTGAAATTTTTTTCAATGCAATGGTTTTAGGAGTGTGATTTAAGAAATCAGGTATTTTAGTTCGAAAATATACATTGGGGTAGATATCAATATACTGGGAATATTAACATAATTTCGAAAAATTAAACTTACCGTAAAGTATTTGGAAAATTCTTCATAAACGCTGGTGGGATTTTTATGTAGGTAAAGGCCACAGATATTTGAAGTATTAATTTGTAATATTATTTGTATTCACATTTCATATTGTTTTGCTGAAAACTACATCCGGAAACGAAGACTTTTCTGAACATACGAATCGCGCTAAGTTGCTCCAACATTTGTAAACGATCTAGAATAAATTATTTGATAATATTATTACAATATCTCCATTCTGTTGATTCTTAGTTATCGTTAGTAATTATTTGTCCGTGTAGATTATGTGAAATAGAAAAATATTCACTATTGACATTAAAAGTATTTATATTCAATAGGGTATTGAAAAAGAAATTTTGTTTCTTTATAAAGAATATAAGATTATTAATTAATTGATAATTAATAAGAAATTATTGAATAGTTTACTATTAGTAAAATGTGTCGAATTATACCGAATTGGATTAATTTTGTAATATTATATAAAATCAATTACACAATATTAGAATTATTTTAAAACAAACACAAAATGTTTAATCAGGAAATCTGAAAACAGTTCCTTCCAAGAATTTTGAATGTATAATGTGTAAGTCGAAGTAAACAAAAACTTTTCCGCTAAATCAATAAAGTCTTCAATTCCTTCTAGGTAATGTTAACGAATTTTTTATTAAGAAAATAGTGTACGATATTGTTATTTTGTCGAAACAAATACTTCATATAAAACTATATTAATTTGTCATAATTTGCAATATATTTTGGTATTTGTTGTTTTCTTTTAATTTAAAATTTTTGTGTTTATCTCATCTCTGAATACAGAACGAGAAATTATAAACTTTCTATCATTTAATGCATTCAAAGCAGCAAGTACTGAGCCCGCAGCGTACAAGTCCTTTTCGTAGCCGTCGTGTGTGGCAAGGAGCCTCTCGCAGAAAACACGCGTTGTCGGAGAGAGGCAGGCTGTTCCCAAGCCTGTTAGCGCGTGTGGCGGGGCGAGGGCGAGGGCGAGGGCGGGGGCGGGGGCAGAGGAGGAGAGCACGGCGGCGCCTGCGCGGCGCAGCCAAGGGGCCGCAGCCCTTGAGGTCGTCATCCCTGCTGCCCGTTCGCAGCAGGAGACCTCGCAGACCAGGAACACGCGCGGCGCCAGTGTTTATCCTTGGCGAAGCGCAGCAATCGGAAATATCAAGAACCTGAATTAAGCCCCTTTCCGCCGTTCAAAAGCAAAAGGAGTAGAGGCAAGATGAAAGGAATTTTTCGTTTGGTTTTCTTGGGGCTTCCTTCGTTTCTCAGATTTTCTGAGACGGCTTGAATTACTCGTCAAAAATCTCTGTGTGAACAATTTAACACACCTCCCGGATCTTCCTCTCCTCTAACTAGTGCAGTACTAACATTATCAGAACCGAAAATGTTATTAATATTTATTTTAGAAACAAAATATCCCACCAATTTGAAATCAATATTTATTGGAATTGACAAATCCAGAAGTTCTTATATTAATAAATGATTTACTATCTAATATATAACAATAAATATATCACGATCAAATGACAAAAAATGACAAATGAAATTTGGTTACTTTGATTATATAGACTGTGAGGTAAACATGTTAATATTAAGTTTGAGTACTATTGTGTAAAGCGATAATAGGAAAACTCGCGGAAAATTGAGGTAACAATTTTGTAATAAATTGTCCGTTAGGAAATCGCCTTCTGATACACCACCAAGTTCATTTCCATTACTATAATTGTCACGCATTATCAGGAACTTGGAACACCTAATTTCCTGTTTAATCCAGTAGCAATGAGGAGATCATTATTGTTGTGCTTCCTTTTCCAATCTACCTCGCAGATGCCATCACTACCTCCATAAGCAACACAATTTTCTCATATTTTCAAGCGCGGCTAGTTTTTTTACTTTTACTATCATGACAGATCAGTCCAGTCCAATAATAAGACTAGTTAAATAAGAAAAGTATAGTACAAAATATTCAGCACAGCCAGATAAATGGGAATAAGTTTGTAAAATTTGAGAAAATTCAACTGTGTAAAGTAATATTATTCATATGCAATTCTAAAACCTCCTTTCTAATGCAAGACACCAAGAAAATCTCATATTTTAAAGTCTAGAAATATTTGTTACTCTCATTTGGAAGTCTTACCGAGGTCTTAATATAAATAAGTAGAAACATAGTGCAAATCTAAAGGCAGAAAAACTTGGAAAGATTTGATGGGGGAATGGGTGCGTGTCAAAAGTGAGATAAAGTAATTAAATGTCACCAGATAATGTTTTATAAGGAAGTATTATGTGTTAAAAAAATAAATCAAATCAAAGGAAATGTCGATACATTTTCTGAAACATATTAGTCGCTAAATGCTTTGAAGCTAAATCGACTTTAAATACGTAAAATTATTCGATTAATTTCATCTCTAATATTCTGTATTGACAATATATTTCAAAGTTTCATTTTTAACAATTTCTTCATTATTTAAAGTATTACTATGAATTCATAGAAATTTGAAGTATTTTATGAACGTTCCCCCTAAGATAACTATAAAATCTACTCCGCGAGACTTCAGATTAAAATATCGAAATAACTACTTCTTAATATAATAAACACAATAACGGCAAAATAATAATAATAATAATAATAATAATAATAATAATAATAATAATAATAATAATTCATATTTGTAATTTACATCATACACTTCTTAACAAAGGGTGGCTATTTCTCGTCAATTTCAAAATACTACTAACAATTGCGGCAATAAATTGTATTCAAAACACAATATTTTTATTCGTAGGTTTATTGTAGGTATTAGGAAAGAAATGATCTATCACAACAATTTCAATATGCATATCGCAATTTAAGTTCTTTTTTTTTTCTTCTTGGTTAAGTCCCAAAAAGCGAGTCCCTCCGAAGCGCTGTCGTGCGAGGAAGTGCCACCTTTCTAGGCAAGGCGACAGCTCCCGCGCGTGGCTTAAGCGGCGCGCGCTTCGACTTCTGCGGCGGCGTCGCCCACGCGCCGGCGCACTGTCGCCCCAAACGCCGCCTCCGCCGTCGCCGTCTGTGTTGTGTCTCGGGCTCGAACACCCCCGCCGCCGCTACCGCGACCCTTCTCGACACCCCGTCCACCCCGCCCCGCCCCTCCCCGCCCCCGCTGCCAACTCCCCGCCACGGCGGTCGCTGTAAATTCTCGGTTTATGCGCCGATCGGGAGTGCACGCGGTTTACTGCGGGGCGGACGCGTCTCTCTCTCCACCCCGACGCGAGTCCCATTCACAGCCAGCTCCGCCCCGCCCCGTTGCCCTCGCACCCCCGCCGTCCCCATCGCCCGGACGCCTTTTAATCTCGCCGCGCTGCCGCGACGCCGTCGTCCTCGCTCTCGGCCGCCGGCCCTTTCGCAGGGCGTCTGCGAACGTGACGGGGCCGCAGCCCGCGCCGACCCGGCGAGTCGATCGCACGCGCGGTGGCAGGCGAGGAATGAGACTCGCTGCGCTGCCCTCGCTGCCCCCCCCCCCGCCCACACTTCGTATCGAGAGTGAAAGGAACCTGCCACGGAGCGAGCGCCTTGCCAACTATTCGCGCTCTCTAGACTTCCTCGCCTGGCTACGTTAACACGGCTCTGGAATGAAATATCCTATTCATTATTTTGAAATTGATTTTCATCAGCTTCTAGTGTCAGATTAATTTACGATGAACTGAAACAAGTTACATAAAAATATGTTCGACCGACAGGGTGAAATTCCCTTTTTTAATTGATAAAGATAAACAAAAATCAGGTCCACTCACCAGAAATTTTGTATTTACTTTTCATCTGCGCTTTTAACGAAGTATAATATTTTGAAGTTCCCTTTTGCGCGAGAAAATACATGATTGATTTCCAACTCGGAGCGATCTTGATTCTGACCAGTACTACTACATTTAATAGTTAAGAAATGAATGAGAATTTTAAAAATAATACCTATTTTCAGGTCTCTTGACAACGAAGAAAAATTAGAATGGGAGAAGGGAGATTAAAGTACTTAAATATTACAGTGTAATTTAAATACTTATTGAAACCAATTAAACGTAGAAATGAGATTCGTGACTAGGAAATTTTGCCATGAACGGTTTAGTACCAAAGCACCAACTCCGTGCCCAAATAATTATGCACAAACCTACTTAGGAATAACAGAGCTCCTTTTCCTCATGAGCCACAACATATTCTCGCAACTGCTCCAACTGCTAGGGAAGTGGCCTTCGCCCCCCCCCCCTCCGCGCTCGCAGCGCGGCCACCGGGCGACCGGCGGCGGCGGCGGCCTCTGATCTGGCGGCTCGTTACGGCCCCTCCTCCGCCCCCGGCTGGACCCCATGGACGCCGCCTCCGGCCGCGGGCGCTGCCCGACCGCCGTCTCCAGCCTCAGCCGCTGGCCCCACCTCCGCCTCCGCCTCCGCCTCCGCCACCCCCGGCACCGTCATTCACTCTCGCCGCCACCGTCGCGCTCTTCACGCCAACTTTTATCACCTTCGTATTTCTCGCCACTATCATTGCTAATGTTGTCTTCCACCGGCGTCGTCATGTTTATTTTCAGTCCCATCAGCATTACGATTACATCTGTGTCTTCCCGTACAAATTGCTCTGCCCCCTCTACTCACCCTATTCAGGCCCACAGAGTTACACCTCATCACATTGATTCCTCTAGTTATTGGTTTCAGGTACAGTTGAAGCTGCCAGATAAATTTAGTTTACTTTTTCTAGAACTGTTAAAAACATATTGAATTTAAATCGTTTAATTGCTCTTGCTGCTTAATTCATCTTAAGCTCTCTATATCAGATCCTTCTCTAGATATTGTTTTCACTTCAGATGATCTAACAAAAGTATTAGGATCACGAGAGTTTGCAATCATATCTCTCGGAAAACATATGTGGGGCTCCAAAGCCCACAGCTAAAATTTTGATTTTATTAATATTTTTGGCAGTGTTGATAAATTAACAAATTTATTTATTAACATGCCCGAGTATTCATATAAAAGAAAATTATTTATCAATTTCTCATCCTGTAAATAAAAGAACATCGACTTTCTCGCATCAGTATTTGTTGTTAACGGCAAAATCTACCAGGCTTTTGTCAAATAAATGCCACTGTATCTTCAAAATATGGTAATGTACGACAGTATATTAAAACCAAAGTACTTCAAATGTTTCCAAAATGTAATTTGAATGTTCCGTTTTCGAGTGAATATTCCCGTTTTTTTGCCAACAGCCAAAGTCGCTGAAATATCTCGAATTGTAATGAAAACTTGTGAATTCTATCAAATTTTGTACAAAAATCTCACCATAAACGATATTAAGCTATCGATATTAAGCTATCGAGATTTTAAGCTATCGAAAAAAATTGAAACCTATAAAAAACAAACGAACAGCATCGACTGGCCCCTAAGCGCCCCTCCCTCTGGTAGTGGTAGTGTTAAATTGTTTGAGACTCACACAAGAGCTGAAAAAGAAGACTGGGAAAATATTAAAATAAAAAGAATCGTAAAGAATCGTAACGAAAATGAAACTAAAATAAAATGGAAGATCTAATCATGTTAAGAATCTAATGAAAATTAGTCAATATGAAGACACGTCCGAATGTTCCTTCCTTCAAACCTTCTATCAGATTTTGTCAGGCATTTTGAATAAATGTCGAATGCCAAGTGTCAAAGGTGAACTTTTTTTGTGAATCCATTCAAAATTTGTGAGTAAAACAAAAAAATTTAACACTTTTTCAAATATTTGTTAAAGTGATAATTTACGGTTGATGTAACGAATGTTTGCTATAATGTCATAATTGAATAGAAATTCATGTAGTAGGCAAAGCAATAACGTCCAATCATTGAATCAAATGGAACCTCCGTAGTTTCATTCAAAGTTCACATCCTTGAACTTTTGATCAACACTAATAGGCACCCGACATAGATAAATTTCAGATCTGCCTTTTGAACGCTCTTTTTGAATTTTTTATCACTTTCCGTCTGTCGTAATCAGTATTGATTTTTTTCGTTTTGGAACCGTTTTAATAAATGTTTTCTGGTTTCAATTTTTATTTATATTGAATTTATGGACTGAAATAATCAATTATCAGCCCAAATAAGACAGTAAGTTTACTTAAAATACTTTCTTTTTTGTTACGTTTACATTCATTTTTAATGTATGTTTATTTTCTAAATTGTTTTAATGTTGAATGTATTTAATTAAAAGTGTAGAAATGGTATTTATGTCTGAAAGAGACTAAGTATTTTTACTTCCTTATTCAACAGATTAAAAACACAGATTTCAGACAAACAGATTAAAAAGTGAAATTACAATAACATTGTGTCTTATTATAAGCACAGAAACCTAAAATAACCACAAGAACCCTGTGTTGCTCTAAAAACTTAAAACAATGTTATGTAAAACAACTTACAGTGGGAAAAATATTTGGGATCCCCTGTAGAAAATAAAAGTCAGTATTTCTCAATCCATCATTTTTTCTTCAGAATACTTGTAATATTAAGTTATGAGAAAACAACATGAGGCTACATTCTTGTCAAGTTATTATAACTTCTAACTATCACAAAAACTGCGTTAGTAAAATGTTCCTAATTTACATGACTCTAAATAAAAATATACTTGATTTTTATTTACATTTGATGTTTAACAATGATTTCTCAATATTGAAAGAACCCTGTGTAATTCTGGGATAAAACTTGAGTTGGTTTGCTAGGTGCATACATTTGATATTGAATAACTTTCTATAGAGGCTGAAAAGATATGATATTGAACTAAAAACAAGGCGTGTTGGAAAAAATAGAAAAATAGTTTTTTTTTCAGGTTATTTTGAATGAAAAATTGTAATAAGTTTACTCCCCGCCAAGAATTCTTAAATTCATATCCAAAATATGTCATTTAGCAACAAAGGTCACAAATGTGAAATAATGTTTCATCAGCTGAGACCAGCCTGGCCGTCTGTACGGGACCCAACATACCCACTGACCTCACTTCCTCGTACGCACGCGCAGTTCACGGCGATCCAATTAGTGCCAGAAGCGCGGCCGCTAGGGCCTCGGGATCGACGCTCTGAGCAGCGAGCTCAGGAATGTTATCGATGCCAGGGTGCGCTGCCCGCCTGCGTTTTATTCCTTTATTTTGCGGAGCCCGGGTAGGGGAACCCTCGGTGAACAATATGGTGACGGAAATAAAAGAGAGAACAAAAATAGGCTGCAGAAAACAATGAGAAGAACAGATTGAGATAAGAGTAATGCGATTGGAATAGGAAGGCGGGAGAAAATAAGATTGTTTTCTTACACAAGAAATGCTAAGTGAAATTAATTTTCAGTGTCGCGCCAAAGAGAACATGATGAATTCCCTGATTAATTCCCTATAACCATTTGTCATCTGATATTCAGAAACAATAGGCAGGCAATTATACAGAGCAATTATCGAACGTGACACTCACTATAGTCCTTTTATAATTGTCTTTATCGTTGGTATTACACCCTGCGCATAATTAAAATACCGTCAACGTTTCTTCATTATAGACGTAATCAACATTACATGGCTATTACAATACTACTGGTTTCAGTACAAAAGAGTGTTTAGGCGTTCATAAACGATTTGAGGCCAATATAAAATAATGCTTTCGATTTGTTTCGCAATTGCGACATTTCCTTTACATGGAAATCAAGGGGTTTGATACATCAATTTCATGGCTTTCTTCTTAGATAACGGGCGCTTTTGTGTTCACATCCATGGAGTTCGGAACAAAAGGGTACGTTCGGGAAACAAGCGAGTGGTATTCAAGCGTCGAGATAACGCTGCAGCGGCAGGCGCATATCGCGTCACCTGCGCGCGCCGACGCGGGGAATCTGCGACGCGGAGCGGAGGCGGGGGCGGAGGCGGGGGCGGCGCGGCGGGGCCTTGGCCGCGGGGACGGCGGCGCTCCATTGTTCTCGGGACCTCTGGCGGCGGCGGGGCGGCGGCGGGGGCGGGGGCGGCGGCGGCGGCGGGGGCTGCGCTTCCGTCCCGCGGCTCCTGCGCGGCGCGCTCTTTGCCCCCTCGCCGCGCCGCGCCGCGCCTCGGCTTCCCTGCGTGCCCTACGGCCGCCCCCAGGGCCCTCCCTGCGACTTCGCTGCGTCCGACTCTTTACTTTCTCGTTCCTCTTTCCCCTTTCTCGCCTCTCTTTTCTCCTTCGTTGCTTTTCATTTTGAATTGTCAGTGTTAATGTTATGCCACTGATAGTTGTATCTCCGTTCTATTGCTCTCGACGCAAATTTCCCATGCCGTTTTCGGGATGCTCCTAATTACTTTTTTGTTCACCTTCTTTACTCTTGTTTCTCCTCTCATTTTTCTTTTCTCCTTCATTTCATTTCATTTTGTATTTCAATCCCCATTCCTGCATCCTTTCTCTCGACTCGAATTTTCCATGCCTTTTTCCGAGATGAACAAGATTACTTTTTTTGTACACCGCATTCCATTCTTTCGTTTTCATTGCATTTTTTGGCACATTATTTTCGATTCATGTTTTTATTTTATTTTTCTTGCCGCCACTTCGTCCTTTTCTCTCGCGAAGAAGCCTTTACCTCTCCTCGACTTTTTTTTTCGTCTCCGTCCATCTCGCCTGGCTCCGAGTAAGCTCGTCTCATCAGCCCCTGCCCGCCTCGCCCAGCCGCAATCGCGTCGTACCACTTCGCCTCAAGCCGCCTCCTTTGTCCCACTTCACCCGGATTCGCATCGCCTCATCCCGCCTCATGCGCCTGCGTCCCCCGATGCGCAGGGCAACGCTCCGGGCCCGCGGCCCCGCTCTGCCCGTCGCTGTCGCAGCCGCTGCGGAGATGACTCGCGCCCTTGTTCCCTCGCCGCCCCCCCCCCCGCTGCGCCCCCTGACCCGCTCGCGGCCTCGCTCTATCACGCGCAGCTCGGAATCTCGCGCTCGTCCCTTCCCACGAGCGCCTCCGTTCCTCGCATTGGGAGCTCTCTGCGACACGGGCGGGATGCGTCATCTCTATTGAGGATTGCCAACAGTAGGTTCTTTATAAATCAGAATTGGGAGATACATATGGAATATGATAATTCTTACTGGGTCTAAGAAAAGAACTGCCCCACGAGCATACGTCGTAGCTTACAAAACGTAAGTGATTAGATCTCAACAAGGTCAATGCAAAGAAGGCAGCTGCTCATAACCAGCTGTAGATTTTGTAATACACAACGCATCCCAGTAAACCAGAATATTATCTAGTGTGTTTCCAATGTAAGCCACATATATCGGGCATTCTAGCCACTGAATATAATTCTCAACTTTTCTTAAAATTTGTAAGAGAATAACGAATTGTCGTTGATAGAAAAGTTTTAAGAAGCGACGTTTTATGTGTACAAAGCATATTCATACGTTCGAACTCGAATTACGAGCAACTTGAGAGATTCTGATTTTGAAAGCGGACTTTCGCAAAGTTATAGGATCAAGAAGTAAATCGCGTCACTACATGTCATTCCAATTTGAATCTAGTACCACGCCTTCAGATATCTTCCTAATTTATTGTATTAGTTACTACATTAATTAAATTTAAATTCAGATTGAAATTTCCAATGACCACGCACGAAAAATTGCAAATTTAGAAAAATGTAATGAAACGGAAAGCGAGAACGGTAGTTTGCATCTTTTTAATTACTTTATTAAACAGATTTTAACGTGGGGTAGAGAAATTGCTGTTTGATTCGAACGTTGAGTAGAGAAAGTTTTCAAAACGTTGGATTGTATGTTGAGAAAAAAAACGAAACCCAAAACTACCCCTGAAATTCCACGTTGAGACGTCGTCGACGTTCTCCCAAGCGCACGTGACACTTTCCGTCCGCCTCGTCACGGACTCGTAGGCGTCCTCCAGCGTCTTCTACTCGCGCAGTGCGGTCGCGGTTACATCAGGCCGGCGCGCACGGAGTTAGCGGGGCGGGGAGGAGCGGAGCGGGGCGCGGCGGGGAAAGGAAGGACGCGTCTTGGCGGAGCGAGGCGGGACGCGGCGGGTCGCGGTGGGGTAGGAGCGGAGCGGGCGCGGCGGGGAAAGGAAGGGCGCGGCGTGACGGGGCGGGGCGCGGCGGTTGGGGCGGGGAGCTGGAAATAGCGCGGCGGAGCGCCGCGGCCCGCCGCGATTGCCGTCGCGCCGGCGGCGGTGGCGGCGGCGGCGGCGGCGACTGCGCTATCAGGCTCGTCACGCGCAACGACGGCGGAGCCCCCGGTGGGAGCGGGCTGCCGCCGCCGCCGCGCCGGTGGGAGTCGCCGTGCGTCGGCTGGCGCTCACGCGAGCGTCCCTCCGCGGCGTGCGTGGGCTGGCGACGCATCGCGCCGCCCTCCGCCGCCGCTGCCACTGCGCCCGGCGCGTTCGCCGAGGTGGGCGGTGTCCCGCCGCAGCTCGCTGTGGAGTCATCTCCAGTACTTGTTACGTTTGCAGAAATGAGCATTGTGTTCGCTCTCACCGTTTTCCCCTTTATTACTTCTTTCGTGTTTTTTTTTTCGGTGAATAATTTCCTTCGGTCTCTTTAATTGTGTATTATCGCGACTGTTTTGGCACCTTCACCATTTTACATCTTTATGTTTGCTGTTGCATTATGTGTATCAAACCCATTCTTTCATCACTTGTGTAGTTTACTTTGACATCTGTACTCATTCATGTTTCCAGTCATCTCGACGAGTTTCGACTTCATTTGTACCTCAACTACAATTTCCTTGTCCACTTCTGACATGTCTTACATTCATCATCATTATCATCAATATCGTCGTTATAATTCGTTTATAGTCTTTACAGCTACAACTGATACATTTTCACACACTCCTTAAAACCACCCACCCCACCCTCACACATTCCTCTCCCTTCATTTCCTCGGCTTTTCTTTCTCAATTACATAGCTCCCTGTTCACATCCTGAACACAACTTTTACACGTACACAACTCTGCATACATTTACATAACCTCCGTCGACATTCCCATCAGTTGTACCTCTCCACTCGTCTGTAGGGTATTCATTTTGGCTGCGTTTCCTCTCCGACGGAGATTCTTTTCATTCCGCTCCTTTGAGCGTCCTTCTTGTGTTCGGTGCTCCGTGTGCGCCGCCGCTCTGGCGATCTCCGTGAGATGCCCGCCCCGCCCCGCCCCGCTCCGCCCCCCCTCCCGTGGCGCCGCGCGTCGTCTAAGCGTCCGGTCGCGTCGCGCCGCTTCGTCCGCTCGCACGTGGGAGGCACTCACAACATCGTCCGTCACGTCGGGATGTTAGAGTGGAAGCTCTTGGCATTCTCTACGAGGGGTTCGCTCTCCAAATTTGGCGAGCCTCCTATCGTGTTACAGGTCCTTGTTCGGAGCTGTTTAGCGAGTGGGTGGTGGAGAAGGAGGAGCGGAAGGAGCGCTGTATTCTGATTCACTTGTGTGATCTCTTGCAAGTTCGGACGTATTTCATTGAATTATGTAGGGAAGAAAACGCAGAATAACCACAATTCAAACATTTTTCATATTTGATTTGATGTCGAATCAAACGTGAGAATAGTTTTTGTATTTCCCGCGTTTCTTCAGTCAACCTACCTTTATTAACATCCTCAAAATGACAGCATGAACTTGAGTAAAAATCTTTTAGTATGATTCACAGCGAACTTGGGGTAGAAAATATACAGGTCTGTAGAAATTTATGTGGGCTACAACTTTATGATTTATTAATATGGTTTATTTTCTCAGTGCAAGTTCACCATTACACTTCTATTATTTTACGCAAGAGAAACATACATTATAATTACTCTTAATATTTATTTTCGCAGATACACACAAATCTACAAGATTTCTTATTACAACTAATCTATTTCTTGAATTAAACTTTCGGAGAAGTCTGCCCGTCCGTTTGTCAAATATTTCTGGCAATATATTCTTGTGAATTTTATTATAAGTATAAAGTCGTACGTATGCTTCTCCTGTTTGTTAACTTAGCTCCACTTCAAACTTTGCAACATGTGTTGCCTCTAGGTTAGCTATTACTTTTTTCTAGCTACTTTCGCGAAAGGTCCGTGTTGACTTCCTCAGGCTTCTTTGCATATATCGACCTGGGCGCGGAAGTGGCCAGTTCATTTGCATACTGGGGTATGGCGGAGGTTGCTGGGAGATGGGAGACGTCACGCAAATTCGTCTCCTTGCTCACGAAGGCAGTCACACCGGTGACGGCGGCCGCTCACATAGGAGAACGGCGTTCGCTCAAATCTAGTCATCTTCACAAAATTCCTTGCAGTAAAGCTCGGAAGACGGAAGAGTAGTTCCGAAAACCACTAGAAGTTTTCTAAACATCTTATTCCACTGCACTGAGGTGCATGTAGCCCCATTATTTATTTTTTGTCAACCATTTCTCTCGTTCAGAGACGGTTGAGATTTTATTTCTTCTGAAGTAAAGTGTGAGAGGAATAACACAGCCTACGCTCCTAAGCTCTTTGGAACGCAGCCTAAGTAAAAAGCACGTTCTTCACGGTGTCGTGTCGTGTCGTGTCGTCCTTGAGCGGGGGAATGCGGGGGAGAGTTGCCGCGGGCGCGAGGAGCGAGGGTACAGTGCAAAGGCGGCGCGGGCGGATGGTGCGCCGGCGCCTCGGTAGATGGCTCTGGTGGCATTATCTGCTCGCCGCCAAGACGGATGGTTTCAGCGCATGTACTATCAGGACTGCTGACATCGGGTTGCCTTAGATTATGAAGATTAAAATCTGGCTGCGCATAAAAGCCGTTGATCTGACACGATTCTTGGGAAGGTCTCGTATCAAAGTACATTAATATGTGCAATATCACATGTAGATTTTTATTACATTTTTTAATTCAGGGAAATGATCTACCTTTGTTTCTCAATAACTGAAATATAATTTCACATTTATTTAATGGTTTTCCACTTTCTTTCATAGTGGAAACAAACCAGGCCCTGTCATATTTTATCACAAATAAGAAGTAAGAGAGTCGGATGGAAATATGACATTATGTCATACCGCTGCGGCTACGTAGGAATACGTGATGAATGCGTCGTTATCTTATGTTGTCTGCGCTAAGAAATTCGGTTAAGCATTCTATATTTCACTATCTTCCATTTGTAATACTTCAATTTGTAATAACTTCCCCCATCTCGTGTAACTCAATATATTTCGATCATTAAAGAAGCAAAAAGAAAAAATAACATTTTAGATTAAAATCTTCTATTCTAACAACATTGAGAAATTATTAATTTTTTTCAGTAGATCAATACTGAAATTCAGTGTTAAGTTACATTAAATGGGTGTACCAGTCTTACATATTTTTTCGTTGCCTTATCCGTTTACCGACGTTTTGCTGAATTTGATAACCGAGGAAGATAGCGCTGAATACTCACTGAATTATAATCTAAATGTGATCTACAACACGTTCAAACTATTCTCTGACAACCTATAACCCGCTCGTATTACGCTTTACAGTAGGCATCCCTTTCATTACACAACGCAATTGCATTAGTACCACTTTCGCCTTCTGCAATTGTGCGTGGCTGAGCGCGGCCGCGAGTGCGGGCCAAGGAGCCTGGCAGCGAGCGACGGAGCGTGTTGCTTGTGGCCGCCTCCCCTCGCTGATCGCGCGCCCCCTGCGCCTTTGTGATCGCCCCGCCTCGCCCCCGCCCCTCCGCGCCCCTCGGCAACCCCCCTCGCAGAACATACGTTGCCACTGTTCCCGCGACTGCCCGCCGCCCTCCCTGGACGTGGGCTCCGCCGAAGGGAAGGACGCATAAGAGGGAGGCGAAAATCACGGCCTCACAGCGGATTAAATGTTAAACAGATACGCTAGGTTTAAACGGTGTAAATGAAGTGGGAATGTTGTGTGAATTAAAATGACTGTGAGTTTATTCCAAAAGTTTTTAACAATTATTTCTAAGTAAAAAATAGTTTACAAAATGTTTACTTGAAATTAGATGGACCAAAAGGTCAAAAATAAATTTTTACTAACAGATTTCAGCTAAACTTAATTCGTTTATACAGATTATTTAAGATAAAGTGCTCCCTTTAACTACTAAAGCCGCAAAGCAGTAAAGGTAGTGGTAGAAACTATAAATGTCCCTTAGAAAAATAAACTCTCGTTTCCGCAGTGTTACTGTGAAGGTGAAGTTATTAAACAGAATTAAACGGACGCTACAATTTGTAGGAAAAGAAAAGGGCTTCCTTTTTAAAGCTTCAATATTATTTAAGCTCAGTTTTTTATTTTTAAAATATGTTTCCTTGCTTCCGAAAAGCGAGGATTTCACGTTTTATTTTTTCCTATTGTTCTTGATTTATAAAATTTCAGGTCCCGAAACGCGCCCCAAATTAATAATTAATGTAATATAAATTGTTATATATTTATAATATAATTTAATAATTATTCCCGAGGTACCGGAACCCCGTTCCGCGAGAAATCAAGCCCTATATTACGCACCTATAAACACAGATATACAAAATACACATCATGAAGAGAATGAATGTTACATGTTCTGATACATTCTGTAAAAATTTGAGGAATGTTATCATGTCTATGTATATAATAGTACATACTCGTGTGTACGTAGAAAGACAACGTGAGGATTTGATTTTCAGTTGATATCAAAAAGATGTTCACCAACGGATACACAACCAGTAAACTGAGGAAATTATTCTTCATTTATTAAAGAACAAAATCGTATTGGAAATTGTATTAATTTCAACATAGTCATTTGCTGGTGAATTATTTTAATAGAGTATCCCGCATTTTCGAAAACTGTAGAAGTGGAGTTTGTGGTACACGGGGCGGGCGATATTGCGGAGTCTCCCAATCCGCCAAACGGGGCTGGCGGCCACTTGCCTGACGAGCTGGCGCGGTGCACCGCCGAGTTCATCTGCCCTTGTTTTTAGGCCGCATCTCCGCCTCCGAAGGCGGGCGGGCGCGTTTCCTCCTCCGGCACGGGCCTGGAATCCACCCTCTTATCGCGGCTCTTCGCCCCGTCCACCCCCTGCCACTTTCTCTTCCCTCTCTCTTTTTCCCGCATTCGGTTAATTCTTTCGTTCCTCCCGCTTCGTCTGCGGCTGGCACTGCACCTTCGCCTCCGCCGGCTAATTCCCTTGCTCCCTCGGCGGCGCCTCGCTCTCGTCGCCCGTCCGGTGTCGCCCTCGTGCGGCCGCACGCCTCACTACACCCTCTCTTCCCCTCCGCGCGCGCCGCGGCGGTCCCCGACGACGTTGCCACCACGAGCTTTTTCACAAAGCGCCCCCTGTCAGTCGTCTGCTGCTCTTCCTCCTCCTCCGCCGCCGCCGTCGCGGGCGCTGCCGCTTCGCTCCGCGCCTCGCCAGCTGCTCTTGTGCGAATTGCCTGGCCTCCCCCGGCGCCCCGGGCCGCGCCGCCGCCGCCGCGGCCGATGCTCTCCCGCTTCTGATGCAAAGGAGCGCCGCGGCGCCCCGCGTCCCCCGCGCCCCCGCCAGCGCCCAGGGCGGCGCCGGCCTCAGAATGCACGGCCCATCTGCAGCGCCGACAGGCGTCGCGGCGCCCGCCCGCGCGGAAGATAGACGCGCGCCCCCGCTCCGCTCCTCGTGGCGCGGGCGCCCCCAATTTCCTTCTTTAATAAATGACGAGGCGCTTCCTTCGCTGCCAGTTCTCGGTTCGAGCTTGCTTTGGGCAGCAACTTTTTGAATTCTTGCCAGTTTTAATCTTCAAGAAACAAAACTGTACAGGGTACAAATACATTTTGCCTTCATGTAAGAAACACAAAAGTATGAAAGTAAGCGAAGTAAGAAATACAAAGAATGATGCTACATTTGTGTATGTGTGTGACTGCGTGTGAGCTGCTGTGCTGAATAAATTTCTCCACGGATATGGTAATTCACCTGAAGTGCATTGTACATACTTCCGCAACTTTTAATTAAACTCAAATTACTTCACTCAATACAAAATAAAGACAATTTGAATGGATTTGACATAAAGGAAAATGGCATATAAATAAATACCGGTACTATATATACATCTGAATTATATTAGGAAAACCATATTCACCTTCAAAATTACGAAAGGAGAGGGAGCGATAACTATTTTTTCACACAGTGTGACATGTGTACGTTGCACACTTCACTACTTTGACATCACCCTATTCAATTCAATTTCACCACAGAAGTGTTGTTTTATGTACTACGTAATTTCTAGTAATTTCTTACTAAATTGCAGTGCAACTCCATATATTACCT
Organism: Teleogryllus occipitalis; assembly: GCA_011170035.1. Lineage (NCBI taxonomy): Eukaryota > Metazoa > Arthropoda > Insecta > Orthoptera > Gryllidae > Teleogryllus > Teleogryllus occipitalis. The sequence continues at coordinate 687,824 of BLKR01000046.1, read as the reverse complement.
CTCTGAAGGGCAATTTGGCGTCACGGTATAGTCTGTTGAAATGAAATGACAGAGTCCAATTACAGACCCATTGTAGTAAGTGCATGAGTTGACTTCGGAACCCCGCCGTAATCATTGTCAAAATTTCATTTCCTAAGATCCGTATCTATTCAAATAACCCGTACCAATCCATCGATTCATCTTACAAGGAGAGACAATTTCGTAATAAATAAACTGGTGTCCAAAATTGAAGCAACACAAAAAGAATGCTGTGCGTGATACAATCACATGTCTACATTGACGTAAAGCAACACTATAGTCACAACGATATAACACAAAGTAACTAACTTCCATGACAATTACGTTGTTTCCAAAATTAATATTCGTCCGTGCACACATTACGTCTGTGTGGCGGTATACTGGAAGCTGTACGTCCTTTTAATTCAGTGCGAGGCTACCTCTGGCAGGGGTGCATGGCCAACATCGACATTGTAGGCCGAGGATAAGATCCTGATAAGGCTTAAGGTGACAGAGTAGCGCGCAAAGCTCGCGTAGAGCACCGCATGGGGTCTGGAGCGTGGTCGGTGGAGGTTGACCTGTGGCTAATTGTCGATCGAAGAAGTTCCTCAAATGCTTACAGTGATGGAAGCCCGACGAACCGAGAGGATACTCCATGCAAACAATATTCTTTGTTGCAAGAATGGCATCTACTAACTATGCGTGACACAAATCCAGGGGTGTATTCAGAAAGTATTTCGAGAGAACGGCGTAATTTCAGTTGGGACATCCTTGATATTTTTGAAATAATAAAAATTTAATTGTTGGCTTAAAATTTACAAAAAATTTTAAAAACGAAAATACACTTTGTATGTAATGCAATGAGATTATTTTTTGAATAAATTGAGTCAATTTACGAAAAAATGTTGGCTTGGGGGAGGGGAGGGCATTGATCCTATGTAGTATAAATGGGAGCACGGACCGGGTGCCCTATGCCATGGATCCGGATTTTGTGCGGACCTCACCTCATAACAAAGCGTCCTCGTTATTGGTCACTTTCCTGGATATTTCCGTCTAAAAAATGTCTCTCTTGTTCTGTCATGTTACCAATTTTTCACGAATCACTTAGATGGCTGATGTATGACGTCAGCAGGGCTCGGATTCTCATGGCATGTCTTTTCATTGGTACTTTCTAGACGTAGCTAGCTTGTAAATGAATGTTTATTACGACATATATGTGATAGAAATGTATATTCACTGGGTCATTTTTGTCTTTTTTGCCATCTTTCAATTTTTAGGCCATTTTTCTGGGCCTCTGCGCCATTTTTGTCATTTTTACGCATTTTCGTCATGTAGTGAATGTTCCGCGAATTTACAATGACACACTAAAACAAAGTTTTTATTTTATCATGAATTCATGACGAAATCCAGTACTGCACAAAACTCTTTTTTTCGAATTCTCAAAATTATACGTATCTTCAGAAACTTCCTCGACGTTTAAAAACTGACGGTTGTAAGATGGGAGATAAGGATTACATGTCCTCCTAAAATAAAGCCTTTATATTAAATATAATTTTATATAAATACATTTTATTAAAAATTTTAAAATTCATTAAATAAATATAGTCGTACACATTTTTGAGTATTTTATAAAAAAGATAGGTCATTTTCCTCTTATTTTTAAGTCATTTTATAGATAATTTTTAAAGAATTTTTAGGTCATCAGAATCCGAGTTCGTCAGTAAATAGAATAGAGGGCCATTGTATATCGGACCGTATGACAAGCCGACGTCCCCACTCTGAAGAGCATCTTCTTTGGTGAATCGTCAGAGGGATGTAGCGGGCCCCCAGAAATAGAGATATCTCTACCCTATGCCAGGTGCCGTGGAATCGTACGGCGGATCCGTCTCATTCTGAGAGACGAACTTCATCTTGGCACCCTGATGCTTCTTTTGACCGCCCTCGCCCAGATCAGAGACACACGTATTCCCCTTCTACAAACTGCAGCAATCGTTGTAATTTGCTCGAAAACGGTTCACATTGAGCCTTCTGACCATACCCGCTTGCGGCTGCTCGGCGTCCAATGAGACGATCTCTCCCCACCAACGCGGCACGTTGTCCGCTCGCCGTGGCTTTTTGGCAGAAATTCGTCTCCAGTCCCGGAGACTCCCTCCGACGAGTCGCCAGAAGAGACGCCGTGCGGAGGAGTACCGTCCACAAGTCACCCTATCGCCGGACAGTGGCCCACTGTTCGCTTCACGGGCACGTTACACATCATCTCCCAAACCGAAGCGTCGCCACCGTGCAGTAGTTTTGTATAAACAGGATAGACGACTTATTAGAACTAATTAGAGTCGTATCAGTGATTCACCCAATCGGATTGAGATGTTTCGATCACCAGATGATGTTGTACTGCTAAGAAATTGTGCGAAGCATCCGTTCTTAGGGTTGCATATCGTGACACAAACGTCTATTGGGAGGAAGAGTGTCTTTGATACCCATGCGTACGTCTCGTCAGACTGCGGGGTGTGCATTCTGTTTGATATTTGTTGCCTTAAATTTGAACACCAGTGTTTTTGAGGCTATTACTTAACAAGAGAATTTGAGATAAAATAAGACGTATGCAATATTTTGATGAAGAAAAACCAAAAAATTGAGAGCTTAATGTACTAAACAAACTGCAGGCTAAAATAAGTTGTAGAGAATTATTTTTTAAAATACTCGATATTCACGTATTATGTTTATACGTCATAATTGAAAAAAGGGATAAAATGTAAAGTTTATAAACGTATATATTTGACATATTGATCGGTGAATAAAGTTTGTTTTATTCGAACTAAACTATTTACAGCTTACACTTTAAACACATTCCTTAACAAAAATTCATAGACAACTGTAATTTTGTGTTGTATAAACATTTACCTGACTTTTCTCTGAGATGAATCGTTAGAGGTTTTATTTATTTTTTTTATTTTTTATTTTTTTTTAAATATTCACGTTTTTAGGATAACCACATGCAATCGAAGATCATCTTAGCAGTCTCGCAAAATATAAGCCGTATCACGTTAGGTCAAAAATGGAACATCTTAACTTGTCGCTACGTTCCCGATTCGGACTGCATTGATTAAGCAAACATCTGACTGATTTGATCGCCCACATTTCTGCAGATATATTATTGTAAATAATATTTCCATCGTATACATTCCTTCATTTGATGAATTATAGCGAATGCTATATAATCTGATGACTTGAATGGACATGCATCAATTTATACTCGCAGTTCAATTAGCAGTATGCTAATGTTATTTCAAAATTGATTATGTTTTAATATTGTGAGATATTGAACTTCGGAACATTCTGTAATGAGTTTGTTCTTCAAATAAGTGGGTAATATCCCGAAGCCCGCCACCGCAGCTTCGTTTGCAGAGACTAACGCTCCACGAAGGAAAGCAACCCCACGCACGCGCGGTACATCCGCGCCCCGCATTGCTCTGCCCAGCGACCGGTTTACGAACGAACAGGATGTGACGCAAGGCGCAGCCGGAAGCGTGTCCCCGGCGCGGCGGGTGGCGGCGCGCGGCGCCGACGAGCGACGCGTCGCACGCCGCGTGCTCGCGCGGCGCTCGCCTTTGATCGCCACGCCCCCGCGCCGCCCCGCCCTCCTCGATGACGCCCTTCTCGGAACCGCCCTCCACACCCCACCCCGATCAGACCCTCACGCCCCCTCACAGCCAGCTCTGATTTCTGGGAGGACAACGCCATCCGTCGTCCTATCTCCCGACGTGCACTCGGAGACTAGTTCATCTGGGTATGGCTCATCCAGATAAGTCGATGTCTTCTCAGAACTGACTTGCTCGGAAGCTGAGTGGTCTCACTAGAGTATGAATCGGAAATGTATGTTTATTAGGATGTTTGAAGTAGTCGTCCTTCTCAAGAACTTCCGAGTAATAATCTGATGGAGTCCAGATGCGTGTTAAATTTATCTCGAATATTACAAACTTCCCGACTTCTTTACTGTTTTGGGATTAATCTAAGTTTAGCATTCCACTGTTTTAATTCTGATGACTAAAAAAAGTAGTAAATACTGTGATGAAGATTAATAATGAGGAAGATGATTGAAACAAATAATAATATATTGATAGTTTGTATAAGTCTTGCGATTGCAATCCTGAATTTTCATTAGTGAGGTTCTCGTATTCTCAAAGTTCATTATTATTTTCACTTGTTATAGTAATATATGAGTAAAGAGTACAGCAAGATATATGAGTACAGCTCATCGATAATGAAAACTTTGATAATTGCAAAATATTTAATATTAGTTAAATGTGGCATCGCCGACGCTGTAAACCGTTTTAAAAATATTTTCATGTGTTGAAATTTTTTTTTCACTCTTCATTTCTTTCATGCGAAGCTTTGTTCTTATACAGTATCTGGCGTTGGACTTACCAGTTCTTACAGTATCTTGGCGTTGGAATAAATCGTAGTAGCTGACAATGCTATACTCCCCTTCAAAAATTCTCAACATTCAATGACCTAGTATGTTACCTCTATACGGGATATGAATCGGTAATATGGCAATTTCAAAATTATAATTGCCGTAAAAATACTTGAAGGTATTGATGATGCAAATAGAGTTCAGTACAGCTAATTTTTTTACTAATTTTGCTGATATGCACAATAATGCACAAATATCATCTGTAACCTATTCTTCTGGGTTATTCTGTAATTCTAATATAAGATCATTCTCAATTCCTTCCAAAAACTCTGTCGCAAAATCTTCTATAACTATATATGATTCTTCATCGGATTTGCTTAACACTTCCATATTTTTATTCCCTATTTTTGAAAGATATTAAAACTCCACAAACTCAGTTTAATTTGTTTTCACTTCCACTTCCGCATTTGCTCTATTAATCGAATTGTATGCAAATCCATATAAACATTAAAACACGAGTGTTACGTATGTTTATGTGAATAAGGTGTAAGTTAAATTTTATAAGAATAAGTTCTGGGTTACATTCATTTGAAAAACATTTGGAGACTTAAGAATGTAATAGTGAGATGTCGAAAGTAAAAACGTTCATTCATTCTCTAACATTACTCTCGGTTTTGTTTTCTCCGTATTCACATGAAATTCGTCAAATTTATTACGTTCCAAGGCAAGTTCGTAGATTTTTCGTAGACTGTTCGTAGTATTTTGCAAATTTATTTTTTAAAATATGAATAGGTCTACGAAAAAACTAAAATGAAATATACCGCGCTATTCTCTTGTTCAAACTAACTTCACTTGTTCATGTAAACATGTCATCATCACTGTTCCCAACGTCATGAAAGAAAATTATGGCGTATTGAGCGAAAAGTGCCTTTGAGTACTGGAGTTTAATCAACGCCACCTACATAAATTTATTTAGATGGCATTGATTTGATTCCTGTCACACTCCCTAAGTGCGCAGTGCCAAAACTTGCAAAAAAGATTTTTGGAAATTTCTTTTAATCTTCTGGCCGGACCCCAAAGCAAATTATTAGTTCTCCTTCAGGAGACCGAGATGCCTCAAATGGCACTTCATATGTCTTGATTGGTGCACTAGAAGTGGTCTAACAGGGAGTGACGGCATCGCACATCCGAACATCCGCACACTCGGGAGTAACTGAAGTACTGCAGAAGGATTGAAACCACATAGCTCGCACCCTAATATGGGTACATTTTCATCCTGTTTTAATACAGCCTGCAGGTACATTTAAATGCAGAAGAAATGACGTGTATGTTTACGTTATTAACGAAACCGGATTTCTGAAAACCGGAAGGTAAGAAGTGATGTGAGCAAGGACAGTAACTATCAAGGAGAGCCAGCAAATGAACTTTTTATACAACTCGAACCTAATTCTCGAGTAATTCTGGAGCAATACGGATTTTATCTCATTCCCCGGACAACTAATTACTAAATTTTTGTTTTATCTTTTGGTACTACATTAAAAAGGCTTATCAAACTGCTATAAAATCTTTCAGGTTTCACTGAACTTTTCGCACTGCAAATTATTTGCACGGAACTTCAGAAAATATCTCTCCAAATTTACTTCATATTTAGAAAAAGACACAATAATATTATTCATGTTAAAATGTTTAGGAATAAATGTCCAAAACCCTATTACATACATTATTGAGCAAATTAATTGACAGCTTATGTGTCTTATTGTGAGTAATATTAAGAACAAGTGTTCTTAAAATGTGAAGCCATGAAAACCCTACGCAAACAACAATACTTTTTTACTAATAAAATACAATACTATTTTTTCTAAACTTCGGTAATAATTCGGCCTACACACATTAATTCATAAAAGACCAGTTAAATTACATTCAATTTTGTAATGCGTATAGTTTTTTCCCGCCAGCGAAAAGGATTTGGTAAAAAATATTTTGCGAATAAAATAGAATCTAATACATGTACAATAATATCTTTATTGCTTTTTTCTGGAAATATCAGCGAAATTGAAGGGTTTCCTACAAGAACCAAACTACTGCAAATTCGAAATTATTCAAGAGGCACCAAAAACTTCATAGAGTAGACGTTCATAGTAATGAATTTATGATTTTCCTCCCGCCTTACATCATTCAATGTGTTTGGCACTTGCCAAAGAGAAATGTCCCAGCAGATATCGCCAGTTGTAGGAATAACTTGGCGAAATATCTCAAAATACGAAATTCTGGACGTGTTAGGTTCTTGAAACAAACTCCTCAATTACAAGAAAAGCAAACAATGTTTAAAACCCCTTTGGGGCGAAATATATGAAAACTATAAGAACCATCGTATTATTTTTTTTTTCATTGTAAATAGGACACCTTCGATGTTCTTTTACGCCTGATTTCAAGAGAGATATGAGTAAATGTGAAATTAGGTGATATTGAAATTTCATATTACATAATGTACATTGCGGCGATTGTCTACATGAGGATAGAAGGCCTTCAGAAATGTTTGCGTAACAAAGTCAGCGGGCAATGTAATGCCCATGTAATTTGAAGACGTGACTCAAAACACGAAATAAGATGTACTTGTTCCGCATACTAGGCAAAAGAGAGTGTGTAGTAATACTGGGGGAAAAGGAGGATTTTTCGACTAAAAACTCATTTTGATACAAAAAACGTGGATTATTCTAACTCTCGTGGGAAGTAAATATTTAATTCTTATACGTGGATTCATAAAACCAGTTTTGTTACCTCTGGATACCAAAAAATTGGGTTTCTGCAAAACGTGTGTCTTTCGTCTGTCTGTAGTCAACGGTAAGGCCTAAACGGTTCAAATGATTTTCTCTAAAATTGACGATACTTAATCGATCTGGACGAACTCCACAATTTCCGAATGTGAAACGGATATTTTGATTTAGGGGATACTTAACAAAAAGCTTCAACAATGTTAAATTTAGTAAAAATTGCAGTTTTGCAAAATTTTCTCAGAAATGGCTTCAAATTTTTTTCTCGGATGGAGCAAAGGACGATTACAACAGGTGTCTCCCAATTTCTGGTGAACTCTCTGTATTGTTGAAAATTGCAAAAGTTAAAATCGCAAAAGTACAATATTGATGACAGAGATATCAACCTTGATTAACTACGTATAAGAAGATTAGATCTTTAAATGATGTCATGTACAATGTTTCGAAATATTATTATATTTTGCTTGAAATAAAGGCAATTGAAAATAAAATATTTCTTCGAAAACGTCTCCAATTTTTTTACTTTATTTTTTCTCGAATATAGAATACATTTACAAACAATAGTGCAGGTCCCATTTTCGAATAATCTTCTGCTTTTTGAAAATAGCAAAAGTTTACAATTGCTGAACTGTACAATTTATTGAAATGTTTTTCTTAATGATATCTCTTCTTCATAATTAGATCAGCAAATTCCGTCGCGTACAATGTAAAAAAATATGAATAGTTTCTGCTATATTTTTAGTTAAATGAAAAAATTACGTATTTCAAACCTATCTTATGCCTTCTGTATTGAAGCCAGATATTTATTTCTTAGTGTATTCTATTTCCAAAGACTAGATTTTTAAATTATTTCATTTACAGGTTTTGAGAAATAAAGATAATCGTTGTTATTTTGGGGAACATTTTCTGAACAAAGCACAGATAGATGGCCAACAAAGAAAAGGAACACTTCTTAGCATGCTTTCTTCGAGTACGCTCACAAATATGATATAAGAATGATCATCATTAAAGCCTGTGAAATTTCAAATCTTTGGAAATTGCATGTCCTAATTTCCCGCGCTTCTTTTGCTGAAGAATCCTTCATGACGTAGCTGAAGAGTTATGTGGATAGATTTTGCAATATTATATTATGAATATTGCATATCTGTTGCAGATGAAGTGGGAAAGTATTTGTTAAACCTTTTTTAAAATAGGTGTATTATTTTTCTCGTGATTGTGGCCGCGGCAGAGTTCAAATCACGTGACAGTACGAGAATGACAACGCGGCGACACGGTAGTTTAACAAACCAATTCTATAGCATTATTGTTAGGCAACAATGCCCCTCCCTGTATTTTTTATTTTCTCTCCTGAAAATTTACAATTTGTTCATATTTGTACAATGGGCAAGTGGAATGCAGTTAAAATTGACACAAATAAATCGCTACTTTGACACTTTTTATAGATTTCATAAGTCTAACATGTTTTTTCAGTCTATATACATGTCGACTGTTATCTAGTAGATTAATTGAAAGGTGACTCGTACAATCTTTTCTTATATATTTGGCTTCTCTTGGTGATGAGGTCATTGAAAGCAGTTATGTCGAGGTGGCTGTGCAGAGTTTCGTTTGTCACGAACCATGGGGTGTTGCAAAGACGTCTTACAGTTTTAGTTTCAAATCTTCACAGAATTTCCAGATTTGATTTGCTGGCGGAACCCCATAATTTATAATTGTCTTTTAAGTAAGCTTTTTTTTATTCAACGAAAGTTTGGACTTTCGGTAGATTAGCCAAGATAATTTCAATACTTTTAAATTGTGCTTTTTCCTATTAATTCTGATATGTGTTTACCAAGTTAGTGACTTATCCTTAAATGGAACGCAGTTTTGAATTGTTACTTTCTCGCCTTTAGATTTTGTACTGATGCATTAAATATAAAATAATTAATTTTTGCATCTCTTGCTCTACAATTGGTAATAAGTTATACAAGTGATTGCTGTGATGTGTTAGTATTAACAAAAATTGTAGTATTATATTGCGTAACCGTTATTAATGCGAGAAACTACACTCTGTTATATAGTCGATCACCTAAGGGATCGCTCATGGGTATTCATCCCTAACATTCAACAAATAAAAATACATTTTGTAATCAGCATCAATGGAAAACTATTTATAAGGAAATATGAAGTTGACTGATCACTGTCATGCAGCCCGATCCCCACCCCCGAGAAAAAAATCAGGGCGTACGCCCTCTATTGTAATACCACTAGTTCATTAGACGGGAGAGGGGTGTTCTGCGGAGCGTAAGTGTTAGTATCTGTTTCGTGAAAAGCATTCACTGATGCAGTGCAGCTGAGAGTAGAGACTACCTTGCTAGCTGCGGGGAGCGAGTGCGGGCCATCGACCTCGCCTGTTTACCTCCCAGCAGGATGTCTTCGTCTCGGGCGTTCAAGCGCAGCAAAAGATACCGCCTCGTTGCCACTACCACCGCTGCCCGTCTACTGGGGTTGACGGCTCATACGCTGTCACTACCATCGGCGCGTCATCCCGCGTAGCTATCGCTGCCTGTTCCCCTCCTCTACTTCCGTCATACGTCTCGGAACTCGGTGGCTAATCGATTTTTACTAAATTGTGTGAAACTGAGGATTGCAAATTTAACTTTATTTGGTTTAATATTTTTCTTCTGCGTTTGAGGAACCACAAAAAAATCTCCAACTTTGTATACAAGTTCGTACAATACAGTATGTCAATAATAACAAGTACGAGAGTAAGTATAGTGACAAGATCGAGGTGGAAGGTACAAGAAATTCAAGGAAACAGTATTAAAAGTTAAAGCAAATAAAAACGGCCAATAAAAATAAACGGGTTGGGGGATTGGAAATCTGTTCGTACGATTTCGTACGATAACAGATTATCGTACGATAACTTAGATCTAAGAGAAATGGAAGCGACAATCTGGAATTGTTGAAACTCAGATATTTGTATACTGTGCGACGTGAATATTGTTCGGTGATACTAAAGGTCTTGTTGATTAGAAACTGTAACTGTATGAAAGAAAATTTAAAAAAAACTGTTCTAGAGGCTCAAAGAGAATGTGCTGTCAGTCATAACATTATACCATAAGTGATATCAATATGGTAGTAGAGCATATGAAATAAAGTCTATGTTTGAAGAATATTTTTATCGAGGTATCGTACAACTATCAACTCAACAATGGTTTACAATGTTAAACAATTTATGAATAATGAATAATTAAAATCTAAACACCTTGACGATGTTATAATGACTGAATTGATAAATCCGATTTATGACAGTGGAAAGACTAATCATATAAAAGTATGTACTTTCACATTATATTACGCTTCTCAAAATAGCAAGCATTATTTTGTCGTGAGGGTAATGCAAAATATACCAAATATGCTTGATTGGACAATTAAAATAAATGAAAATGTAGTTTTCAGTGAGCGTGAATATTCTTCTTATGTCAGGAATATTATTTTTAACACAGAACAACTCTTTGACACTTTGTCAGAAGATGAACACAATTGGAGTATGATGATGTTGGAAGTGGAAGAAAGCTATTTTTTCAAACGAACTTTGAATAATTGAATGTTTTAAAATGTAATCAGGAGGCCGATTACAAAAATTCACATAATTAAGGAATCTTTTTAATATAATTGTACTCCTAAATCTTTCTACTCACTGAAACTAGCGTACGTAAATCAGCTACTTTCTCTGTTATTTCTTTCCTTGAAATATTACCTCCTTCAAAACAGATTTTTGATTTTTACAAATTTTACATTATTAAAAATAAGCGTTTCCGCATATATGTCGCACCTTGTTAAAATCTATCAGAGGATAGCCCTGTTATGAAACGTGAAGGTTTCGGAATACTTTTAACTACTGCAGTTATTCCGTTGCAAAATTGCTGCTAAGTAGTAACCCGTATATATAAGGAAATCTTTAAGAAAATATAGGGATAACTGAAATATTGTTCTTGATCAGATAAAAACATGTTATCTTTTAAATGCTTTCAATGGACGAGGGACGGAAGCAGCTTGTTGATAAATCAGAGTAATGAAGTGATTGAATTAGTGATGGATGCCTTATTTTACGAGGCGAGACACATGGCATGAGACCTGCTCTTCCGTCTGACCACGCAAATTTCGCTACGCTCCTTTCAAGAAATAGGGGAGAAAGAAGGTATTCATGTACCTTGGGCGACGAAACATGCAATTTGAATTTAGCTTAGAGGTTTTATTTAGACGTGAAGCTCTTTTACATGCAGTAATTCTACTAACATGTTACCGTGGGGCTTTTACTTCCCCTCCGAAGAAAGGCGTACGAAGAATTTTTTCCCCCTTAAAAATCTACGGCTTCGATCGGGTTTGAACCCGCGAACTTAGGTATAACAGTCCGATACGCTAACCGTTACACCATGGAAGTGGTCTATTTTTACTCAGGATTTCATATGTTACGCTCGGTGTTAGCTTTTGCAAGTGGCACTTTGTACAAATGTATTTGAGGGATGCGAAGATATCGTGAAGCACATTTTCTTTGCATTTCTCTTCACGATTCCTTCATGTGCCATAACGAGCAGAAGGTGCTTGGAATGAGGATTACGCGTTCTACGTGCTAGTGGCCACCTGCCGTGTCTTGATCACACAGAACAGGCCGTTTCCAGGAAAGAACATGCACGCTCCACATTGTGTGTCACCACAGGTGTCAGCGCAAATGAATTTGCGTGGTTATCCGGTGCGTTCCAGCGTCATTGTGCTGGGAACTAGCAATTAGCAAGAACAGGCGGCCCCCCACAGAGGCTTTCGTGACAAAACGGCGGCGCACGCTCGCTCTGAGAACGGGAAAGCGCGCACACGCTGTCACTGGCGCGAGTCCTCGTGTCACCGGGCGCCAGGAGCAGCCTGCGAACCTCACAAGCACAACTCCGTTTTGAAAGTTTCGATTGGAATTTTTTCTTTTATTGCGTGATCAAAATTCGGTAAGTTTAAACTGCCAGAGAACTCGGTACATCTAAAATATTGTTATTTTTCAGTTAAGCGAAGAAATTTGTTAAGAAAATAGTGTTTTTAACTAGAAAGAACTGTATGGGGTTAGTTCATAAGGCAGCCGATGTAGGTATCGAGTAAAAAACTTTAACTTCACCCCAATACAAATGGAATCACTAATATTAGAATAAAACTGTGCTGCAAAATGTTAATTTTTGAAGTGTCCCTTTTTTGTGCAACGTCGATATTTTTTTAATATGTACGGGGAAATGGTACTTTATATTTGTACGGTGTATGAGAGTATTATTGAGCAGGGACTGATTGTATAATTAAATAATCAATTTCTACTGCATATAGCCTATCGAAATAGTGTCCCACAACATTCTAATTCATCATTCTATTATACATTACTTTGAACTCCGTTTACCACGCATACACACAAAAAGATGATTCTGCTCATGTTCATTACGAGTTAACTGAATCTTTGTAGTCGTCATTTCCAGTCTGCCTAAGACGAATGCTAGAACTATTTTGTTCATTTCTTTGCACGTTAAGCGCGGGAGAATATTTTAGAGACTGAGAAAGTTGTTGTTTCTTGAGTAAATGACCACGGAAAAACTGAATTTAACCAAGCCTAATTTGTTCCAACGTTATTACATTTTTGAATTTTTACGTTTTACGTCATTCATATTTATACGAATTTTCAACTTGTGAAGAGATGTTATAGGCGGCATACGCTTTATTACATATAAAACGATTTTGTACTTTGACTTTGTACTATCTTTCATTTGAAATGTCTTCAGAACTATTGTTCTCAACTTGAATTATACGAGACTGGCCTACGGGTACCTTTTAGTACAGTGTGAATCAATGTGCTGTATATTAATAATTCAAACGAGCAAGCCATTTATCGTTCACAAAGAATAATAACTTACTGATTGTAAGTTTATAATATCCTAAAACAGTAATAAAATGTATCTAGTGTTAACATCTGCAGGTTTCCGTTCATTTGTTCTGTATTCACTTCGATTTCCACGTGCGTTTAATAAAGGATTGTTCTGACGAGAAACTCATTAAACACCAAATTTTAATGTTTCATACTGTAACAACAGGAGGTTCAGACGTCTGTGTCGAAAAATTCAAAGTTCAAATAATTTTGTTCTGAAATAAATAATTTGGAAAATATTACACTATTATTATTATATAACATATTCTTAGAAAAATATTATTTATTAATAAAAATAACATTATCATTATTAAAAATAAGAATTATAACAGTAGTGGAGGAGGTGACAATCAGTAAATGAATGTAAATATTGACATCCATAAAACTATCATTATCAGTGTGATTAATATAACACAAAGATGTGAATAAAGAGAAATAACAAAATAATAATAATAGTAATAATAATAATAATAATAATATTAATAATAATAATAATAATAATAATAATAATAATAATAATAATAATAATAATAATAATAATAACGCACTTATACGTGTATTTGTAATAGGAGAAACAGGTATTTGAGTGCACATGATTCTTCTGCCTGGTGCCGGAAAAGACGAGATTCTCTTTCGTCCCACGAGATAAACCAACCAACATGAAAGACGCCTGAAAATGAGGAAAACAATCTGCACGCCTTATCGAAGGGCACTGCGCAGCTCGCGGTATCTCCGAACGCCCACTTGGCGTCGCACGGAGCTGGGGCGAGGGAAGGCGCGCAGAGGTCGAGGGCCTGCCAGTGGCGGGCCGGGGCCAGGAGGAAGAGGAGACAGTGCAGCGGAAGCGACGAAGGGTCACCAGGCGAGATGCGCCGCCGGATAACGCTCTGACGTACGATGGCCAAGCACGCGCGGGCCGCTTGACCAGGGGCTTCACGCGGCTTAGCCCAGATAAGTTGTACCGAGCTTTTGGAGCGCCGACAACTCTACTCCTGATTTACGAGAGGCGAGATGTAATTTCTGGTCATCCAAGGAATAAAAAAATCAGAAAATATTGAAATATAGTACAGTTATCTAATTTCTTTAAATTTAAAAAAAATATATATTTTTAGTCATTAGCTGTCCCAACCGGCAATTGACCTACGAATACGGGGTAGTTAAATTTTACAACGGTTGCTTTGTTGTCGGGTCTACAGTCCCTATTAATGTAGTACATGTGTTTACAATTGCAATTTCAACAATACAATTTTAAAATCTTATATTCTAGTAACAATTTATATTCTGAAGGTTATTTTATAGATATAATGAATTCTAATGAAATTTGTCTAGTTAAACATATTTACAATTTTTGTTTATATTTTTTTCTAATTTAGTGAAATTTTATGCAGGTGGTTTCATTGAGTTTTAAGAAATTAAATATTTTAAGAAGTAAACTTGCATTTCAATAAGAGTTCGATTTGGATTTCAAAAACCGTTCTGAAGTTTCGTTTATGGTACATTTTCTACTTCCCGAGAAGGAAGATATAAATGAAAGTTACATTCAGAATCACTAATTGGAGATAATGCTTTTCCTAAAAGCTGGAACAGTAGATATGCTTATGAAAGAAACTTTAAGTTTATTTGTTTCTCGTACAAGATAATATTTGTAGTATTCTATTTAAGTTTTAACGTTTTCTGTATACGCTTAAAATTCAGTGCTCAGACCCAGAAAGGAGAACTCCAGTAACCCATGTGCCCCTTCCTTTCCCACCACGTGTTCCGCCTCTTCTGATACAACCTGATACAAATGTAAACTACATGTCTTGCTAGTTTTTTTGCATAATAGTTATTCAGTTAGTCAAATGAGTAGAATAATACTTAATCTTTAAGTCTTGTGGTAATAGAAAGTGCACAAATGCTTGTATGATTAGTGTTTACACGAAGAAGGAAGTTGTTAGTGGAATAATTTAACTCAATCTAATATTGTGGGAACATTTACAATTACGTACTTAATTTATTATTGGATTATTTATTGATATGTATTATTCTAAAAAGTTAGATAAAGAGTACAAAGTTACAGTGAACGTGTAGTGAAGTATTATAAAGACGGCTCCACATATTCGATATTGGGCTAGTATCGGGCGACTGTGGATGGGTTGCTTGCTATTTGCAGAGTGACGAACGTTTGGCGCTCTCACTACCCACCGCGTGTCGGTGTTTTGAACTTATCAAAGGAAGCGAACATTTCCTGTGCACATCAGCGGCTCGGTATTGGGCAAGGACTAAGCACGCTATTTGTCGAATGTCGAATGTATGGAGCCGCCTCAACGTTAATAATTGATAAATACTTGTTAGAATAGAACTTTCAGAGTAGAGAACTGCATGATGGACTAGCACTTGCATGGTAGTTAGCAGTGTTGGCCCTGGCTTGCCCGCCCCCTGCTCGCGCGCCCCGCCCCGCCCTTCTCCGTCCCCCGGCTCCCCGCCTCCCCCCGCCGCCCCTTCGGGGGCGCCGGGGCGCGTCGCGGGGGGCCGGTCGCTTCTCCGGCGACGTCTAATGGTGTCAAGTGATGTGGGGCACGTCCCCGTCCCCTCTGTTCCCCGCAGGCTCGCTGTCCGGGGTGGCCGGGGTGGGCTGCGGCTCCGCCTCCAACCCGCTCGAGTGGACCGGCCAGGTGACGGTGCGCAAGAAGCGCAAGCCCTACTCCAAGTTCCAGACGCTGGAGCTGGAGAAGGAGTTCCTCTTCAACGCGTACGTGAGCAAGCAGAAGCGCTGGGAGCTGGCGCGCAACCTCAACCTGACGGAGCGCCAGGTGAAGATCTGGTTCCAGAACCGTCGCATGAAGAACAAAAAGAACAGCCAACGGCAGGCGGCGCAGCAGGCCGCTGCCGCCGCCAACAACAACAATTCCAGCAACGCGAGCAACGCGAACCACGGCGCCACCGCCACCGCCCACCATCACCAGCACCACGTGGTTCAGAACCACCACGCGACGGCGGCGGCCGCCGCCGCCAACGGCGCAGTGCCCGTCAAGCACCACCAGTGACCCATGGCTTTCTCTGGGGTAGTGTTCGGCCATCATCACCAGTTCCATCACGGTGTGGCGACCTAAGCGCCGCAGGCGGTGGCGCCGCCCTTCGTTCCGCCGCCCTCGCGCCCGCCGCCGCGCCGCGCCCCGCCCCCAGCCCCGCCCCGCCCCGCCCACCTCGCACTCCCACGCGGCTCCCTCCCGCCCACCGCCCTCTCTCCCCTCACAATCTCCTGTTTTATTTCTTTCCTCTCTCTACGTTTTTTTTCGTTTTGCTTCCTTTCAATCACTTTCCTCCTTGTCACACTTTTTCCGCTTGCTTTATTTCATTCCTGTACTTTATCTTTGTCATATTTCATCTCTTTTACAGTATTATAATCATATCCGATTACATTAATTACTAATAACTGCTTTTTTATTACCTCCTAGTAAGCAAACAATTCTCTACTTGTTTCCTTTATTTGTGAGATCCATTGCTACAGAGATTTACTCTGTATTCTGTTATTGAACACGCATATGCTATGCTTTCTGGCGAATTCGGACCCCCCTTGAAGATCACAGGAGGTTCTGTGCAGAGCCGCCTGTATTGATCGCGCGCTGCAGTCGACCTCAGAACTCCTTATGTACTTAACTCCCTAATCTTTCGAAGAAGTATTACATCCCCGTCAGAGGCCCCCGCCTGAGGTCCTGAGGTCGATGCCGCCCTGCTCCTGCCGCTGCTCCGCCGCTGCTCCCCGCCCCCTCAAGGCGCGGAGGCCCTGCCGCCCCGCGTCGTCAGTACAAACGCGGCCGCGCGCCTACCGCCGCGCCGGTGGCGCCGCGCGGGTGCCGCGGAGGCCGGCCGAAACACTCGAACTTTCGTCAACCCCAGAGAGATACGTGTGTCACAAAATTTCCCATGTCCCCTCCAGGTCCTTCGTCGACGGACTCGAGGACTCACAGGCCCTGAGGAGGCTTCTCTGAGGCGTCCGGGGCTCTGATGGCCAGGAGACGCCTGCCGCAGCGCGCCCAAGGCAGAGAGAGTGTTCCGCCGCCGGCGCGCTGCTCGCGGGTTCGGACTCCGTGTGGTTCCCAGTGTTCGGTACAAAGGTGACTGCCGGTGTTGCGCCGCCGACGGCGGTGCCCTAAGCGTTGGGCGACGAGGACTCTCAGCGGAGGCTCGCTCACCACCGACCGCACCCCGGTGCTCGGCACTGCGCAGTACTCGTCATTCAGCACCGCTGTTCTTTGAAGAGAAGTTGTGTACATAGAGGTTAATTATTATTATTACAATGTTTTGTTCTTTCCGCGTATCTACGAACAAGCAATTTCCTCTGTGCGAGTGTGGCCGAGTGTGAGTTGTATTGTAATTTAATTGCAAAAAACAAGAAAAGCTATGTATAAATACTTCTTCTAAAAGAAGTCTCATCCCAACCCCCTGAATCTTTGTCCAGGTTATCTGATACGTTGTACATTGGGTCTTTGCCGCCTATTTATAGAAATTTCGTATAAAAGTCTGACTCAACAAGAGTATTTACTTGTAACACAAATTACTATCTAAGCGTGTATGCATCCAAGAATCTTAGCTCTCAACAAAAAGTGAAATTTATATACATAAATAAAACTGTACAGAGCTAGTCTAATCCGAATTATATTTAAATTAATTATGGATGCTTTTGTGTTTATAAAACAAAAATATGAGCATTAGTAATAAATTGAGTCTTTTGTAGGAATTAAAAGAAATAGTTTTAAAATAATTCCAAAGAATTGTTTTTTTCTAAAAATTAATAATTTTTTATCGGGATGGAAAATGCCTCAGTGTGTCAATGAGTAGTGAAACTTATAAATACATTACATCAACTTCTCTCCTGTGTCAAATGTGCTCATCGAATTTGACAGTTACGTCATTCGCTGCGTACGCATGTCTTTTGTCTTTATCTAAGGTAAGATCTCCGTGGAGAATGGAGATATGTAAAATGACTTTTTCTCAGTGTCAATGTCTTGAATTATGTATCATCCTCGTGTGTCGTTGTGATCGTAACCAGATGTTTTCCCTCTTTTCATTGGTGTACCTATGTAGACATAGTATCAGGTCTCGCGGCGTTTAGCGGGCAAGGTACGTGGCGGCTGAAGCGTGTGTACGAAGTAGCGAGTAATTAACTCGCATCCCGCCAAATACCTCTCGCAAGGTGCCGCGAGTCGTATTTAAAAAAAGAAACGAGCTCAACATTTTTTCTTACCGTAGGTCTTGACATTTTGGAAGACCGTAGGAATGGTTGTATTATTGGCTTGTGCAAAGTTTTAATTTCAGAATACATTCGTATAATATACGTAGATTATTAATTTTGCTCAATTTATCCATTGAGTTTTAGAAAGTTTTTAAGCGTCATTTTAAATTGTTTGTTGAAGTTTCATTTAGAAGTACGAACATTCATTTTGCAAACAATTTTCGAGCAACAAAGTATTTTGTATTTAAACAAGTCCCTCCAATACAATAATATAAAAGTAATGTAGAGCAAAATTTATTGGCATACCAAAGTAAATTACTAAACTTGGAACTGTAGGTGTCACCGATGTTGTTTTGGTGACACATACAGTTCATTGAGCGAGGTTGGCCGCCCTTGCTCTTTTTCGGTGGAGATCATGTGGCCTGTGTTCTTTACTTAAGTGCTCCCTCTGTATTTGATCTGGTGTCTTTGACACTGCATTGCCCCCATTCCAAGAGTCTTCACAATGTTTACTGCAGCAGTTGTTATTATGTTCTTCGACGTAACATATCGAAGCAAAAATTGAATTGTTGTGTTTGTTTTGGTACGTAAAATGGAAATGTACTGTTAAGTTTCATTCAGAATGACGGCTAAAGCAGTCATGTAAATCAATGTATTGTTGATAAAAAGGATTATTGTTGATTTAATCAGGAACATGTTACAGTTTTCTTCCAGTTATAACATTCTGGTTTCAACTAGGAAAGTATTATGTTTGTCTTGGAGGTATTATTTTTGTTTTAAGAGCATTGAGCGTATTTTATTCTGTTTGTATTATTAATATTATAAAATATTTTAAATCATTCATTGTATTTGTTACTTGATACATTTTTCCGTTTAGTATGTGAACTACCACAAAATAGTAGGCATCGTGCAATATGTTTAAACAATATTTTCCCTCCCCACCTTCGAATATTTTAATACATTTAGTTAAAAATTTCGTATATATTTAAGATTTTTTTTATTTTAGGAAGATAACGTACAATTTTGAAGAAAGAATTATTCAGCAATGATTGTCCAGACATTTTATCCTTTTAAGTATTTGTAAATAAGTATGAACGAGGTTTTCTCTGTACCTCCTGAGTTGTTGTGTTCGCCGTTGTTATGTTTATTGAATACATCTTGTCTCTTATCTCCATTACATGTGTTTTATCGTGATTAAATACTATTGTTTCTATGTTTAAAATTGTTCAAAACACAAACGTAGGTTATTGAAAAATTCACAAAATTGGTTATATTGATAACAAAGCGGCCGATTTTTGTATGTTCAAGTATGCTACAAGTAAAAGTAATGAAACATGTTTGTTATTTTCTTTTCTTCTTTTATTTTCGTGTGTAAATTCCTAGTGCACTTCGTTGTTTCGTCTGTATATTGTACATAAATAAACCTTATTTACGAAAAAATATTCATGATGTGTTTTATTCCTGAAAGCATTAAAAATTCGCTTGATATTGTAAGATATATTCTAGAGATGGTAGTGACAGAATATTGTATTTTACGGCTTGAAGTTGTGATTGGATATCATAATGCGTTTGCAATAGAAGGGTCATTTATTTATAAAAATATGTAATAAACTAATTAAGTTTGGTGCTGGGTATTTATGTTATCCTAGTCCAAGAATTCACCTTTTGCCCAAATGCTCTCTATAGTCCCTACCTTCCTATTTCTATTCACTGAAAGGTAAGTAACAAACCACAAAAATATTTGTTTTAGAGTGAATACTTACAGTGACAAGAATGAAAAAATGCAGATAAACATACAATTTGTGAGAAAATTGAGATAGTTTTTTAAATATTTCTACTTGCGATTTTTATCTGCATGGGTACTCACTCAGGAAAACACACAATAGACAAATAAAAGGTCAGTTTTTATTGAAATTTGTAGAAATGATATGAAGTTTAGAATTTTAATTTTAAATTGTTAGTTAAATTGTTTTTCCCTTCAATTTGTGAACATTCCAGTCTGTTTATCCCAGATGATGATTCACATAGATGAATAATTACTTGAAGTTTCATAGCTTTAAATAATTAGAATTGATATTTTGGTGCACACTCTCTTTTAATTTTCCCTTTCCAAAACGCCTTCACTTAACTTGTTTAAGAAAACACAGACAAATGAATGTGAGAAGGGGTGTCGACGTTGAATGCCAACGTAAATTTCAGACTATTTGTTTTTAATAAAAACGTTACCAAACCCTTAGTGATAGTTTCGCTTTACAACGGTTATCAGATATGTACAAACAACAATTCGAAACCGTCTCCACATACTTTGTGGGAACACTGGCGTTTTCTTACAGCTAAGCCGTAAACACTTTGCAATATTATTTTAGTATCTGTCTATGTTGATAACAATAGTGCAATTGGTAAGAAAATAAATTGATTGATAAGATTGATGGATTGGATTGATAAGCAAATTTGGAATGGCATAGAGAATGTTGAACTAAATCTTCAAACGAAGGCCGTGACTGCGTCTCTGCGAAATGGATCCCAAGAACATAAAATTTCAGAATTAGTATGAACCGGCTAGACTTCAGAAAATAAAACTACTTTAACACGAGCGCGCAGAAAAATTGTCATGTTCTGCTAAATACATCTATGACTAGTTCTTAAGTATGTAAATTTTCCTTCTATTAAATTACAATTTATTCTGGGGACCTCCTCTCTCATTGATCCAATGACATTGATATGCGACTGTTAAGCTAAAACAGACAAAGAAAAACATCGTCAACATTTCATTATGATTATGAAGTTTTTGACGCCATAATTAAATTACATGAGAGTAAATGCATTGATTGATGCATTTCAGTAATAAAGTGACCTGATATAACATTATCACTTACCTACTATAAAATTGATTTCATTCTGTAAACTTTAGGCAGAACCTCAACATTACATTTTGTTTTTATCAGAACTTTGTGTACCGCCATTTACAATATGACTTTAATTATTGATTTTATTATTACTATTAATTTCATTCCTTTTGTTATTATGTATTATTATCATTAAATTTTATACATATAATTTTCAGTAAATGATTTAAGAAGAATTTTATTTTCAACAAGACCTTGTTTTGTGTACGATATTCTATTAGTATGAAATACAATTTATTCTGGTTTCTGTCCAAGCAATTCCAGTACGTATAATAAAGAAAACTAGAATTCAGAAAGAAATGTTTAGTAAAAAATATTCAAAATCCTTTTCTCACAAATTTTACTACCTTCTATCTTTTCGCTGGGACAGCAGAGGCAATATAAAGGTGAGTTGTGTATATTTCAGTGGTTTATTTGGTAGAATGAGATTTTACGTTCTCTTTATTTTAAAATGAAATCTTACAAGCATTCCTAGTTATTCATATTTTTTTTCTTTCTAACATGTTGTATCTGTAAATGTTGATATTAATATAAAGGGTAGTCCACATTTCATTTGATGTGTCAGGAAATGCATCTTCAAAAGTTGTGCATATATCTTTTAAAGAAGTGACTGTAATATATTAAATATTACAGAGTCTTTGTACGATAGGTTTAGATTTACACTGAATGTTTGTTCGTTCAATTTACTTGAATTTTAAAGTATGATATGAATCAAAGCATATTAGTCGATTCCGAATTTAGATAATTTCTTTTACATCTTGGTAACTATTTGATTTTGTTCTAACTTTAATGATATTTTGTATAAAATTAAATTATTTATAAATAAATAAGTATAACGTATGGTCATTTTCATTCATTGAAGTGCACATTTTATAATTTGAAATATTTATAAATGCTTTACCTGTCGAAAAATGGAGTACTAAGCAATTGTATTGAGCTATCGAGAGTGAAATTGATGAGAAAACGTGTTACAAGTATTGCCAAAATTGTAATGCTTCATAAATTTAGTACATGACGAGTAACTGATTTTCACTTAGGATAGAGGGGTATTATTCTGACAATTTTATACATTGACAATCAGTTATTTCCACTTTAATATAGTATTAAAATATTTCAAAGTTATTTGTTGAACTTATGTGGACACAAACATTTGAAAAATTAAATTGTTTTCCTTCTGAACTTAGATGTAACTTCATTATCTGTGCACTATTTCTAGAATTCAGTGGAAAATATAGTTATTCAAATTATCGTTTACCATGATATCGTTGCATTCCTTGACGAAGGACATGATGAGGGAGAAGAGCCCAAATTAATTGCTGATTTACCTTTGAAAATATATTTTATTACATTGTAGCGAATATTTTTGTCAATAATCCTTGCAAAAAACGCTAATTTTCTTTCTGTATTCAAAATTCAAGTAGTACATGGCTTAGGGTAGGGATCACAGAATTTTTGAAAACGTGCACAGAATTCATTTCTCACAATACCACACAGTTTTAACTGTTTTTGACGTAAAATAAATAAATAATAAAATATGCCAATGAAATTCGTAATGGCATTGGTTAGCGTTCGTAACTTTGCAACCTCACGTGACCTACCATGAGTTATCGATCGCTCTGGGAATAGCATCAAATTGCATTATTGTAATTCATTCACGGATTTACAAACCCAGAGTGAAATTGATAATACATTTTACTAAACGTTAATGAGAAACATTTTATCTTGTGAATATAAACACTACATTGAATGCAATGCGAGCAGAGATTTTTCATTTTCGAGGTCAGTGAAAATATAGAAAATAAATAATATTTTCCTTCAAGACACTTACTTTAGGTTTATAGATTTAAATAATTACAGTTATGGTGCAACTGTAGAAATGTGTTTCAAGACTAATTATTTCGGAGACTATTGTACCTCCATTCAATAAAAAAATAAATAAGACATTCTAACAAAACATTTATATATATATATAATATATATATATATATATATATATATATATATATATATATATATATATATATATATACCCAGTGAAGATAAGAACAATAGCATTCCAATACGAATAGTCAAAAAAAGGTAGATATCTCTAACCACATATAGTTGAAGTATCTACATATTACACCCAGATTCGTATAACATTCATTTAAGAATGAGCTAAGCATAATTCAATCTGGAATTAAAAATTTACATTCAACATACGATAATGTTACATAATTTATAATTACTATTAACAACCAACTCAATATTCAGATGATTTCCGCGGCATATTATGCCGCCAAAATTTGAAATGACTTAAAAAAAAGATTTGAATATTTTACTATCAAGAAACGAAATAACGTATGTCATTGATAGTAGATCAATATTTCTTACACCCTTGTCAGAATTAAAATGAAAAGACGTAATGACAATTGTTGGAAATAATATTTTGAAGAAGAAAATTGAGAGAACAAAATGTCCGAAACATGACACAAGAAATTAAAAGCAGTGGTGCTGCAGAATGACACGGACATTCTCATCACATTGACAGTGAAGAGCCCTTTCGAGATCCTCGAAAATCGCGTAGAACTATCTTGGTACTGTATCTTTATACACACATGAAATCCCATGGCACCATATCAGTGCTTGAACCATTGGGAAAGGGTGTAGTTCAATCTCATTGACATCACAGACATTGCACAGATAAATCACACTCAGTCGTCTGGCAGTACAAAATATTATAGAAGGATGAGGGTGTTGATGAAATACACGAGAAAAGGGAATGACCCCGACGCTACAAGCTAAAGTAAACATTAATGTTTTGGGCAGGTTTCAGAGCCACGGCCTATGCGTTTACGTACATTTACTCATCTGTCCCAAGCCTATCTCACAAGAACGAATCTCCTTACCACACTATTTGTAAAGGTTATTCGTTTATGTAACAAGAATAATTTTGTAAATCTAATCATGAGATTCAAACTGAACTGATTGATGCTTACGCAGCCTTTAATGTTCCTTCATATGTTGAATCCATGATTGTGAATGATTTTTACACTATTCGTTTTCAAAGCAACAATCCAAAGAAAATATTTTAGCATTAAAACCTATCAACATCGCATTCAGTAATGAATAATTTCTTCAAAGTTAACAAACTTTTACACGAAATGCTATAGATCATAATATTTGCACCACAAATCTGCTAACAGTATGATTTAGTTTATTGTAATGTATCATTTATACTAGGAAAATTTGTATTTTCTCAATATTTCAAACTACTAATAGTAAAATTTAAATAATATTTTAATATCATTGAAAATTAAAATCTATCTCTGTAGGAACATTTTAATCGAAAACTTTGGAGATGTTTTTGATAAAATGTTTGATCTCTTCCCAAAATGTGCATTTTTGAGACTATTTTCACAGAAAACTTTTGAGATATCGAGAAACTTCATTAGGAATCATTTGAAGGTCTTGCACCCACAAATGCAGTAAAGTATAAACTAGAGAATGGCACATAATGCCTCGTGTTAGACAGTTTCGTATTCTCTTGCCAACTGCCATCTATCGGCCTCTAAATGACCCATTAGGACCGCCGCGGAGCCTACCGTTCCTCTAAGAACATTCCTAGCTCAGGGTACCTTCGCGCTCCCCGTATACGCGTAGAGCAATCTAGGACATGCACTAATTATATATTCGCTCATGGTATCCCTGGTCACGTATTGGTGCTTATACTGTTATTCTATTAGTAGGGAACCAGTTCCTCGATTACACACAAGTTGTACACACAGTTGCCTGTGAAGCCTATAGATTAAGGAAGAATTAGGTGTGAATACACGAGGGACTCGGAATGCCTCTCAAGTCACGAACACAAGTAAAAGCATTCATGCCTGGCGCAGATTTTAAAACCACAACCTTAATGTTCATATTGTTGGGTTCAGCTACTCCGAGGTTCTGTCGAAAGACGCCAAAAATTTGACTGTATGTAAACGTGTACATGTTTACGTACAAAAAACGTGAAAAACGTTCATGTTTTATAGAAAACACTATGTAATATGTAAACTTTTACGGTTATACAACCATAACTTGATAAAACTAACAATTTAGCTAAAACTGATATTTTAATGGATACTTGGTCTATAATGTGCTTTGTAACATCCCAATAACTTAGACACATTTCCTATCCAATATAACATCCTTTTCAACAATGAAAAGAATGTTATATTAGCTTCAACATTTTCAACATCGTACTCAGGAATTAACAATGTTGTCGGAATTAATTAACGCTTCAAAAACTGTAGATCATATTTACCGCTACATCAAATAACACAATTGCTTTATTCACATTCGCATATCGCGTTCGTCGTTCGGCAGCGGTGGTGTGCGGAGGTGCCCAGCGCCGCTGTGCTTGCTAGCGCTCAGTTCCGACTTGTTTCGTCTACCAAGGAACTTGTGCCTAGTGTTTGTGCTCCCTCAGTGCGTAGTAACAAAGACTGGTGTTCGCAGTGAACGTTCCACGCAAACGAGTGACCAGTCTATGTCATGCGACACAGACTCATCAACAGGGCATGCTATTAGTCAAGCCCTGCTAACGCCTCCCAATAGTGACATCAACACCTTCATCAACAGTGATGAAAATTCGACGCCGCAAGTTCCGCCATCAGGGGAAGCCATGGACGTAGTACCCGGCATGGCCCCGCCCCTGACCAGCACTTAAGGAGGCTCGGAGGCTACCCAGTCTACAGGAGCTACTAGCAGCACGGAGCAACAACCTCCAATGTCAGGTGCAGTGAGAAAAGGTCAGTCGGTGAACTTGATGACTTTCATAATAAAAAAAGAAGTGCGAAATCCAGCAATTACAGTGATCCATCATTCCATGATAGTGACCTACAATATAATGTGCCAGTAGATTGTTATCATTTCGTCTGCTTTCTAGTAAGGACCACATGCCGCGGACACAAGGTTTGAGTGTGTCCAGTGAGTTGAGTCCAGTGTGTTGAGTGTGGCCAGTGTCGAGCTGTGTTTTCACTCTACTCTCGCGGTCTTCCAGTCTGACAGTGTGTTACGTACTAACAGTGCTTCTTAATTAGTGCAGTACTTTCTATAGTGATTTAATCATAATTCTTTTCTTCAAGTGTTAGTACCTAAAACATAAACAGTGAAGTCACTTCGGCAGGCCTTGGCCTCGGCCAAGCCATAGCAAAATCAATGGCACTTCTCTACAACTCAGAGAGCGCCATGGAGGTAAACTCCACTCATCAACTTCAAAACCTACCCCCCGGCATCGACAGCATGGGACTTCAACACTATAACAGCCATCTCAACGTGCAGTTTCACGGCGGCAGCATAGTCGGTACAAACGTTTCATACCTTGACTTGGCCACAGGTGACCCCCATCAGGTTAGTAACCAACCTCCATGCAATGGCGCAGTGAACGTGTCTCCCAGTGAAAGTGAATTTGTGTTTGTAAACGGAAACTTCGGTAAAAGAGGCCATGCAGACAGTAACCAAACAGAACAACCTCTTAAAAAGCCCACCAAAGACGCTGATTACCAATATTCAGTACCAGTTGACAACCCATTCGGACCCCTCGAAAATCTGGAGGACCATGACAATAGGTTTTCGTTTGTCGACGCTAACCACCCGGAAACCTCGGAAAATGTGAAAATCCTCCCAATTTATGTGAAATTCGTCTCAAATGTAGCTGAGTTTAATAGGGAAATAAAAAATAACGTAACTCCACAATTCACCTCTGATTACAACGACAACAAACTTAAAATTAAGTTTACAACCGTTGCAGACTTTAGAACAGCCATAAAATACCTCATCAAAACAAAAAGGAACTTTCATTCATACAAAGATCCGGGGAACAAGAAATTCTCGGTAATATTCAAGAACGTGCATGTATCTATTACCCAAGAGGCACTATATCAAGACCTCAAATCACAACACCCCTCCCTGTTAAGTGTCACCAGACTATACAAAAACAATTGTGCAATACCGGTGATTGCCGAGGAATTCAGCGGCTCTCAGAACTTAGAATCTATTCTACAAACCAAACAAATCTGTAACCTGTGCGTAAAGCCGGAAAAAAGGAACAAAACTAAGGGCCCGATTCAATGCCTGCGTTGCCTTGATTTCGGACACACAAAAAATAATTGTAATCACGAACTAGCTTGCATTTACTGTGCAGAAGGTCATTATTCAGTTAATTGTCCGAATAAGGAAAATGCTCATAAATGCAAACTGTGTAAGGGCGCTCATCGGGCCGACCTACGTACTCCAGAATGTTCTTACTACAAGAACTTAATAGAGACGGCAACCAAAAGCCGTCAAGCCAGAACAAAAAAAAATAGTGAAACCAATGATCCTCCTCCCACACTCTCAAACCAAGGCTTTCCATCTCTCCCTCTCACAGGAAATATTGCACACTTCAACCCCGCCCCTCCTAATCCCAACAATAGATATACCTCTGCTCGAGAAAATAATGGAAACACACGTAGATCTCCCACCCCCAACACTGCAAATTCAAACAGTCACAACTCCCCTCTCATCAATTCAATTGTAAATTCCATCTCTAGCTTTATTATTAACTTACTAAATTCAATCATCCCCTCTTTAATCAGTAATATTCAAAATTCAATTTCGTCAGCGTTGATCAATAACTTTGGTAATGCACCAGCACAACAATAACTTTGTCCTCATGAATTGGAATGCCAATGGAATCTCAAACAAGAAAACTGAACTATTCTATTTCTTAAGAGCCAACAATGTAAAAATAGCAGCAATCACCGAAACGCATCTAAATCCTAAAGACAGCTTTAAAATATCCGGATACAGCACACAAAGACAGGATAGACTGTCAACTACAGGCGGAGGTGTACTACTCCTAATACATAATTCGATCCCATACATCTAAACGAACCTGCCTCCTAGTCCAGATCTCGAGTGCACAGCGATAAACCTACCAATAAACAATCAAATTCACACTCTAATATCTCTATATAAGCCACCTAAAATAAAGCTTCATACAACAAATTTCATCGGTTTATTTAACCAATCAGTCCCCACTATTATATTAGGTGACTTCAACGCTAAAAACACATCCTGGGGCTGTAGAACTTCCAATCCAGCCGGTAGGTTTCTTCAAAAAACCATCTCGGATCTTAATTTGCAAATAATAGCACCAGTCGAAGCAACACACATCCCGAAGGACATAAATAAGCTTCCGGATATCCTCGACATAGCAATATGCAACTCTCAAATTAAATTTTTCACAAACACGCTTTGGGAACTCGACTCGGACCATCTCCCCGTAATAATCTCGACACAGCAACTCCCAGCTTCTCACTCACCCTCACATACTTTAAAGCTCACCCTCACATACATTGATATACAAAACATATCAATTGGAAAACCTTCAAAACCATACTAAGCAATTCTACGCCAAAATTTAAAACTCTAAACAAAAAAATAGAAATAGAACAATCGATAATCGTTCTAAACAACTTAATTTCAAACACAATCAGTTCAATAATAAAAGAAAACCCGCCGGCTACATACAAAAAACCTCGCAACGATCTACCGAAATCCATTTTAAACATAATCGAAACAAGAAACAGAACCAGAAGACTTTGGATTAAAACCAAAAGTCCCTTAATTAAAAAAGAACTAAATACATTAACGAATATATCCAAAAAAGCTATTAAGAACTATTATCACACTTCTTACGATAACATGATCCAATCGTTAAACACTCATAATAATTCACTCTGGCAATTTACCAAACGAATTCTAAAGAAACGAACAATCATACCTCCATTAAATTCGCCTACAGGCAAGTGCTACGTCCCGTTAGCAAAAGCCGAAATATTAGCAGATCACTTTGCTCAATCGTTCTCACCGCACTCGGCTCTCAATCAGCTCGACCACAACTCTTATAAAACAATCAGCCCTCGCACCCAATTTTAATGTTCCGAACAGAATCAAATTTTCCACCCCTCAAGAAATCTAGGCCCTGATTAGGTTGCTACCAAATAAAAAGGCCCCGGGACAAAATTTCTAACATCATCCTCAAAAATTTCCCAGAAAACACTACAGCTTTCTTAAACAATATTTACAATTCAATTTTCAGATTAGGCTACTATCCACTAAACTGAAAGTACTCTATCATCATTCCGATACCCAAACCCAACAAAAATCTTAACAACCCGGAAAGCTACAGACCGATCAGTCTCCTACCCACACTAGCTAAATTACTAGATAAAATTATCCTTAAAAGATTAAAACATTACACTAATAACACTAAGGCTATTCCCCTCCATCAATTTGGATTCACCAATTCCATCTCAACCTCGCATCAATTACTAAGGATCAATGAATACATCCAAGAAGCCTTCCAGAAAAAGCACCACACAATCGTCACATGTCTAGATCTAACCCAGGCCTTCGACAGAGTCTGGCACATTGGTCTCATTCACAAATTAAAATCTATACGCACCCCGGTATATCTACTCAACACAATAACTAGTTTTCTATCAGACAGAACCTTTGCGGTTACAATAGACAATCACACATCAAACCCCAGAAATATACAAGCAGGCCTCCCCCAAGGTTCTCCGTTATCTCCCATCCTTTTTAATATCTACGTAGCTGACATCCCAGTAGCACCCAACACCAACATCGGGCAATTCGCAGATGACACCATCATATACGGGTCCAGTTATTCATGCAACATCATAAGAAATAAGATTCAAAGACACCTTGACAAAATAGATGATTGGGCTTCAAAATGGAAACTCAAACTCAATGCCGTAAAATCTAACGCAAAAATTTTCACACTCAGACAAATGTTCACCCCTCCCCCCCTGCAAATTAATAACTCACCAATTCCCTGGACGCCACGTAATCAAAACATCAAATATCTAGGATTAAATCTGGATACTAAGCTCCTCTGGAAAGACCATATTAATGCAAAAACACACCAAGCAAAAGTAAAGATCCTTCAACTAAAACCACTCATTAATCACAAAAGCAAACTCTCTCTAAACAACGCAATAGCCCTGTACAAAAATTACATACGACCTATTATGACCTATGCGTGTCCCATCTGGTTAAATGCCTCAAGAACCAATTTAAACAAAATCCAAATAGTTCAAAATAAATACCTCAGAGCAATCACTCAAGCCCCTTGGTTCGTTTCAAATCTTCAGTTGCACAAAGAACTAAATATTCCGTACATCATCCCGTTCATTACCAAGATCTCCAGAAAATTCTACTCATACATCAACCAAAACGACCACCTATCCCATTTCAACCTCGCTCAAATCCCAGATTCCCGTACTAGAATTAAAAATAGGTTCCCAATTCAAGCTTTCTTGAACATGCAGTCAGAGTTTGATAATAAGTAAGGAGCTTCATGAGCTCCCTTATCCTAAGTAGTTAGTTTTAGAATTAAGTTAATTTTTAAGGTTAGTTTAAGTCACCAAAATACATATGTAAAAGTACTATGGTACTGATCTATGTAAATTCAAGACCAATAAAAAGAAAATGAAAAAAAAAAACAAGGTTTGAGTATCTAAAAAATCACCAACAAGATCAGATTAGTGCATCAAATAGAATCCCACCAATATTTGTAGCCCGCATCGAACAAGTTAATAACTTAGTCAAGGAACTAAAAATTAATGTAACCTTAAATTTCGTAGCAGACTTCAACAATAACAAAGTTAAAATCAGTGCCAATACATCTACAGACTTTCGTTGCATAACGAAATATTGAATACAAACTCAGAGAAGTTTTCACTCATTTGAAGATCAATCTAACAAAAAATATTCAGTTGTATTTAGAAACGCTCATCAGTCAATTACGGGACTCAAAATCTTCTCAGATTTCAACCAGCGTCACCAATCAATCACTAAAGTTACAAGACTACTAAAAGACAATAATCCAGTTCCTCTGGTGACAGCCGATTGTAACGGAGAGGAACCAATAGAAACTATCTTATCTTCATTGAGAAAATTTTGCTGTTGGGTGATCTTAATTAAAATCACATAAGCTGGGGATGTCAAAATAATCACAACGGGAAAGTTCTAGCTCAACTAATAAACATTTCAATCCTTAGAATACGCACCCGCTCGGAGCCAACATACCACCATCAGGATCGAACTCGAAAATCGGATATCAATGACATAAATAATATCACAAATTCTAATATTAAATTATACTCTACACCTACTTTCGAACTTGACTCTGAATATATCCCGGTAATATCCCGGTACACACCAACTTATACCGCAACACGCCCCCGCCCCTAAACCAAACTCAATAAAAATTAATTGGCACATATTTCAAGAAACTAATAAATTCCTTACCCAAAATTTTAAAAAATATTAAAAATCTACTCACCCAAATCAAATACAACCACACATTAAATACTACCCAAAGAAATATTAAAAGCAATTTCGATAAGAAATAAAACTAGAGGACTTTGGTATCGATTAAAAGCCCCTGAAGTTAAGAGGGAACTAAACCTATTAACAAATATCGTAAAAAGACTAACTTCAATAACCAAAAGTATCATAACTCCAGTCGCTCAGGGGAAGTAATAACACTATGTGGCAATCCACACGAAAAATACTCAAGAAGGAAAACACGGTACCTCCTATAAACTCAACAACAGATAAAGCGTATACATCTTACCAAAAGTCAGAAAAACTAGCGAACTCTTTCGCTTCAACTTTCACTGTCACACTAATTTTCATCCCGGACACATCACTATAACCAAATCAGCATCAGAACAAGAATATGGACCTCACCAAAAAATACACTACACATCACCCTCTGAAATTAAAAAAATATTAATAAACTGCCACTTAAAAAATCACCCGGACACGACAATATAAGTAATATCGTATTAAAACACTTACCTGCACCAGCAACAGCTGCCCTTACAAACATCTATAAATCGTGTCTCAGAACAAATTACTTTCCGCATACCTAGAAACGTGCCATCATTATTCCCATTTGTAAACCTAATAAAAATTGTGCAAACGTTGACAGTTATCGTCCGATCAGTTTTACTTAAAAGATTAAACAACCACCTACACATAACGAAAATAATTCGTAAAGAACACTTTAGATTTACCGAAAAACTGTCTATTCAACACCAGTTACTAAGAATATCGGAACATATATACACAGCATTTCAGAAAAAACATCACACAATAGGCGTATTTATCGATATCACTTAGCCGTTTTATCGGACATGGCACCAATGTACAAGATCCAAAAAATTGGCACCCATATTACATAAAATCAATTATCAATAGCTTTCTCAACAAGAGAACTTTTTCACTTCACGTAAATGATCATCATTTCAACCCTAGACTAATTAACGGAGGGCTCCCCCAAGGCTCACAACTTTCACCCACAATATTCAACTTATATGTTGCAGATCTTCCTAAATTAACGAACATTCACATAGCCCAATTTGCGGACGGTACAGCAATATTCTCTTCTTAACTCTATCATTGACATCAGAAATAGAACACAAGTACAGCTCAACTTACTCGATACCTGGGCTTCCGAACTTAAAATCCAACTGAATCCATCCAAAACCGCAGCAAAAATATTTACACTAAGACCCTATACCTTCCCCACCCCTAACAATAAATAACAATAGAATAAACTGGTAACCACCTAACAAACCTATTAAATGCCTCGGATTAAACATTGATACTAAAGTGAATGGGAAACAGCACATAGAAGAAAAAATAAAACAAGCTAAAATAAAACTACTGCAAATAAAACCTTTAATCTATAGAAACAGCTCACTACCATATCATTCCTCAATCGCAATATACAAAACCATTCTAAGACCGTTACTGCTGTATGCTTGTCCCATCTGGTTAAATTCCGCAAAAAACAATTTAAAAAAATTACAAATCATTCAGAACCAATTTCTCAGAACAATAACCAACGCACCGTGGTTTGTCACCAATAATCAGCTTCATAAAGAACTCACCTTAAAACACATTGAATATCATATCACATACTTAGTCACCAACTTTTAATATTATTTACCTCAAATCCCTTCCCTTGCAACCTTTAGACTCGCAAAAAATCCGAACCATACCAGAATAAAAAACAAATATCCCTACAATATATTCCTCAAAACCTTCTCCGAATTTGAACCTGAATAAAGGACCAAATAGTGCATCTTCAAACTTATGTTAGATTTATGTCTTAGAAATAAGTTTTAAATATAAGTTAGCACGTAAACCAATCAAACATATGTAAAGTTTAGACTAAAACTGACCTATGTACAACCAACAAAATCAATAAAAAAACAAACATTCACTATACCTAATATTTATAGTGAGGAAATAGTGAAGAATTAGAAACACGTAATTTTTTTACATATCTCAATTTTTTGGTCTCTTAAGAGAAGTATTAAAGTGAGACTATTAAGCAATTATAGAGATATAAACCTAGTTCTACATGTAAAATTTAATTGAAGACTTCAGAGACTTTTTTGGTAAAATTGCGTTTCTGCGTTTCCGAAAATACAAATTTGATATTTTTGCAGAATACTTTATGAGTTTCTGTGGAACGTCATAAAAATCATTTGAAGCACTTACACCCACAAATTTAGTCATGTATAAAACACCCGTAATATAAATAGTTAAATATAATATATAAATAGTTAAATAGTAATATAAATATATAAGTAATATGTTAAACATTTTTACATGAGAGATATTTTTAAAAGTGTGAAGAATACATCAAAATGACGTTTATATTTAGATACTATTATTCCAAGAAGTTTTTACAAAATTGGAGTTTTTTTAAGAAAATGCCGTTTGAGCGTACTTCTAAAACGTCATAAGACTTTAGAAGCACTTGCCGGAGTAAAGATAATAATGTACAAAGAAAGCCCGTAATGTCAATATTAATGAGGTGAGAGCCATTTAAACTAGATGTGCTAAAGAATGGCACAGACTTTCTCGTACCAATTTTTTCTACTTTCCTTGGTGTGGCCTTGCTTTAAGGTCTTGCTCCATTCTCTGGCCAGCTGCCATCTATCGTTGCGGAAAGTACATTTTTTGACAATTTCTCAACACTATGCTTAACAAGTAGTTTAAATTACTTCAAGAATATTAAAGAAGAGTCAAAACTCGTTCTAAATATAAGTTTTCATTGAGAAATTTATAGCTGTTTTTGAGAAAATGGCGATTACGCTTTACTGTAAATGCGAAATTTGAAGCACTTTTTCTCGGAAATTTATTGAGTTTTCGAAGAAGTTAATATGAAGTCATTTGAAGCACTTCTACTCACAAATGCAATAATGCATACAAATGGAAATGCAAATACTAACGGCGTGAGAAGTATTTCAAAAAATTATATTTGTGTAATTTTTGAAAAAACAAAAGAAAAACCCAAAACGAAATTTACGTCATATAAAACATTACAATTAGCATTATACATTAGAAAAATTTGAAGAAAAAATTGGAGCCATTTTTAAGAAAATGGGGTTTATGTGGTTCTGAAAATGCGAAAGTTTGAGCTCCTTTTTATAGAAAACTGTTTTATGAAGTGTCCAAGTTACAAACACAAAGGTTCAATAAACAATTTATTGCCAAAAACCAAGTACAAAGCTATAGTGCCGGATATCCTGAAGAATTGGTACAGGGACGAAGCC
The DNA here is from genome assembly GCA_011170035.1 of Teleogryllus occipitalis. Lineage (NCBI taxonomy): Eukaryota > Metazoa > Arthropoda > Insecta > Orthoptera > Gryllidae > Teleogryllus > Teleogryllus occipitalis. The sequence goes on along the minus strand of BLKR01000046.1, from coordinate 652,916 downwards.
GTGTTGTCGTAAGTTCAGAAGATGTACCAAGGTATGCCGAGTCCACCAAGTAACCAGAAAGAAGAGTCCGTTGTCGTAGCGCTGTTGTCGTAGCCTATCGCACTTCACCGTAACCACCACTTAAACACTGTCTCGACGCACTTTCACCGCTGCTCGCTCGCTCACTCACTGACTTTGCCTCAGCTCCGCGTCGAGGTTTTATAGCCCCCCCGGGCCGTAGGCCCGCCGACTGGCTGTGTAAAAGGGGCGGGGTCGAATCTTGCCCCGCTCGCTCAGGCGTGGCGGCCGCACTCAGCCGAGCACCGCTGGCCCGCGCTTGTTGCTGGCCGCTGCCGCCAGGGGCGGTAACGCCCCCCTGACGTGCTCCTGTGGCGGCACATTCAATCATGTGCGGCCGGTCACGACACCCTCCGCGCCCAATTGCGTCGTATACGGCGCAAAACGCACCCTCCTGGTGCTCCTCCGGGGGCGCAACTGCGCCCTGGGTGTCTCCACTGCGCCTTCTCCTCCTGGCTCGCTGACCTCCTCTGGTGGGGGTTCTGCTGTGTCCTGGCCGCTGGTCCCTGCGGCGGCTGTCTCCTGCGGGATGTAAATGGTTTCCCTCATCACTTTCTTATAGAACTCTTGTTGTGATACCTTGGGGAGTGAATCCACCCTGCTGGGGTTTACCCGGGGTCTCAACTGCCCCTGGTGGCGTGTCACTACCCTACCCTCTGTGCGGACTAGGTATGTCCTGTTCCCTTTTGCTGCCGTTACTATGCCCGGAAGCCAAGCTGGGCATTTTTTAAAAGAGGTACAATATACCATATCACCCACCTGGAATCTTGGTTGCGTTCCCACCGACCTGTAAGGATCCACCGGGCTAAGCAGTGACAACAACGTTCTCGGTTGTCTCCCGTGAAGTACCTCGGCAGGGCTCCTGCCGTCCGCGCCTGGCAAGGTGCGGAAGGTGACCAAGACCCGCAGCAGCGCTCTGGACCTGTGCGTACCTGCTGCGCGCGCTTTCGACATGGCTGTCTTGAACGTTCTCACGAACCTCTCCGCTTCCCCGTTCGATTGCGGGTGAAACGGCGGTGCACAGACATGCTGGATCCCATTGCTTGCGCAGAAATTCGCAAACTCTTGGGATGTGAATTGGGTTCCGTTGTCTGACACCAACGTGACCGGTAGCCCCTCGGTCACAAAAATTCTCTCTAGCGCATTGATGGTCTGAGTCGACGTGGTGTTAGCCATTTCCACCACGTATGGGTAATTAGACTTGGCGTCTACTACGACCAACCACATCTTGTCCCAAAATGGGCCCGCGAAGTCTATGTGTACCCGTTCCCACGGCTCACTAGGCTCAGGCCAGGGAACCAAATCCTTCCTAGGTGCGCTCTGATTTAACTGGCAGTCCTCACATCTCTTGAGCAACTGTACGATGTCCGAGTTCATCCCCTCCCAGAAGCAGTGACGACGCGCCAGCTGCTTCGTGCGGACCACCCCCCAGTGTCCCTCATGGAGGAGGTCCAATACGGTCTTCCTTAGTACCTTCGGGATGACGACTCTCGTAAATTCTTCTCCGGCTAAGAGCAACACTCCTGCCTTGCAAGTTAACCTGTCTTTCTTGTTATACCAGGATGCATTGCTCCTCAAGCACCTAAGTGGCCAGCCTTCCCTAACATAATTCCTCACTGCCCGCAGCTCTGGATCCTTATCCGTCTCCTGCGCGATTCTTCTGGCTCCCAATGGGAACTCCGACAGTACCAGGCATTCTTCCGTATCAATCTGGAGGCACTCTTCCTCCAGCTTGTCGAACTCCAGGTCCGGACCTCCTGGCAACCTGGATAAAGCGTCCGCATTGGCGTGCTGCGTTGTGCTCCTGAAGTGGATCTGGTAATTGTAGTCTGACAAGAATAGCGCCCACCTTTGCAGTTTCTTCGCTGTGCTCTCCGGGATCCGTTTTCCAGGGTGAAATAGTTGCACTAGCGGCTTGTGATCAGTAATTATATGGAACTTACTGCCATATAAATAATCGTTGAACTTTCTCACCGCGAAGATTATTCCTAACGCCTCCTTTTCAATTTGCGAATAATTTCTTTGATGTTTGTTGAGGGATTTTGACGCAAACGCAATAGGCCTCTCCACCCCATTGCTGTCCTTCTGCGATAACACCGCCCCAAGACCATACTCAGAGGCGTCCGCTGCTACCGTGGTGAGCCTACCCGGCACAAAATGATTTAACTTAACTGTTTTGACTAGTTCTTCCTTCAACCGGCTCAGAGCTCTTTCGCAGTCTTGGGACCATACGAATTTCACTCCTTTCTTCCTCAGCTTGTTTAGTGGAGCTGCGATAGTAGAAAAATTCCTAATGAACTTGTTATAATAGTTCACTTTTCCCAATAATGCTTGCAGCTGCTTCACGTCTGCTGGCGGTGGCAGTCGTAGGATGGCTTCTACGTGCTGGCTAGTGGGTGAAATGCCGGTGCTATCCAGCACGTGCCCCAAGAACACTACCTGGTCCTTAAAGAATTCACACTTGACCTTGTTCACCCTCAAACCATTGTCCTGGAGCACCTTAAATAAACTCTTCAAGTTTTCCTCGTGTTCCTTTTCCGTGCTCCCCGTGACTATGATATCGTCCAGGTAGTTACAACAGCCCTTCAGCTCTGCTGTCAACTGTTCTAGACAGCGCTGGAACAGTGCGGCTGCGGAATTCACGCCGAATGGCAGCCTGTTATATCTGAAGAGTCCTAACGGGGTGTTAATCACCAAAACTTCCTTGGCTTCCTGGTCGAGTGGCAGCTGTAGGTATGCGTCCCGTAAGTCAATTTTTGAGAATTGTCGTCCACCAGACAATTTATAGAACAGATCTTCCGGCTTCGGGATTGGATATTGCTCTACTTCTACCTGTTGGTTCACAGTACTCTTGAAATCACCGCACAATCTAATCGAACCATTGGCTTTCTTTACCACGACCAACGGCGTGGCCCACTGGCTTGTTGATACTGGAGTGATAACACCGTCCGCCTGCAGCCGTCTCAGCTCTTCGGCTACTTTTTCCCTGAGGGCCCACGGGACTGGTCTTGCTTTGAAAAAGCGTGGCTTGTGCCCTCCTTCAACTGGATGCTTGCTCGGAAGTGTTTACATTCCCCGAGCCCGGGAGAGAACACTTCTGGAAACTCTTGTTCTAGCTTCCCGACGACCTGTGTTTCTTCGTTCTTCGCGACCTGGTTCACTGAGTCAATTACTCCAAACCCGAGTTTATCAAAGGAGTCGAGGCCCAAAATGTTCGTCACGTCGTAGCGGTCCACCACGATCACTTCAATATCAGCCTGCTTCTTCTTGTAAGCTGCCCTTAGCGACACTTTCCCCAACACCTTAATTGGGGTCCTGCCGAAAGCGTACAAGCCTTTCTGCACCCTCTGACACCTGGGTGACCCTAACCGCTGGTAGGTTTCTAAATTGATGAGTGTTACCGCGGCCCCTGTATCTAGCAGGAAACTCACCGGCACTTTTCCCAACTCAATTTTGACCATTAGTTTATCTTGCTTGCTGGTATCGAGCACTTGACTGATCATATCGATTTCCATGTCTTGCTCTTGTTTCTTGTACCGCTCCACGTGCCTCTTTTTTCCGCATACTTCCCTAATGTGGCCCACTTTCTTGCACCAAAAGCACTGCGCGTTTCTGAACCTACAATGTTCTCTTGCATGTAACCTCTCACAGTTTTTACACGACTTCTTTCTTTGCACATTCTCACTGTCACTTCCACTGCCACTGGCTCTCTTGAACACTGGTTTGCCGCTGGGTCGGGGGTTACGCCTCCACTCACAGTGGTTGCCGCCTTTGTTGCGGTAACCTTTCCCGGCACTGTCACTATACTCACTGGAGTCACTGTCGGTCTCGTATTCTTTTGCCGTCTTTCCGCTGCGTACCGACCCACTGTTTTTGATGTGGTGCAAGTGCGATTCTGCTGCGATCTGGCGAGCTGTCTCACAAGTCATCTCGTACGTCTTACATAGGTTGTGTATTTCCTCTAATGAAGGGTTATCACTTTGTAAGGCTTGAAACCTAATTTTCTCTTCCGGTGTGTGTAGCACTACCATGTCCCTTATTAAAGTCTCCGCGTATGACACTTCCTTATCTGATGGCGGGCACTTGAACTGACAATGCCGCGCCAGCCCGGCTAGCTCTGTAATCCACTCACTGTGTGTTTGCCCCTCACTTTTTCTGCACTGAAAAAATTTGAACCTAGCTGCTACCACATGAGGCACTTTGTTGAAGTAATTGTTGAGCTTCTCTAGCATTTCTGCCCATTTGACACTCGATATTTCTCTCTCTGGGAACAGTTTTTTCACTAGGTTGGTCACCTTGTTACCTACGCAGCTCAAAAAGAACGCCTTTTTCATTTTTGCGTCTCCTACCTTGTAACACAGTAGGTGCTGCTCCAACCTGTGTATGTACTCGGCCCATTCCTCTGCGTCCGGCCGGAAACCAGGGAACTGTGGAGGGGAGCGGGCACTGACCGCCTCCAACAATGCCGCCATCTGCCTATCAGCCTGTTGTTGCTGCTGCTGCATCTGCTGTTGTTGTAGCTCGAGCTGCTTCTGCTGTTGTTGCATCTGTTGTTGCTGTTGCTGCTGCATCTGCTGTTGTTGCAACTCGAGCTGCTTCTGCTGTTGTTGTATCTGTGCTTCCGCCAGCTGCCGCTGCTGCTGCATCTGTTGTTGCTGTTGCTGCATCTGTTGCTGCATCAGCGTAATTAAAGTTGTTATTTGTTCGGACTCCATGTCGTTGTTTTCTCCTCGTCGCCAATTTGAAGTGTCCAAGTTACAAACACAAAGGTTCAATAAACAATTTATTGCCAAAAACCAAGTACAAAGCTATAGTGCCGGATATCCTGAAGAATTGGTACAGGGACGAAGCCGTGTTGTCGTAAGTCCAGAAGATGTACCAAGGTATGCCGAGTCCACCAAGTAACCAGAAAGAAGAGTCCGTTGTCGTAGCGCTGTTGTCGTAGCCTATCGCACTTCACCGTAACCACCACTTAAACACTGTCTCGACGCACTTTCACCGCTGCTCGCTCGCTCACTCACTGACTTTGCCTCAGCTCCGCGTCGAGGTTTTATAGCCCCCCCGGGCCGTAGGCCCGCCGACTGGCTGTGTAAAAGGGGCGGGGTCGAATCTTGCCCCGCTCGCTCAGGCGTGGCGGCCGCACTCAGCCGAGCACCGCTGGCCCGCGCTTGTTGCTGGCCGCTGCCGCCAGGGGCGGTAACGCCCCCCTGACGTGCTCCTGTGGCGGCACATTCAATCATGTGCGGCCGGTCACGACATTTTATTTTCCAGAAACTTTATTTGACATTATTTAAAGCGAATGTACTCATAAATACGATAACGTAAAGAAATCGCCTCTTATGTAAATATTACAAACGGGAGAGACAAGTCAAACAAATTTCATTTTTCAAATGATTGAACGAACAAAAGAATAGAATAATATGTGGTTTATGCCATCGAATAGGGTGCATTTATTACTAACTCTATAAAAAATGTAAAGAAAAAAATTTGGAGCCGTTTTTGAGAAAATCATGTTTTTGTAAATTTTTAAAATTGAAAGTATTTCACGCACTTTTGCATGAAAACTAACATTTTCAAAAATATTTACCTGACCTTAATGAAAGATATATTTATGGGCAACCAATTTCGTTTGAAAGAAAAAATCTCTATCTTCAATTTTATACTTGTAGGAAGGCACCGAAAACAATTCAAACTTTTGCAATTTTCGAAACTTCAGAGTTAACCGTGAAAATCGGACCTACACCATGTTTATAAGCAAATTTTACTCTATTCTTACAAAAAATTTAAAGAAAAAATCTGGAACCCTTTTTGAGAAAATTTTGAAAATGTCTCGGGGGCTTCATGTAAAGTACCCCCAAATATTAAAGAATGTTTTTAAAAATCTCAATGCTTTCACTACAGCCAGATCGACAGGATTTTGTTAAATTGGGAAAATATTGTACACATACTTTAGGCGCTAGCAGTGTTCAGAGCCGGACGGACAGACTAACGAACAGACGGACGGACGTTGTGAAAAAACGGTACAAGGGGACCACCAAACGTGTATTTCCGTTCAAATTTCGGAATCGATTTTCTGCAGCATTACATAACTTTCTCTATACACTCTATATTACACCGTATATACGTATGTATACGAGAAAGTAACTAGAGGTGCTACAGAATGGCACACACTTTCTCGTAGTAAAGTTTTCTTATTTCCTTGGTGTGGACAGGCTTTACGGACTATTCTCTAGTTAGCTGCCATATATCGTCGCCTAAACTAATTTTTTTGACATTTTCTCAATTTTCCAGTTACCTTATAGTAGAAACGAAATATTTTACGAATATTAAGGAAACGTAAAACCGCTTCCTAATTAGCTATTTTCATCGAAAAATTTGAAGCTGTTTCAAGAAAATGGCCATTGAGCATTACTGTAAATGAGAAATTTGAAGCACTTTCACACGAATCTATTGAGTTCTCGAAAAAGTATTTTAACATCATTTGAAGCACTTTCACTCACAAATATAATAGTGCATACAAATCAATGAAAATGTGCATATTAAGGCGCGAGAGACATTTCAAAGAAATAACATTTGTGTAATTTTTGAAAAAACAAAAGAATACACCAAAATGAACTTTACGTTGTATTAAACAGTGCAATTAGCACTATCCATTAGAAAAAATTGAAGAAAAAATTTGGGGCCATTTTTGAGAAAAAGGCGTTTGAGCGTTTTGAAAATGCCGAATTTTGTGCTAATTTTTACAGAAAACAGTTGAGTTTTCGAGAAACTTTATTTGACATTATTTAAAGCATATGTGCTCGTAAATATAATAATCTGAAGAAATCGCCTTGAATGTATGTTTTACAGACGTGAGAGACAAGTCAAACAAATTTCATTTTTGAAATTTTTGAAAAAACAAGAGACTACAGCAATATGACATTTGTATCACGGCATAAGTTTTTTTTGGCACTAACCTCATCAAAACTTTAGAGAAAAAATTTTGGAGCCATTTTTGGGGAAATCCAGTTTTTGTTATTTATTAAAATTGCAAATATTGCACGCACTATTGAATGAAAATGACCAAAATTTCCAAAAAAATCTACATGAACCAATTGAAAGAACTATTATAGTCGAGAAACAGGAACGAAATTTTTATTATGTAAAAATATAAAATAAATCCCTAAGTTTTGAACACCCTTGTTTAATTTTCAACTTTCAAAATGTTTACCCAACAAGCGAACCTAATATTTAAAAAAGTGGATAATCGACGTTCCTCTCTATTGCCTTATACTCGTTGAAATTTTCAGTCTGTAATATGAAATGTATTGCTGGAGACATGCTGAAATATGCGTAGATATGTGACCTTTCGTTCAGTGAAAATATGTATGTTCTATACCTTGCAACACGGACAAAAAATATGGATTACACTGGTCGACAGAGATTTTGTTAAATCGATAACTGTAGATGTTTCTTATTTACTCTACTTCGCTTAAGTTGAATACAACCACAGAAAGTGCCCAACGAGCTCAGTTTTCGTGTAATCGCATGTGTGCTTAAACTATAGATACATTTCGCAGATGGTCACATGTATTTTATGCTTAAACACGAGTTGATCGCATATTTTTTACAAGACGGAGGTCATCAAGAATGTGTGATATTGTAGATTCCACTCAAGATTCGAAATGTATGACGGACCGGTCAAATCAGTTGAGCAACTCCGGACATTGCGAAGTAAATTGCAGTGACACACGTCAACGGCGCCCCGACTCGACGCTGTGGAACTACGTACTACATGTTGGCGCCCTGCATGCCGAGCGAGAAATGAGTAAAGGAAATATACGAAGTAAAGTAAAGTGCACGAATAATCTATTCGTTGCGTTCTAGTGTTAATTGTACGAACAGATTCCTTGCAATACCGCGGCAGTGTGTAAACCATCCAAACAATTTATGTTATCTGTGTGGTGAGGTAATTTTGAAGAGAGCTTGTGCAGCTCATCACTGTATGTTATTTGTGTTGTGTTTATATACCTTTATCTCTAAAACTATTTTATGAATCTCTTTGAAGTTTTGCACACTATTCTATAGCAATGTTCTTCACACACCGTGTTTTTTCGTAACAATTCAACGTCTTTTACATTGTTTAATAATTTCTTTCCCAACATACTATGTTTTAAAACATTTTTTTGCAAATATACACAATATCCGAGTTTTGAATAATTGAATTCTTATATAAAAAAGTAATCACGGCAAATACATGATACTCAAGTGGTTAAAATTTCATAGAGTTATGTGCAATAATTTCTGAGAAAAAGGTTCATGAAGACAAAAAATAATAGTCTTCAGGAAATGCAGGATTTGTAACAACACACATCTAACACAATTTTGGTGTACGTTATGGCTCATCAGCATCTTCCTTCGCTGAACTTTTCCTCTTTGTGCCCAGAATCTTCCTCGTTTTCAACTTTTTTCTACCTTTTTTCTCCTGGGTCTAAGTAGTAGTGTAGTTTAGTAGTGTTTTGTAGTGATTAAAGGCTACAAAATCATTCACACTATACAAACTACAAGGCACGATAGTCCCTTCTTCCTTCTGTTCTATAGTTCATAGCTATGACTAGAAGTCGTTTCGTTGGCATTCTTGATACATGTTTGTACCATTTGAACTTATTTTGGAGAATGTTTTCGTACAATTCTTTGACTTTTAAAACTTTTCTTATTTCAGAATTCCGTTTCTTGTCGAGTAGGGAACCCCCTAAGTGTGGTTTGGAGAAATTTCATTTCCGCCGTTTGTATTTTATTTTTGATCATTTACGTGTTCACCTATGTTGGCCGTTCACCGTGTTCATCTGGCATACATGAGTGAGGAGACTGCCATTGTCTTGTAAAACTTAAGCCGTATCTCCTTTCGTGTTTGGTTTCTCAGATACTTGTGTATCGTTCCACAAACATTTCTGAATTTTACTAGTTTATCTTCCACGTCATGATCTGTATTACAGGATATATCACAACCTAAGTTCTTGAAGTTGCTAACTTGTTTTGATTGTAGCTTCCTATTGTTATTTTAGATCTTACTGGATATTTTTCTCGAAATGCTATGACTTTTTATTTTTTAGCGGACATTTTAAGTCTATATTCTTCTAGGGTTTTCTTTAAAATAAAAATGGACATTTGGAGATTGTTTTCAGGCTTTTTTATCACCACTATGTCATTTGCACATAAATTTCATATATAAAGTTTCATTCACATAAAACTGAATTATTGTAAAAAGTACCTCTTAATTGCACACCCCTATCAACTTTATTTTTCCCTATTCCTTTTATGTTGCCCAAATATATGTGAAACAGTGTTGGTGATATTGAACAGCCTTGCCTTACTCCTTTATTTGTAACGCCAATTATAATAGGTTCAAAGTTTCCTAATATGATCCATGTTTCTCTGTATACACTCTTATAGCTTCGATAAGGTGTTTTGGGTAACCTCCCCGTTTTAATATTTCCCATGGAAGTATGCGTCGAACATGGTCAAAAGCCTTTTCAAGATCCACAAATGCAAGATGCGTTTCTTTGTAATGTTCTCTTCGCTCATATATCCATCGCTTTAAGGTAAATATTGAATCTGTAGATGAACGGAGTTTTCTGAATCCCGTTTGCTCTTCTGAGAGAAGTGCTTCAGCTTCTGTCTTCAGTCGATGATTCAGAATTCTAGCGTATACTTTGTTGGTAGTGTCTAGCATACGTATTCCTCGATAATTCTGGGTATTAGTTCTATCACAGGGTCTTCTACAGGGACTCCTCTTTTGCCTGTAACCATTCTTGAGGAATGTCAAGCTACTTCACAGGTTCTTGTACAGGGACACCTCTTTCGCCTGTAACCATTCTTGAGGAATGTCAAGCTACCTCCAACACACATTAAACAGCTTTAAAAGGTGTTTATTCAATTCCTGGTCTCCATACTTCAGTAATTCACTGTTGATTCCGTTTGATTTGAGTGCTTTTCTATTTTTTAAATTCTTCCCATGTGATGTGAACTTCTGGATACTTTTCTCTGCGGTTAAATACAGCGTTTTCTTTATCATCGTATCACAAGGATTGATAGTGCTCTGCCCAGTTATCTACTTCTATTCTTTTGACATTTACATCCTATTTTATAGATCTATTTAAGGACTTCACGACTTTGTACGCTAAAGACTACCTTCCGTGTACATCATGTACAATATTTGCAATAAATCTTTCCCAAGATGCATTGTGGGCTTTCTTTATTGCATTTTTTGCTTGATTTCTTGCGATGCTGTACTCTTGTTTATTAACACGTGATGGGTTGCTTGGACATTTATTACAACATTTTTCTTTATTCTAACAAATTCTTCTATTTCTGTCGACCAGATATATAATCTTCTTTTACTTTTCATTTTCTTTTTCATCCTCAGCGCTTCTTTAGCAGCCTTCGTCAGAGACATTTTCAAATGTCTCTGACGAAGGCTGCTAGCCCGCATTTCTTTCACATTGTTAGTTAAAGGATTTAAATGTAAGTGTTGCGTCAGTCTACGTTGGTACAATTCCCTCGTGCTTTGATCTTCTAGAACGTTCACTTTGTAAACTTTCTCTGCATCATCATCTGGAGAGTATTTCTTTGCTTTTCGCCATCTTGAATACATCTTGATGCGAGATACTACTAGATATTGGTCGGAGTAGATGTCGTAACCTGCCACAGCGATTCTTGACACATTTGTACCCATTATTTTTTATGTCTCTGGTTATCAATTACATAATCTATTAAGGATCTGCAGTTTCCATTGGCCCAAGTGTGAATTAGTTTCTTGCGGAAAATGGTGTTTGTTACTTTTAAGTTGTTAAAAACTGCGAATTCTCGAAGTTTCATTCCATTCTTATTTATTGTTTCTTCTCCAAATTTCCTACAGATCCACGGACTTGCTTGTTTCCCACTCTGGCATTCATATCAACCATAATGGGTACTTCGCATGTTTGATTGTATTTGTCTATAGTTTTTTAAAGTGTTGAGTGAAAACCGTCAGTTTCCTCTTCCAGTTCTTTCAACCGTTCCTCCACTGGAACATAAGCGCCTGCGATGACCAGTTTTCCGCGATCATGTCTTGTGGGAATTATATCGTTCACATATTCATATTCTTTAATATTTTGTTCCCGTTTTTTATTTACAAATATTGCTACTCCTTTTACATTCATATCGGTGCTATTTTCCTCTACACCAATGTAAAACATTGCATAGTTACTTATATATTTAGAGAAATTTAATTTTTTTTTGTTTCAGTCGCTGTAGCAATGTTAATGTTTTGCTCCTTCAGGATTCCAGTTAGCAAATTTTCTTTTTATGCGATTCACCTTACACTCCAAGTTGCTACTTTTAAAGTATCCGCTATCCATTTAGTCTCGGCCATTTTCTTTGTTTGGTTTGACATAGTATTGTGATAGTTTCCGAGGCTTTTTCGGGTACTGCAGGTATTTAGGTTTTACATTGGTCGTGTATTAATCCGGCGCACAACCCCTAACCTGGAGGACCGGAGCTTTTTATTCAGGGCTGTCTCCCCCTTAGGCTGATTGCTCCCACCGTAGCTCAAGGAGTTCAGTCTTCCCTTTTTCCGCTCTTTAGAGGAGTTTTAGTCCTCAAGGCGAGGGAACCAGCCTACGCTCATCCTGAAAAGTACGAGAAGGAAATATTTAGGATATGTACTCGATCCACCTGCTAGGTCTCAGAGATGTGGAAGGGTAAATATGTGGGAAAAGAAAGGAATTATTTCTCAGGGTAGGGAATTAGTCACCTCTTACGAGTGGGGAGAGTTCCCATGGTGCTATTTTATTAAAATTCCCAGACACCATACGAGGTCAAATCGGTGAACAGGACAAATCGTGGGATCCTCATATTTGCTGTGCGTCTTATGTAACATTACTTAGACTTAACGGAAATTCGCAATATATGTCATTTGCAATTCCCATGGTATGGAGGGATCCAAAGGACTACCCCACGGGCTGTTTCTGCAATATCAAAGTTGTTGGAATCACAAAGACGACCAAGAAGACCATATAATATAGAACCTCCCTTCAGCTCTCAGGTCTGTTCCTCGCAGGGGCGACCTTCCATGCCACCGGAAAATTGGAGTTAACATTCCGAAAACTTTGGCGATGAAGATTTATACGTAAGTACCGAATACGTCGATAAATATGACCCAGATATTGATGGGATATCAACAGAATGTCATAGAATCAGTGAGCACAAAAATATCTAGTTCGTGATTTAAACTTGTCGAAGATTCAAGCAGAGTTGTTGGAGTCGCGATTAAAGGGTTCGAACCTCCTTCAGAAGGGAACTACAAATTCTGTGTATTGTCAACGGGAACAAAATTTTCGACGCCTGTTCTCAGAAGAAGGCAATCTAAAGTATTCTACTGATGTTGTTGCATTACTGAGTGCTTTGGGAAACCATCATGATCCTATAAATGAAGATTGTTTATAGATTCTTCTAAACTCAGTTTAAAAGCCGGGTTTATTCATATCGGTTATGAGAAACTTTGGTCTATGTGGGCCATATGAAAGAGATCTATAGTGCCATGAAATTTGTTTATCGAAAATACAATACCAGCCGCATTTGTGGAATGTATACGGCGATTTGAAGGTTTTCGCACTTTTGTTAGGTTTCCAACAAGGATATTATTTTTTTGTTTGTTTTATACTGATTGGGATAGCAGACATTGCAAAAATCTTTTTTTGAGGAAGCTCTGGCCTCAACAACACCTGATTCCTGGACAAAAATGTAACCTTGCAACCCCTTGTAGTGCTGCACATGCATTTCTTCCTCCCTCGCACACCAAACTCGGATTGTTACAGACGTTTGTGAAGGTGATGCATATAAGTGGAACAGGTTTTCCGTATTTAAAGAATAAATTTCCGAGGATCAGTGAGGCGAAAATAAAGGAGGGTATATTTGTCGGATCACAAATGAAGGAGCTGATGATCAGGGCTCTGAGGTAAGTTCGAAAAGGCTGCAAGGATGTCGCTTCAAAAGGGCGTAACCGAATTCCTTACAGTAACAGAAACAGAAACGGTCACAGAAAAGCTGAGACCTATAATAACTAGTTTCGAAATTCGTTCACTATTATGGGATGCAATATTTTCCTTAATATCCATTTTCTGGATACACAATTATATTTTTTTCGGAAAATGTAGGTGCTGAAACCGACATCATGGTGAGCGATTCAACCAAGGTATTACAACAATAGAAAAATGTTATAAGGGAAAATGTAATCAAAATAAGCGTACAGACTTTTTTGGGCACCAAAAAAGGATATACTTAAACGAAAAACAGTTGTCAATCGTTCAAAATTACAATTTGATTGATACGTAAGTAAATTAAAAAAAAACATAACTTAACAACAGTGTGTATATTTTAATTGCCTATTATAAAGATACCTTGCTCGTTACATGTAAATCCTCTACAAATTCAAAATCAGAGCACCACTTTCCATAAGGCAGCCATTATATTCCATTTAACAGACAAAAAATTAAATTTTGTCGATCAAATAGATTTCGAATCAAATTTAAAATGTTATTTTGTAAACACAAGCTTGACTTAAATCAAACAGTTTTATCTTATCTGCGCTACCATCAGCACGTTCAACAATTAGTTTCTCAAATATCCATTGCGGCATAGTTGTTCAAATTTCAAATAAGGTTTACAGATTGCTTGAAAGAAATACATCAATACATTGAGAATAAAAATTAAAAGTGCGAGAATTAACAATAGAATTACAGGAATATCATAGGCATCATTTAAGTTTTCGAAAAGTGTCATTTAATGTCGTATGAATCACGTCCACTCACAAATGCAATAATGCATACAAATCCATTGAAATGTGAGTATTAACAGCGTGAGGCACATTAAAAAAAATTACATTTGTGTAATTATTGAAATAACAAAAGAAAACACCAAATTAAACTTTACGTCGTATCAAAGAGTCCCAATAAATCTGTTGGAAAATTTTGAAGAAACAATTTGAAACTATTTTTGAGAAAACGATGTTTGAGAGTTTCTGAAAGTGCTAAATGTTGAGCTCAATTTAACAAAAAACTGTTGAGTTTTCGAGAAACTTTATATGATATTATTTAAAGCACATGTACTCATAAATACAATAACGTAAAAGAATTGCCTGTAATGTAAATATTTACGACGTGAGAGACAAGGGAAAAAAATGTAATTTTTGAAAAAAACAAAGAATGAAACAGTATGGGGTTTATTTAATCGTTAAGGGTACATTTGGCATGACACCTACCAAAAACTTAAAGAAAAAACTTGGAGCCGTTTTTTGAGAAAATCTTGTGTTTGTAATTTTTTAAAATTGCAAACATTGCACGCATTATTGCTACAAAACTGCTCAAATTTACAAAAAAATGTACATGGCCTTTGTGAAGGAACTATTTATGGACAACAAATTTTATTTGAAGGGAAAATGTTTGTCTTCAATATTGTAGTTGTACGATGAGGCCGAAAAAATTCAAATTTTGGCAATTTTCGAAAATGCAGAGTTAATCGAGAAAATCGGACCTATGCCACCTTTATCAATGTTTTTAATCTATTCTTAGATGAAATTTAAAGAAAAAATTTGGAGCCATTTTTGCGAAACTTTTGAAAATGACCGGGGTTTTCATGTAAAGTAGCCCCAAATTTTAATGAATGATTTTCAAAATCTTAAAGCTTTAACTAGAGGCAGATAAACAGGGGTTTCTTCAATTATGGAAAGGTCATGCGTGTGGTTTAGGCGCTAGTAGTGTTCACGGATGGACGGACAGACAGACGGACGGTCGTTATGCTTTCAATTGATTTTTCAAGGATCCACAAAACAGGGATTCTCGCTACACCACGATTTAGAGGATTTTTTCTTAATTTAGCAACTGCATTTATTCACTTTTTCGTTGTAAGAGCCCGGCAAGGAATTTTTTTTGAGCCGAATTCCGTATATAAGTACTACGTATACGAGAAAGTAACTAGAGTAACTAAACTCAACAGTTTTATGTAAAAATGAGCTCAAAATTCCGCATTTTCAGAATCGCTCAAACGCCATTTACTCAAGAATGCCTCTAAGTATTTTCTTCAAACGTTTCCAACAGATTGAGCTAATTGCATTGTTTAAAATGGCGTAAAGTTCATTTGATGTAATCTTTTGTTTTTTAAAATGTACACAAGTATAATGACTTCCAATGAAGTTTTTCGAAAAAAAAATTCTTTGAAAAAGTGCTTTAAATTTCACATTTACAGTACCGCTTAAACGCCATTTTCTTAAAAACGGCTGCAAAGTTTTCAACAAAAATTTCCATAAAGGGAGAAATTTTATTTTTTTGTAATATTCTTTACAGTAATATTTCGGATCTATCATTAGGATACCGATAAACTGAGAAAAGTTTGAAAATATATACTTTGAGTAGCGATAGGTGGAGCTGGCAAGAGGATGGGACATGACCCAAAAGCTACCCCAGGCAAGACCATAATGCCAGTCCACGTCAAGGAAATTAGATACCTTTGCAACGAGGACGTCTGTGCTATTCTGTACCATTACTTATTCGTTATCAGGGCCTGGCAATGAGATTTTTTTTGCTGAAAATTCACCGTTATTTACATATGTCTCGATATACGACGAATATCCCGAATATCTCCGTATACAAGTAAAAACTATGGATTACACGACCAAAACACATTTCGTATGTGTTCACCAAATTCTTATCGTTTTAAGTGTGCTGATTTCATAAATAACATTAAAAATGCCGTATTACCAACAATTTGTTCACATTTTATCATTTTTTCTGAATAGCTAGGCAAATACCGCTATGAGTCGCTTGAAACGTGTGAGATGCAGGAAGTTGGAATGAGAAAGTATTAGGACGACCAAGAGGGTAATACGTTATGGGAACATATTTCTACATTGTGATCCTTTCCACTATCGCGCGTTGATAGGCATGGCGGTTTCACAGTCAGAGTTGCTTTTAACAAGCAGGGCCGAGTTTGTTTTATTCGAGGCGCACGTGTTAGCGTTGTTGCTATTAAGACAAAATACTAGAATAGCAGTTAGTGTTCAGTCATGACTTAGGGAGTGTATTTTCTATATTTTGGAATTAAACTTGTTCAGGACAAACCTTGGGCACCACATAATGGTATGTTATATTGTATAGAAGACTTAGAAAATGGTCAAAAATGGAGAAAGCATCCTTTAGATTTGACATTTCAATAGAATGGAGGGAGCTAAGGAATCATTCAGACGATTGCTACTTGTTGTTGTAGTGAGGTAACTCGTTGCAACTCAAAAAACAAAACAAAAGAAATTCTGTTCCCAACGTACCATTTGCAATTCGGCCAATAGGCCATAGTCCGGATCTGCCTGTTCCTGAACCACCAGTGGCTACAGTTAATCATGATAATGTGTCAAGTGATGAATCTTCTTGTAATAAAGATGAATCAGCTGAAGAGAGTTTCAGTGTCCCGAATACACTGTGGAACATCGGTTGTTTAATCAAACTGAGCTAAATGATTTAGTCAGTGATTTGGGCTTCATAAACGAGAACTGCTTGGTTCCAGACACAAGGAAAAGAACTTGTTAGCAGTTGGAATTTCAATTCATGTGTACACTAAGAAGACTATTGTGAAAGGGAAGTGTTTCAAATACCCTTGTGAAAAGTTTCCGCAATTTTTTGAAGCAACATTAAAAGAGAGTTTCTTCGTTTGGCCTGATATTAGAAAAATAATGTTTGATTCCCAATTTGAACTATATATGACAGTAAATGAAAAATAAGCGTGAATTGCATTTAAACATGTTTGTAAATAAGTTCATAGGCAACAAAAAAGACCCAATCCATCAATCAATTGTTGTCAATGTGCTGGATGCTTTTAAAACATTATGATGTAATGAACCTCTAGGTTCACTTTTTAAACAGACATTTATAATTCTTGCAAGAATATTTAAGGTATACATATATGTTGGGGGGGAAAATCCACAATTCTGAAGCAAATTTCATGAATTTTGTTTTACAGTTCACCAGTCAATAAGACACTATAAATCTGTTATTACAATTTCTGGAATCTTTTTGCAAGCTTGTAAAAAAATTATTTTATGTAAAAATAATGTAAATTTTTAAACCGCTATAGCATTGGAAAATATTAATCTATGTAGATGATTCCTGCATTAAAATGTCACTATTAAAGTACAGAATGTTGTGAAGCAGAATTAATAGTAAGAGATAATTTTTAAAAGAAAAAAAAAGATTAATCTTAATAAAGTCATAAATCCGATATTATATTTTTCTTAAATTAAGCCTATTTCTGAAACAAAATAACTTAACTAGTTCAATGTGCTTTAAAACATTCCTTTTTTTATACCCTTTAATTTGATATATGAAACAATTTTGTAGGACTATTTTTAGTATGGCATTTTGGGATTGGAATGTGTGAAAACGTACTAATTTCTGAATTTTGAGAAAACACAAAATGAAGTTTTGCATAAAAAAATATAAATATTAAGACACTCGCTCAGAATTAAAACTGCCCAGCTCCGTAAGTAGGACCTTCCGTTTCAAGAAGGTGGTCTTCTTTCAGTTTTTTTCTTCCTCTTAAGTATTTTCTTCTTTGCTTTTGTTCTGGGATACAGTGCTTTTGGCTCATGTAGAGACGAGTCGCATCTGCTTGCAGAACTCTGGCCATGATACATTTTCCTGGTTCTATCTTCATTTTTCTTAGGATTTCTGCCTCTACAGTATTGCCACAGTTTAAATGCAAAACTGCATCCATTACACCTAATTTCAAGGTGTTTAACCTTACGTAAGTCTCCTTTTTGCATCTTTGCGATATCATGGCATTGAAAGATTCGTTATTATTCTGGGTCTTTCCATGCAAAGCATTTTGCTAACATTTTTGGATCACACAGTAATTTCATAAACAAGCTTGCAGGCTTGAAGAATATCAAATGGTATGCCAGGTTTAAATTTATATTTTTCTAGCTTGTTAATTGTCTTTGCTTGTTGAAAAGAGCACCAACTATCTTTGCCAACAGGGCATCTATGATGAGTTGGTCTGTCCTTCGTTGCAGTTAAATGGTAAAAAGATGCCCATAACCCATTTCTCATTTCTTCAACATTGTCTGTTTGCCCTTAACGCTATTCCAAAATAATATTCACACCTATCAATAAGAGCACCAGTAAGTTTACCTTTGCCACTCAATTTCTTTTCTCGTGCCAGCGTACGAAGTGCTGTACCCAAACGTTTCTGGTAATGTACAACACATTCAAGTTTATTAACCTGTTTGCCATCATAAGGGTTTGATGCTACAACAGCTTTATAGCTTTTGGAGTCCCCATCTCCAAGTCTTCTAGATTTACGTCCCCAAGTCCTCTAGATTTACTAGAGTGAGCAAAAATTCCTTTTTGCACGCTTCCCTTTAAACCCATTTATATACCGAAATACGCACTGGAAATATATAAAACTATATATTTTCTGAAAGTAAAAAAATAGATCTTTCAAAAAACGCAAAAATGAAAAAAGTAAAAATCGGCGTCAAAAATGTCATTTTCAACATATATGTATACCTTAAGAAAGTGAAGAACAAGGTGTGTGTTTTCATCAAGATATAAAAGTTATGAAAAAACGTTATCAGGGACGGTGGATCACCAACGTGGTGGGAGATTACTGTTGATCACTTCACCGAGAGTCAGCAAACGGCGCACAGAAGAAAAAGCAATATCAGCAGCTTTAAAGAAAAAATACAAAGAATATATACGTCAGTGGACACGTAAAGCCTTTGTAGAATGTACTGTTAAGAATACAAAGCCTATTCTATGTTTAAATAAAGTTCTGTTGGTATTTTGAAAGTCGTTTACTTTTTTTTTTTTTGCATACTTAGCAAATTTTCTCATATCTTACTAGATCAAATTATGAATAAACTGCGGGTGATAAAAACGAATAAGTTCAGGTGCGGATTCAGCATCCAAAAGACTTTAAAAGTCAGTTATCAATATTTTAAAAGCTTTTTTGAAACCTTTTTTTGTTGGCCTGTGTTATCAGTTTTGTACTTGAGGTAATCTCGGACGCTATAACCTCGGATACTCACGATTATGTACAAAATAAGATGTATTATATGGTGAAATTTTCAGGATTTTGCACTAAATAGGAAAATACGTATTGTTGATAAATGTTGAACACAAACAAAATTACTTCCCTGCATTGAACATATCATGACATCATTTTTATAAGTGAGTTATCAATGAAAGCACCTTGTCGTAAATAAAAAGTGAACTTCTCAAGCTTTTAACTTCAAAAGTATTAGTTTTACAAAAGCTTTAATTAAACATTATATTAATTTCCTTGTATAAAATTTATTCTACTTTAATTTTATACATTTTAAAAGGATTGATAGTTATGGAGATTTACAACAACAAAAAAACGAAGAAAAATCACCTTCGAAGCTCTTGACACCTTCATTCCCGGCTCACACCCAACACTTAAAGATTTTTAGAGTAATGTGTGTTAGGTACCAACAATCATTACACGTTTCAAAACTCTGGGATTTGTTTCCTTCTTTCTCTAGTTTTGGGTCTAATTTGACTGGGCTACAAATCCAAAAGCTCATTATGAAGGGGTTATACCAGCGCTCTCTAGAATATTAAAGCCTAGTAACACTTTTGTGACGTAAGCAGGTGGTAGGTACGCCCAGGAAGTGATTTGTTTCTGTTCTGTGTCATGGCCCTCTATTTGTGTACGATTTTGGGCTATAAGTTACAGAAATTTAAACATAGTACAATTCATTTATTGTAGTTTCTGATTAAGTCCATGTTACACGGTAGACCTACAATTAAGGAAAAATAAGAGATTTATTTGAGATTTATTATAGTAACATACTGTAACAGGTTGTGACTTCGTGATTACACAGTATACAGATGATAAACTAGAGGTGCTACAGAATGGCACACACTTTCTCGTACTATTTTTTCTAATTTTCTTGGTGTGGTCTTCCTTGGTAAGGTCGTGCTCCATTCTCTGGCCAGCTGCCATCTATCGTCGTCAAGTACATTTTTTGACAATTTCTCAACTCTTTGCTTACCAAGTAGTACAACTGAATCATTACTTCAAGAATAAAATAAAAGTAAAAGCTCGTCCTAAATAGAAGTTTTCATTGACAAATTCGTAGTCGTTTTTAAGAGAATGGCGATTAAGCATTACTGTAACAGAAATTTAAGCTCTTTTTCACAGGAATCTATTGAGGTTCCGAAAATCTTTATTTGAAGTCATTTCAAGCACATCAACTCACAATTGTAATAATGCATACAAATCGATGGAATGCATTCAAATGTCCGTATTAACGGCGTGAGAGGTATTTCAAGAAAATTAAAATTTTGTAATTTTTGAAAAAATATATGAAAACACCAAAATGAACTTTACGTCACAACAAACAGTGCAATTAGCACTATCTATTGGAAAACTTTGAAAAACAATGGAGCCATTTTTTGAGGAAATGGCGTTTGAGCGTTTCTGAAAATGCCGAGATTTTTGCTAACTTTTACAGAAAACAGTTGAGTTTTCGAGAAACTTTGACATTATTTAAAGCATATGTGCTCGTAAATATAATATGAAGAAATCGCCTTGAATGTATGTTTTACAAACGTGAGAGACAAGTCAAAAAAATTCATTTTTGAAATTTTTGAAAAAACAAGAGACTACAGCAATATGACATTTATGTCACGGCATAAGGTTTGTTTGGCACTAACCTCACCAAAAATTTAGAGAAAAAATTTGGAGCCGTTTTTGAGGAAATCCAGTTTTTGTTATTTATTAAAATCGCAAATATTGCACGCACTATTGAACGAAAATGACTAAAATTTCCAAAAAAAATCTACATGAACCAATTGAAAGAACTATTTATGCACAACAAATTTCAATTGAAGGAAAAATCCATGTCTTCAATTTTATAGATGTAGGAACACGCCGGAAAAAATTCAACCTTTTGCAATTTTCGAAAATTCAGAGTTAACCGTGATATTGTGACCTATCACACATTTATAGGTGTGTTTTGCTTTTATCTTACAAGAAATTTAAAGAAAAAAATTAGAGCGGTTTTTGAGAAAATGTTGAGGGGCGGGGGCGTTATGTAAAGGACCCCCAAATTTTAAAGAACACTTTTCAAAATTTTAAAACTTCAACTAGAGTCAGATCGACATAGTATCCTTCAATTTGGAAAAGATCGTACGTGTGGTTTAGGCGCTAGGAGTGTTCACAGACGGACGGACGGACGGACGTAGAGACGTTTTGCTTCCAATTGGTTTTTCAGCATCAAGGACCCACAAAACAGGGATTCTGTCTACACCACGTGTTAGAGGATTTTTTCTCTTAATTTTGCAACTAGTTTTATGCACTTTTTCGCCACCAGTGCCCGGTAATGAATTTTTTACGCCGAAAATACGCCGTTTTTTCGCGCAGCATTACATAACTTTCTCTATAATACGTATATTACTCCGTATATACGTACGTATACGAGAAAGTAAAAATGATGAACTCTGCAGTAAGAAGAAAGTGTCTAGTAATCGAGCGCCGGAAAGCTGGGAATTTTCATTGTATATTTTCATCTCGTCTACTCAATGTCCAGTTGATGGAAATGTAGCTCACAGACCAGCTGAAAATTAAAAATGAACTCTGCATATACAAGTTCCCGCATTAATGCAGTTCAATTGTTGAATACCAAATTGTAATGGAATAACCGGAATGGCCTAAATGTTAGTGTGTTCCGCGTCCCACCTAGAAAGATTGAAGCAGAGCTTGGATCAGTGCAGTTCGTTAGGCTTTTAACTTTTGTCCCTTATGTCGGAGGAAGGGTTTTCAAAAATAGTTTAAACTAGTAGGTGCTTTATTGAGGTGCATGTTAAATTATTATTACCGGTTCATTTTTAATTTTCAGCTGGTCTGTGAGCTACATTTCCATCAATTGGACATTGAGTAGACGAGATGAAAATATACAATGAAAATTCCCAGCTTTCCGGCGCTCGATTACTAGACACTCTCTTCTTACTAAGTGCGAGAAAGTAAAAAACTTGAAAGTTTTTAACAGCTGCACTACCTTATCCTGGAGTTTGTTGTATTTTTTTGATAGAATATATGAATGCATGATTAAAAACATTGTTTTGAGAACATGCTTTTTATTAAACATATTTCTCAACAATTCATTAAACCTATTTATTTACAATAAAATGCTGATGAATTTACTGGAAAATATTCAACTTTTTATAATTTGTTTGAAAACCTATCATTTTCCTTTTAACAAAAATATTTGAGAATGTCTGAGATATTATCATTTCCATGGAAATGACGAGGGCATACCTGAAAAATAATAATAAATTTGATGTATTATATGTATAATATAATAATAATAATAATAATAATAATGATGATGATGATAAGAATTATAATAATAGTAATAATAATAATGATGATGATGATGATGATGATGATGAAGATAAGGTTGCATGAGAGGTAAACTAAAATTGAATAGTGGTTAGTCTATAATATCAAATATCTATATATTTAAAAAATAAGGTATTCTGCCATGGCTTCGTTTAGAGCTTCTACTGAACCGATTGTTGTATTTTTTTTTAAATGAAAGAATGTGATCCCAAGATGTGTTATCAGATTTTTTTGTGTTGATTCACCAACATTTACGGTGTAAATTAATTAATTAAATCATTCTTTAATAGTACGCTTATCAATAGTCAATTGTTTTCTTTCAAAGGGTGGCAGTTTCAAAATCGATATACATGAGCATAGATGTGAGTCCATGCTGCTTGATGTTTTGTTTTGATTGTTGAGATTTGTTTACCATTCGTCAAGGTATTGTTTCAGTGTAATAATTGCATTGTGGTGTTGACAGTTTGCATGTACTTGTTTCTGTGGTGTATTTTGTTGAGAACATTCGCACAGTGGATTTTGCTCGGTTGTACTTAAGTTACGTTGTTTAAAGGTTATATCGAACTCCGAATCGTTGTCTACGCGCCCCAAAAGAAGCAAATGTACATTAACTGGACGCAGGGAAAGAGAAAGTCAGCGTAGGTGTCGTGATAGTGAAGTCATTTCGTTTTCTATTGGGTCATTGTCTATGAAATGTCAGTTTTGTTCTGCTTTGTACTTTCCATGTGAGAGAAATTCTGCAAACGATTTACTCTGTGTTTCTTAAATGGAAAAATACGTATACCTTCGAGCAATATGCCAGAAGAAATCAAACAGTTGTTTATAGGAGATGATGACACATCAAAAAACTTTAGAAATAATATCCTTCAGTGCTAGTGCTATATCTTCAATATAGTGCTATATCTTTTGTGCCGATATTGCATATCCACCTAGTCATGGGCAATACGTGTTCAAAATTTTGGGAACTCCTTATCACAGAATATCTTCGTTATACCTTCAAGATACAAACAATGCAATATATTGTGAACATTAGTCTGGGTACAGTATTTTACTTTTATCTCAGATCTCACCGTCAAATTTTGACGGGTTCTCACTAGTATACATAATATTTAATTTCACTTTTAAACCAATTTTACCCAAGCACAAATATAATTTGTTTTTTATTTTGAAATTTGTTCATGTACCACTCAGTCTTTTGTTTCGATGCTTATTAAAAAATTCTATGATTATTCTCTTTATTCCAAGATTATTTAACTACTAATTTACGTTTTTACTATCGCTATTCAATTAACAGAATATAGAAAAATATTGCAAATTCAGCATCATACTATAAGGAAGAATTGTACGATCTTATTGCAAACAACGTAGTTTCATGATAGAACATTAGCAGTATTAGTAAATCATTTCAAAACCCTTGAAACTTACGTAAATTTTATGCTTTGCGTAAATAATCAGTATAAGAAACGTAGGTTATATGTAGTTTATATGAACCATAGCCTTACGTTCGAGGATTTGGAAGGAACAAAATCTTATCTATGAATAGCAGCAGTCCATTTCTTCTGCATAGCAGGATCTTTTGGAAAAGCAAACACATGTACTTTCGAGGCACATCGTAAGTACACATCTAAAAGGCATATCGAAGCGACAGTAAAATACACGTGCTCCAAACTGCTCCGTACACACCCACCGCACCAGGAGAATTAATCTGAAAACATGGTTGTGCCCAATCCGATCACGCTGCCTCATGATTACCTACGCCGCCATCTTAGTGACGTCACGTACCAGTGAGCAGGCTTTGTAAACTGTGGAAGGTGGTGCTCTAACCTGCCTGTTTAGAGCCTGTGTAATTACCAAATGTGTGTGAAATTAAACTAATTACTTGATATTCTACGCGATTGAACTACACGGGCGTACCTGTCTGCTCGGTAATAACGTGAAATAAGACTAGTTCGTATTGAAAAGGGTGTATTATATTGCTATCAATTACAAGGAGACTTATGGAACAAGTGACGGAGCATAAGAGGGCCTTGAAGAAAAACTTATATTACAGCCTTAATATGGAAATGGAAAAATAGGAAGAGGTGAGTTCATGCGAGAGTTCTCGCACGGGTACTCTAGTATATTTATACCTATAAAAGAACTACATTCCTAAATAATATACTCCGTTAAAGTTGACGAGAAATTATGTTGTTTCGTCATTCTTTGAGTGCATAAGTTACTAAAGTAAATAATACATTATTACCTTGTTTGTAGTAAGTTGTATAACAAAGGCTATTATTTGTTGGTAATTAATTTGTATAACAATATATTAGAAATTAATCACATTTAAGTTTTGGTAATGAATCAGGCATTACTCATAATGCCAATGGTTTGACTGCGTTTCGAATGTATTTGGCACAATGGAAGGAAGTTTGCGAAGAAAGTGAGACATTGTCGTTTATAAAACAGCAAGTTGGTCTTCCGAATGTTTACAAAACTTGTGATAGATATTCTGCAGAAATCTTAATTTTATTCAGTTAAATGCAATCCAATTTCCCGCACGTATATCATTTCCTTACATCTTCCAATTACATTAAATTTCCCTGCGTCTCAACCGTGAAATCACTCAACAGTAATATTTCAGCCAGCCCAATGTTTGTACAAGGTTTCTCAGTATTACTGAAGCATACACGAGGCAAATTTTCTTTTTTAGGGACAGTAACAAAACAGTCATTTTACTGTTCAACGAAGTACATGCAAAATCCACTATGCATTATAACGCAGACAGAGTGCAGCTATTGACAGTGAAGAGAAATTCACAAGTCTGGGTTTATTGATGGTTTACAGTTTGCTGTCTTCATATAACGATGTTGTAGTACATATTTTACCACAGCACAAACAGAATTGTGAACTTTTATACAATTACGTTTCACAAATAGTAATTGGTTTGGATGACCGGTTTTCAAGTTTTTGGAGTTTTTACAGTTTTTCTGACAATTTCAACAGAAAAGCTATCTCGTTATGGCTGACCCACCTGATTTAAAATGTGCATTCCCAAAGCAGTGATAAACCTCTTTCTATATTTTTGATTACACAGTGAATTATGTATTGTATAATACACGTAAATTGCAATGTATTTTTGAAAATAAATTCGTTTTTAAAATTAATCAAAACATATTTTTTTATCTTCTGATTGCAAGTTTGTTGTTAGAGTTGTAGGAAAAAAGTTTTTAATTGTTTTCTTTCAAAGAAATACGTTTTTCTGAAATAAAATGAACACCTTTCTGAAATTATAAATTCCTTAATTTCCGTAAAATCCATTAGTCAGAAAGGGAAATCCAGAGAGAATAAATTGTGGAAACGCTTTTCAAGAACCGGTCTAAATGAACTTCAAAGCAGCAAAGCAGCATAGAAGGGGCTATCGTGGATCGACGGCGATGCAGGTATGGACCATCATGATGTTATTGGGAAGATTGGAAGATTAGACTCAGTAGATTGACTAAAGATGGCAAAGTTGCCAGAAACATTCCACCACGCTTTCTTCCTCTTCTATAAAAGTGGATGTGATTGAATTTTATCCTATAAGTCTGTGGAAAAATAGTGTTTTATTTTGGCATTTTGTTTGGCAAAATGTATTGAGTATTGGTTATTTTGACATTGACATTGACAGTGAGTATTGGTTATTCTCATACAAAAATCTTAGTCGCTTAAGATATTCATCTGGAGTCAGTATATTTCAGTAGCATATTTTAAATGTACTTTTAAAAAGAAGCTAAAAGTTAAGATATTTGTATATGAATAATCAACACTAGTCAAAGAAAAAGCCATAATAAAACACTATTTTCCTACAGTTGTACCATTTTAAAGTAGATAATACTCGTATATGTTTAGTTGATGCTCAATTTATAACAGTGTGTAAATGTAAACATTACCTTTCACATCTACTTACTTTCGACATTCTTCATCGAAGCTCCGACCCAAATGATAACATCAGAATTCGAGATTTAATTCTTTGTCTGTAGACTGCGTTGAATTTTGTTATATATCCAGCAAAAATAAAATTGTGTGAATATTTCCGGAAGTGCATTTAATTTATTCAGATGGCCTTGAAATATCTTGCAAGAATTATATGTATGGAAATTACAACAAAACTTTAGGAAACCCTAAAACAGCTGACCATTAAATTGATTTCTTTTGTTTTTTTAGTAAATTAGTCATGATGTAAATCCCATTGAGGAACCACCTCTTCTAATATTTCCGTGGTGAGTTGTTGATTTAGCCAAACTTACAGTTAAGTAATACGTGGTAAAGAAGATGGATTTGTAGATATTGTGATATTAATAATCCAGCAATCAACATTGCCCCAATAATATTTTTCATATAATTTAAAACTACAACAAAATATTGAAATTAATGAATTATTGTTTAAATCCTCTCAAATTAATGTTTGTTTTCTTATAGTTAAAACGTGTACAAAAATGTCAGCATACTAAATTTTTGTTTATGGGCTGTAGAACTTGTTGATAAAATAATTTCATAATAACCGTGAGTGAGTAGAATAAAAATTAGGAAGAGAAAAAATCATATCGAAATATTATTATTTATTTGTAAGTCTTTTAATTCAATACTTTTGCTATTGTTCACCACACGAAAGAACAAGTTTTTTGTGAAGACTTTTCCAAATATTTTTTTCCAGGCACACTATCAACAAATACGATGGACTTCATTTACCTTTAGCTGTCAGTCAAACATCAAAATTTCGACGATAAAATGTGAGGAATGGTCACCTGATAATAGATGCAAAATCTTTGATATCAAAAATGGCGTGAATCAGTTTTCCCCGCCCTAACACTCGGAACATCTTAAATTCACATTCGGTGAGTTAATACTATTGCAACGTAACATAATTTATTTTAAGATATATCAATCATACTTATATAAGTCAGCAAAATAATTCCTTAATCTTAACCCAACAAGCCACCCCGTATAACACCTTAAATAAACATTCTTAGTTGAAGTGATGGTATTCTCTTCAATACAATTACAACAAATAAGTCCCGTCAAAACATTATTGCAAAACAACCATTATCTCAATGGCGTATCATACTTTAGTACTTGTACAACGCTACATAAAAAAAGTCTTATGAGCGAGAAGACTTTCTCGATTATCGAAAGTGATATTTTAACTTAATAAAGAGTCCATTTTTTGAGAAAAGCGAAAGACTCTTGCGATTTTATAAAGCAAACCGAACTTTTACAGGTGATATGAGTTTTAACATTTTAAATGAATTGTGGATGACATATCACACAAGAGAACAAGAACAGTTGCGGAGGGCAACACTCTTTCGAGATATTTTTGTAAATTTCTAAATCTCAGTGTGATTACATATTCGGCTGAGCTCGGCGTATAGTTGGAGCGTGAATATGAGGTTGTGCCTATGCGTGCGTCTTATTAATACTAAATGTAATGCTTTTTTCCTTATTTCCATCCGATCTTGAGTTCAATTATCTTAAGAGGAATGTTAACTGAATCCTCAAAAAATACAGAGGCATTGAAATGTGATGCAAACGGATTAACAACTCGCAGATTTGTATTTCTTCCTAACCTGTCACATCGTCAATGTTTCTGCTCTTACATCAATACGGCAACTTACGAGACTGCAGTGCGTAAACATTCGTGAATGTTTCATTCCTTCGTACATATGAAAAATTATACAGAATATTTTTTAAATACGTCTGTTATTATTTCAAAACTTTGTATTAATTTATTCGATCCCTTGTTATGCTTATATACACTGAGGTGACAAAAGTCATGACAAACTTTCTAATATCGATCGGACATCCTTTGCTCAGAGAAGTGCAGCAACTCGACGTGGCATGAACTCAACTAGTCGTTGGAAATCCCCTACAGAAATAATGAACCATGCTGCCTCTATAGCCGTCCATAATTGCAAACGTGTTGCCGGAGCAGCATTTTTTGCACGAACTGACCTCTGGATTACGTCCCATAAATGTTCGATGGGATTCATGTCGGGCAATCTGGATGGACAAATCATTCGTTCGAATGATCCAAAATGTTCTTCAAATTAATAGCAAACTTTTGTGACGCGGTGACATTGCGCATTGTCTTCCATAAAAGTTCCATCATCGTTTGGGAACATAAACTCCATGAATTCACTTGAGTCCACTTGAGTGCAATGAATCCACTTGAGTGCAAGTGGTCTCTAAGTAGGTGAATGTAACTATTTCAAGTCAATGATTCGCTTAGACCAAAGGACCCAACCCATTTCGTGTCAAAACATCCCACACCATCGAGGAGCCACCACCAGCTTTCACAGTGCCTTGATGGCAACTTGTGTCCAACCCTTGATAGCAACTTGGCGTCGTGAGATCTGCGCCACACTCGAACACTACCATCAGCTCTTACCAACTGAAATCGGGACTCATCTGACCAAGCCACGGTTTTCTTTCGACTAGGAGGTCCAATCGATATTGTGATGAGGCTTTGAGATGCTTTGCACGCGATGTCGTGCTATTAGCAAATGGACTCGAGTCAGTCTTCTGCTGCCATAGCACATTCAAGGCAAATTTCGCCGCACTGTCCTAACGGATACATTCGAAATACGTCCCACATTGATTTCTGCCGTCATATCATACAGAGTTAGTTGTCTGTTAGCACTGATAACTCTAGGCAAACGCCGCTGCTCTTGGTTGTGCCTGTAATAAGATATTTTCGACCCCCTCTTGACACTGTGAGTCTCTAATGTTGTATTTCCAAACGATTTCCTTACCCCTTCAGTGGTCGCGCTCACAATTGGAACGCGAGTGGTCGCGAGAATTACAATTGTAATCCATTTTTAAAAAATCGTATTAACAACATTTTAAAAACAAACCGTCTTTTCGTTCAAATATGGATGACATCTGACGAGTAACACTGAACATTTACAAACTATTAAATAATTTATTAGAACGGTCATATATTATCAATTCCATGAAATGCTACACGCAAATACATGTATTATGTCTTTAAATAAATGTAGTCAAATACATGCGAGTAGATTTTTGTTTATGAAATTTCTTGTGTTCTATATGTGTTGTGCACTTGCAATAGTTTGCATTACGAGTATTACATAAAACTTTTGACAATTGTTTAAACATCTGGAGACTCTATACTGAATTATTTCCATGTCAAAATCAGATGAATATCTTACATATTTTCTGAATGTGGCATACCCACTGGACACAATTTTTACAGTACTGTCGAGTGGTCTTGTTTAGTTGACGTCCACAGAGATAACAACATCCCACGATGCCCTTTAATGTCTCCGCTGAACCCTCAGTTCCTTCCCGGATTCCCAGCAGAAGTGTCCCGCGTGTTCTAGTTGCAGTTGACACAGATTTTCTCTCAATTTTCTTTTTCATTTCTGGTTTCATAAAGGACAAAGCTAGATCCTTTAGAAATCCTCTTCTGGTAAACCTTTCTCCACTGTAGTATTTTGCATAAACATTCAGAGCATCGATTGCAGCGATATTCATGATGTCAGCTTACGGCAGAAACTGAAACACGAGTGGTCGCGAGGATTATTAACGTAATCCAAGATGTTTCCGGCGCTTACCACTATTGCAGCAGTTATCACATGAATCATATTTCGCTACAATTCGATAGCGGAGGACTTCTACAAAAGGTACTGAAAACTCCGTGTCAAAAGTTTGTCAACTCTCGCTGTAAATAGAGAATGAATACGACTGGTTTACAATAGTAATCCACGCAACTACTGTAGGGTTAATGGAATGTTGCGTTTAGCTCCAACTAACATTTCGCGTTCAAAGCCTGTTAATTTCTGTTGCGCGACCAAAATCACGTCAGAAACCATTACAGATGAATCACTTAAGTACAAATGAAAGGTCCAGACTGGCTTCTTAGCAATGTGTAGTATTGTAGTGCATGTGAATGTAAGTGTGTGTAAGTAAGGGTAAGGATAGGACAAAAAGGGAAGGAAAGATCGCGCGCAGACTGTAAGGGTATTAGGGTATTGCTTCGGCATTCACCAGGTGTTGACCGGAGAAATCGCGAGAAACTACCGATCAGAGCAGCCGGCCGCTAGAAATTCCAGACAGCCGCTGAATTTGAGCTAACTGTCTAGCAACTCTTGGGGCAGCCTAACAGGCCGCACTGAATCTCAAATATGGTGGTGTTTACGTCTGTCTGCCAGTACCGCCAGCTTCTGAGCACAAGGGTTTCAACCCGACTCGCGATATTCAATGGGACGGATATTGGGAATGAATTGCTACACAATTACTTTTTTCTCACTCTTTCTTCATTTTGTTAGGTGTGTAGTTTATTCATTCCCTAATATATTATGATTATTTGTAAGATTTTTCACATTTATTAGTTTTCGATTTTACACTTATTAGTTCAATGATTCTTAAAACTGTGTGTGATACGAGTTTTCCCTCTTCTGATACTATCAATGTTTAATGATTTTTTTAAATGATTAGAAAAAAACTACAAAATCAAGGACACCAGTAACCAATCCAACTGTTATAAAAAATATTAACGAAAATACATACTATAAAAATTTTTAAATTTATCAAAAATCAAAATTTCAATTTAAAAGTGACCACTGCTAAGTATTTTAAGATTAATTTAAATGTAGGAGGATGTTGATTGAAAACTAATATGGTTTTCAATAACAGTCAACTTTTAAGAGTCAACCGAATCAAATCTGGTTTCACTGTTAAGTGAATTCATCCAATAAGTCCGCCATCTATTGAAAATAATTAGTTTTAAAATATAAATAATTATTTTATGTTTATATTTATATTATATAATTTTTAATATAAAAATATTTATTTACGCAGCACATTAATACGGTTAAAATAATTAAATTTAGTTCAAATAAAACTGATTTAGCAGAGAAGGAAAAATTTTAAAAACTTAAAAAATAAAATAATTTCTTCCAATTTGGAGACTTCAAAAAATGAATAAGAAAAGCAATTCACTACTTTTATTTAATGTATTCAGACAATAATAATTAAGGACACGATAGTAATAAGAAACATTGTTTAAATTGCTTAAGATGTGCTATATTCAATAAAATGAACCCGGAAGAGCTGATGGAGAGAGTGATAATCAGGATAGTAAAATTCATGATCATGAACAATAACGAAGAATGACATACTGAATCACCAAGTAAAGATGTTAGAGAAGGTTATGCCTTAATGTTATTCTCTTTCTACCCCAGTGACCATACCAGTAAAAAAATAATAACTACAAAAAGAAGTGTCTGAAACACACAAAATCGTATGAAAGAATACATTTCAACAAATGACATGTGACCTTAGGTATTATAATTGATTAAATTAAGTTACAATGCCTAAGAACCAAATATGAGTGTAAAAAATTGAATGTACCAAAGCTGATTCCATATTAGGAATTATCCATTTCTTTTATTTCATCTACCTCGTGTTACAACACGAGGTAGATGAAATAAAAGAAATGGATAGAAATGGATCAATTAATACTTCTGGTACTGGTAAAATTTTTAATTTCTTTATTCCAACAATCCAAAATTATTTTTTTCAGTTTGAGTAACATACTGATTCCACTTGTTGGGTGTCACCAAAAAAATTAATAATTGTTTCTGACTGTTAATATACAACAGTAACAACGTAATAAAAATAGCAAACAAAAATATTTCAGTCAATACTGTGCACTTAAAATAACTCATCTACTGGCAGGTACTTTGTAATTCGCAGTATCAAATCTGACTTGGATACATTTTATCCTATTATGCTTTTTTTAATAAACGAATATAAAAAAAATAATTATTTCCTTTTGCAACGAACATTGCAAGATGGTAATATCGTGAGGTTGTAAATTTGTAGTGTGAGTTCATGGGCGTGGCCAAAGCTATTTATAACTTTTTTACAAAATGCTAGCAACTGTTTAATAAGTACAACTATAATTACTAAAGCCAAAGCACATACTCTCTCGCATTAATTGTAAATGCTCCGCGTTATTATACTGCTACATAAACTAGCAAAAGTGATATCAATCAGCAACATTTTTTCCGCTCCGAAACTCGATCTCAGTTTCTCAGAGTGAACTTGTTGGCACTCATACCACATCTCCACCCAAGATCTCGGGGAGAGGCAAAAAGGTAAATCCTGATTCATGAAAAAAAAAACATCTACAATCAAAATATCCATTAGAAACTCCCAAAGCCTCCAGTCCGTTCAGCTTGATCAGGAAATATCAATTTTGGAGAAAATCGGCTGAACGATTTAGGAGCTACAGTTGGGGTTGGGTAAAATACTTTAAATTTAGTATTGAAATACTTTGCCAAAATATATTATAAATAGGTATTTAAATACATACTCAAAATACATTAGGTTTTGAATTGCTAAATACATCCTTATTTAAAATACTTCAAATACTCAAAATACTGTAAATACAATAATTTTGCATTATAATTTTTTATTGCAACAATATATTGTAATTGTCAATTACAATTAATTACTGACAGTCATAAATTTCTGAACAATAACTAAACACTTTCAAAAATAAAATACTTTCCCTTCTACTTTTACAAAAGACTTACAAATATAAATTATTAAAAATGTGTCTAACTCAAATAATCGGAATTTACTTTTAAAACGACTAGTTTTTTAAAAAAAATCATCAGACAATAAACCCCTGATTGGTGAAGGTATAAAATCCGCAAAGGAAAACAGTTGTTTAACGGGAGGTGATGAACATAAACTAATGTTATAAGTAGGGCTGTGATTTATATGGATTTGCATATTTTCTTCTGTTAACTAAAACATTCCGTTTCAACAAATTGTATTCGTTTTGAGGCATTTAGAATCAATTGAAGCTATTTTTATTGGGCATATTTTTGCATGTATGAACATAATTGCATATTTTTGCATATTTGGGTCATATTTGCCCAAATTTACTAACATTTCTCTTTTTATTGCATGTTCACCCCTCATCCGCGAAAAGAGCACATTCACCCTTCATTGCAAGTTATTTCAATGAATGAATCAGTATTCTTTGGCCGAGTGGAGTTCAGCATGAAAAGCTTCCACTATTTCTGTGGGATGGTACTTCTTATATGAGAAAAGCAGGGGCTGAGATAAAAGTTTTTTATCCTAAACTTCTTGATCTAATTTGCCTTGCTCACGCTTTTTATCGTGTTGCAGAAACTGTGAGATTTCAATTCCCAGATATTGATCGGTTGATATCAACTGTCTGTGTGTGTGTGTGCGAATGCGGAGCGGTCATTCAGCCCGTTTAATGGAATTTTGAGGCCAAATAGACAATCGTTTCGGTTTGAGAACTTGAAAAAGATGGTTGTTTGCAATTACAACAATATTGCAAGTGATCAATAGACTTTGTTCAAGCTATGTCCCATTTTTTTCAATTTACTAACGTTTCTCTTTTAACCAAATATCGTTGGCTCACAAGTGAAACGCATTAAGTCGAGATTTTCAAGTTTTAACGTATTGGATTATTGTGTTCTAGATTTTATTATAACTGATTGAAAGTCATATTTTTGTTCCAATATCTATATTTTTTTATTTTGTGAAATGTACATGAACTGCATCTCCCATTATTTTCCTAAGAAATGAGTATTCTTTAAAATTAAACCCTTGACTTAATGTTTGTCGCTTGTTACAATTTATATGATTTCTGTTAATTTTTTTGTTGTAAGCATATTATCCACATTACACTTTTTACTTAGTTTTACAGTTACACATTACATTACACTATTTCGCATATTTTCCTTTTTTAATTGCATATATTACCAAATATAGTTACTTATATATGTGCATATTCCGCTGTTTTTATTGCATTTAAATCACAGCCCTTGTTATAAGAAATAAACGCAGTTTCTCGATAACACAACACTTTTCAATAAAAATTAGCTCAAAATTCCACATTTTCAGAAATACACAATCTCCATTTATTAAAAAATGGCTCCATGTTTTTTTCTTCAAATTTTTCTAATGGATAGTGATAATTGCACTGTTTAATAGGACGTAAAATTACTTTTGTTGTATTCTTTTATTTTTTCAAAAATTACACAAATGCAATTTTTTTGAAATTTCTCCCACGCCGTTAATTTGCACATTTCCATCGATTTGTATGCATTATTACATTTGTGAGTGGAAGTGCTTTAAATTATTTTAAAAGAAGTTTTCGAAAACTCAATAGAGTCCTGTGAAAAGTAGCTTCAAATTTCGCATTTAGAGTAATGCTTAATTGCTATTTTCTTGAAAACGGCTTCAAATTTTTCAATGAAAATAGCTATTTAGGAAGTAATTTTACGTTTCTTTAATATTCGTAAAATAATATTTCGGTTCCACGGAAACCGAAAAGTTGAGAAAATCACAAAAAAATTACTTTAGGTAAGTCCGTAAAGCCAGTCCACACCAAGGAAATTAGAAAACTTTACTACGAGAAAGCCTGTGCCATTCTGTAGCACCTTTGGTTTGAATTTAAATACACCTCTAAAACAAATATCTAAAAAACTCAAAAATACAGTTATTCAAATACAAAATATATTTAAAATACGTATTTCAAATACAAATCTTTAAATACTGCCCAACCCTGGCTACAGTTGTCCACAGACGGACTGACAACTGTTAGGTTGATAGGTTGATTGATTGATTGTGATTCCGGGCGCGTCAACACCTTAGGTCATTAGTGTCAAATGTATAGTACACGTTTTTGCTCGGCGGAAGGTAGCTGTGATCGCGCTCTGAAGGATTAAATCAAGCGCAGACTTACCGTCGGCTAGCGGGATTTTCTCCAACCAACCAAGTGCCCTGAGCCACCTCTCCCGATCAGTCGTTAAGGATATATAAGTCATACCCATGGGTAGTGTATATATTTTATTTAAATTTCGGGTTGATATATTGATTATTTACATAAATCGGTTCATACAGATGCACAGAAAGATCATTATTTTGATGCTACATACGTTTTACAAATCGAACAAGAGAGTTGAAAACATGTTTCAAAGTTCAAAATACAAAAATCACATACAGAGACTTCCAGTTTATTTAGTATCTTAAATGAATGTATATGTGAGTAGAATTGATTCAAATGGTTTTCAATAAAGTTTCTGAAATGCTCAATAGTTTTCTTCGCAACACAGAATTGTAAGAAATAATTATCCCTTAGGGAGTATACAAACTTCAATAACACTTCAATAGTAGAAATGGAACAATTGTAAAAACTAGAGATGCTACAGAATGGCACAGACTTCCTCGTAGTAAAGATTTCCAATTTCCTTGGTGTGGACTGGTACTGTACAGTCTTGTCCCTCCTTACCTCCTTCCATTTATTGCGGCCAAAGAATTTTTTTGAAATTTTCGCAACTTCTCGGTTTCTATTAATAGAACCTAAATTACATTTTAAGAACATGAAAAAAGGCTAGAATCTCGTCCTAAATAGCAATTTTCATTGAAAAATTTGAAGCCGTTTTTAAGAAAATAAGCATTACTGTAAATGCGAAATTTTAAGCTCTTTTTCAGAGAAATCTATTGAGTTTTCGAAAAACTTCATTTGAAGTCATTTAAAGAACATCCACTAACAAATGCAATAACGTATAAAAATCGATGGAACTGTACAAATTAATGGCGTGAGAGATCTTTCAAAAAAATTACATTTGTGTAATTTTTGAAAAACCAAAAGAATGCAGGAAAATGAACTTTACGTGGTATTAAACAGTGTAATCAGCACTATCCATTAGAAAAATTTGAAGAAAAAATTTGGTTTGAGCGTTTTTGAGAATGCAGAATTTAGAACTCATTTTTACAGAAAACTGTTGAGTTTTCGAGAAACATTATTTGACATTATTTAAAGCACAGAAAATGTTCGGGGGGCTTCTTGTAAAGTACCCCCAAATTTTTCAAAATTTCAAAACTTTAACTACCCAGATGCCGACCTGGATGGCCAAGAGCGAGTACCGACTCAGCGCTTCGGTCCGAAGTGTCGCGGGTTCGAGTCCCGCCTTGGTCATGATTGTTTGTCCGTTGACTTTGTGTTATCGCGGAGGGCCTCGCGTTCTGCTGACCTCAGATCAGAGGAGCCCGCAAGAGTGTTGGTCTAGTGTATGGTCGAATATGTGTCGCATCGGGACGTAAAGGGTAACCAGCTGTTGGCTGGATAAAAGCTCTAGGGAAAAAAACAATCTAGCCAGATTGACAGATGTTTCTTCAATTTGGAAAAGATCGTACGTGTAGTTTAGGCGCTAGGTTTGTTGGCATACGACAGAAGGACAGACAGACGGACGGACGTTTTGAAAACTACCACTTTTTCGGTATTAGGGGACCCGAAAACGTGTATTACCATTGAAATCTCATAAATCGATTTTCCGCTACATTACATAACTTTCTCTATACTACGTATATTACTTCAGTATATACGTATAAATACCAGAAAGTAGAGGTGATAGAGAATGGCACAGACTTGCTCGTACCATTTTTTAAAAATTTCCTTGGTGTGGTCTGGCTTTGAGGTCTTGCTCCATTCTCTAACCAGCTGCAATCTGTCGCCGCCCAAAGTACATTTTTTTGACAAGTGCACAACGTTTTGCTTTCCTAGTAGTACAACTGAATCATTAATTCAATAGTATTAAAGAAGAATAAAAACTCGTCCTAAATATAAGTTTTCCTTGAAAAATTCGTAGTCGTTTTTAAAAAAGGGCGATTAAGCATTACTATAAATGCGAAATTTAAGCTCTTTTCCCCAGGAATATATTGAGTTTTCGAAAAAGTTCAATAGAAGGAATTTGAAGCAAATTTACTCACAAATGTAATAATGCGTACAAATTGATGGAAAAGTCCATATTAACGGCGTGAAAGGTATTTAAAAAAATACGTATGTATAAGTTTTGAAGCAACAAAAGGAGACACCAAAATAAACTTTACATCATATTAAACAGTACAATTAGCACTATTTATTAAAA
The DNA here is from genome assembly GCA_011170035.1 of Teleogryllus occipitalis. Classification (NCBI taxonomy): domain Eukaryota; kingdom Metazoa; phylum Arthropoda; class Insecta; order Orthoptera; family Gryllidae; genus Teleogryllus; species Teleogryllus occipitalis. The sequence goes on along the minus strand of BLKR01000046.1, from coordinate 615,462 downwards.
AAATTGGAGTCCTTTTTGAGAAAATGGCGTTTGAGAGCTTCTGAAAATGCAGCATTTTGAGCACATATTTACAAAAAACTGTTGAGTTTTCGAGAAACTTTATTTAACATGATTTAAAGAATAAGTACTCGAAAATATAATAATGTTAAGAAATCACCTTTAATGTAATTATTACCCATGTGAGAGACAAGTAAAAAAATTGACTTTTGAAATTTTTATAAAAAAAATAGACGAATATGGCATTTATGTCATGGTATAGAGTTCGTTGGGCTCTAACCCTACTAAAAATTTAAAGAAAAAATTTGGAGCAGGTTTTGGGAAAATCTTGGTTTTGTCATTTTATTAAATTGCACGCACTATTGCACGAAAACTAGTAAAATTTAAAAAAATCTACAAGACCTTATTTACTCTATTATTATTATTATTATTATTATTATTATTATTATTATTATTATTATTATTATTATTATTATCCATGACCCATGAGCTATTTATGCACAACAAATTTCATTTGATGGAAAAATCTGTCATTTAAAAAATATGTATGAAGACGCCTTTTGCAATTTTCAAAAATTCAGAGTTATTCCGTGGAATTTGGACCTATACCACCTTTATAAGTGTATTATTTCAAGAAATTTAACGAAAAAATAGAGAAAATTAGAGAAATTTACATTACAAAATTACAAAATTTATTATTACAATTGTAATAATGCATACAAATCGATGGAAATGTTCATATTAACGGCGTGAGTGATATTGAAAAAAATTACATTTGTGTAATTTTTGAAAAAACAAATTAAAACACACAAATTATGTTTACGTCATATTACGTCAATTTACATCATATTAAACAGCGCAATTAGCACTATCTATTAGAAAAATCTGAAGAAAATTTTTTAGCCATTTTTGAGAAAATAGTGTTTGAACGTTTCTGAAAATGCGGAATTTTGAGCTCATTTGTACAGAAAACTGTTGAGTTTTCGAGAAACTTGATTTGACATTATTTAAAGCAAATGTAATCATAAACCTAATGAAGTGAAGAAATCGCCTGTAATGTTAATATTTCCAACGTGCGAGACAAGTAAAAACATTTCAATTTTGAAATTTTTGAAAAAAACAAACAAACAACAACAACAACAAAAGAATAGAGAAAAATTGCGTCTTATGTTATGGTATAGGGTTTGCTTGGCACTAACTCTACCAAAAATGTAAAGAAAAAAGTTATGAGCCATTTATGAGAAATCTTGTTTTTGTAATTTTTTAAAATGGCAAATATTGCGTGCATTAGAAGTGCCACCTCTATAAGTGCTATAAGTCTTTTGCTATAAGAAGTGTAAAGAAAAAAATTGGAGAGGTTTTGGAGAAAAATTTGAAAATGTCTGGAGGGCTGGATGTAAAGTACCCCCAACTTTTAAAAAATGTGTTTCAAACTATCAAAGCTTCAACTACAGCCAGATGGACAAGGGTTTCTTGAATTTGGAAAAGATCGTACGTGCGGTTTAGTATCTAGCAGTGTTCACAGACGGACGGACGGACAAACAGGCGGACGGACGGATAGATGGACGGACGGACGTTACCGGACGGACGGACGTTACCGGACGGACGGACGTTTAAAAAAAACAACACTTTATCGGTGTCAGGGGACCCCAAAATATGTATTTCCGTTGAAATCTCAAAATCGATTTTCCGCAGCATTAGATAACTTTCTATATGCTTTCTATATGCCGCATATACGTATGTATACGAGAAAGTAAAAGGAATTAGCACCATATATTTTACCGTCCCTTATTGCATATGAGGAGAAAATTTGAAGACAAACGTTTAAGCGGTTTTTGGAGAGAAAAAAAAGCCTATATTTCGCCCGAAATTACTAAAAAATTGTTCGGAAAATACTCATATTTTGAAAATTTAAACATGAGTTTATTTAAAGATCCGTCTTTAAGAAACAGATTTAATGAGGAAAAATCTCTATCTTCAATATTATAGTTGTAGGAAGACGCCCGCAACAACTTTCACTTTTTCAATTTCAAACAAAATCTGTAATCTCAACGAACATGCGACTACCATCATTCTCTCAAGCTTTCTTTAGGGTATCCTAGGTCAAGATTTGACGTAAAAATTTGGAGCAAGTTTTGAGAAAATTTTGAAAATGTTTTTGAGGCTTCACGTGAAGTACCTTCAAAAATAAAAATATCCATTTGCAAATCCCAAAGCCACGAGTTCATTTAGATCGATTGGGGAATATCAATTTTGAAGAAAATCGACTGAACAGTTTAGCCACTAGCGTTGACCACAGACGTTTTACTGTCAATCGATTTGTCGGTATCAGGAGCCAACGAAACATGGAATCTGGATACACCACGTTTTAGAGGATTTTTCTTTCTAAAGTTGAACCAGGAATTATCGACTTCTTCTTTACCAGAGCCCGGCAATAATAGTTTTTCTGGCGAAAATTCGCCGTTTTCCGGCGCACGACTATATATAACTTTCTCTTCTTACGAAGAACTTCTTAAGGTGGGAATGTAAAAATTAACCACTAATTAAATACTATCACTCCTAATTAAATAACAATAGGTTTTTCTAATTTTAAAATTAATCATTAAAAGTCGATTCAAATAATATTGTATAATATAATGTATTTATTGTATAACCACACTGTATTACTAATTAGACAACTATTAATATAATTACCTAATAACTATTAATCAAATGGTAACTGAACATATCAAATACAAATTTCAGACTATTTAATAACTTAATAAAGATTAACTCATATGTCGCAAGATAATCTTGCTAATCTCTAATTACTCTCAACAACAAATAACTAATAACAATTTTCTAAATAATTCTGAAATGATCCAATAACATCAACTATTTAAATAACAAACTAAAAGCAGATTCAAAAGATATTACGGACGAAATCCAAGTCAAAATCACACGAATTAAAAGAAAACTGTCACAATGATCACAAATCATGCGTTTCATAAAATGTTATCGACGCAAGAGATGTTGGTAGCATGAAGGCCCCCTAAAACCTTTTGTTGTTTTTTTCTCTGCCAACTTACCTTCAAAACTGTTTCAACTTCATACGTTACTTTAAAACAAATCAAATTAAAATATACATTCCTATAGTAAATAAACAAATGTCATTACATTTGTTGACATGGCAGTTAAATATTTTTCACTTCTAACCTGTCCTTTCAGCATGTGAACAATCAAATAAATGTACAAATTTGTGGGAAATACTACACGAATTTTCAGCGCTCAGCACCAAATCTGTCGAATAAAAGTAACCAAGTTTAAGCGTATTATAATAATTTTACGAGTATATTTTTAGTGATTTATTTCCTTAATACACATTTAACTGTTACACATTTTAAATTCATCTATTTACTAGTTGGAAATATTGCTGTTATGTCATAATTATATTTGGTATAAATTTCCAAGAGTTTAACGTGTTTGTGACGTATGTTAGGCTGCCCGCACAATAGTGTCGAAAATCCTGTCGCCGTCGGAACTGGAAGCCTAGGTCCTCTCGGTTAGAGCTACTGCAATGTCATCAATTGATGCAACCTTTCCCGGTAATATTGACTGGAAAACAGTCGGTTAAAATGATAGAGGAGCATGGGGCAATAAATAATGTTTTCGTAACGAGGTTTCTTAAAAAGGGAAAAGGCAAAAAAATTGTTTGGAACACTACATTGTTTTATTCTGCCTGTTCTGGAACATTTGTATACACGGGGTGGCCCGCCAGCTATGGGCCTCCCCAATAACTTCTAAATGGGTAAAGATATTGAAATGCAGTTTTCGCTCATCAATGAGGAATCTTAGTACAAGTAATAACACGAAGAGATATTGTTTGTAATATTTTTAGTTTTCGACAAATTCAATCTTTGATTTTTTAATGAAACTATATTTTTCTCACTGGCAATGGATAGATGACAAACCGAGAAATACGATGATGAATCGTTTGTTTACCTTTTGATAGTAATTTGAGTGTAAAATTATATTTTTTCTACTCTCATTATATAATTCTGTCATTTGAGGGCTACTACCCGTTGCATAACACTCATTACGATACAGATTTCATTACGATACAGATTCTTGACCAATCACAAAAAAGTTTACAAACAAATTTACAAATTGACACTTCATTAATCATAGAGAATCGTTCTAGTAATGTTTCGTTCGGTTGTAAGCGTTAAAATTGCATTTAATATTATTTACTATGTTTGTCAGTCTTAATTTCTTTTATTTTTAGTATTTTTTACGTGGAATATTATTTAATATAAATTGAATCGTAAATTCACTTTGATCCCCTTTGACTAGTGCAGTGGTAGTGGTAGAGGGAACATTTGACTCAGGTTAAGATCAGAACGCAAGTCATTTTGAGTTATATGTTGCTGTCGTGTTGCTGTCCTGTTGCTCTTAAAACCAGCCAGTTCTTTAATTTAATATGTATAGGGAATCACAGTTTGAGTTGGCACCTCCAGAAATAAGAGCAAAAGCGAAAATGGTGACCTTGGAATTATTGCCGCAACTTGTGTACTCTCTCGCAGGCGGACTGGTAAATCAAAGTCAACTGCAGCAGGTAGGGTAGCTGCCCGCTAGGTGGCCTTGGCTGAATCCTGAATGCTGCGAAACGATCACATATAAAAGTTTCACTTATAAACGCAGAAAAAGTACCGTTTGAAACTCGATGTAATGGGTATTAATATACTCCTGTAAAATTTACGATTCTCGTGTATTAATACCCATAATTACATCATAGTTTCATAATGTACTATTTTCTGACATCTGATTTTATATTAAATAACTAATATTTCCTTTAGAGGTTCTTGAAAGTGTTATCTATGAGAATGGTGGCCTTCACGGCCCCGAGTCTGTTGCGAGGACAGAGGAGTCTGAGAGGTGTGCCAGTGAGGGATAGAGCCGCAACTACAGTAATCCATGGACTTGACACGAAGGACACAAAAACAAACATTAATATTAATGACATAAAGAATATGCGTTGAGTTACAGCGCGATAATCTCTGAATGTACTGAATCAACGTCGATGAAACTTTTATGCTAGCTTCTTTTAAAGGTCAACAGTACTGTCGGCTATAATTTACGACCTTATTATAACCATAAACATTATTTTATTCACAAAATAATTACATTTGTGGACTTCTTTTGTCCAGCATTACATCACAGATTCAAGAGGGCAACAATGTGCAATAGTTTAACTGTGCGCCACCAGAGGATGACAACTGAGATCTACGATGTTCATCATGAGTATGATATGATATGAGTTCATCAATGCATAGAATTGCGTATCTATTGTCCAGTTGTCCAGGCCGCGTATTAGGCCGCAATAGATTCGCAATACGGCCACATAAACAATTTTCTGCCGGAATAGCCAACTTATGAAACCATTACGCCGATCAATTTTCGCTTTTGTTTTGTTTGTCGTCATCCACACTCTTCGCGCGGTTGAGAGACTCTTTACTGTACAACAATGTATGTCTTGTTTTTCATTAGAGTTAAAAATGTAATTTATAATCGAATATTAACTTAGTGAACCTATTAAGTTAATTAAGAGTCACCATTATTAATAAGTGCGAGCAAAAGACGTTAAAAAGTGTCAAGTGCAAGTAAAAAATACAACATTGAAAGTTATGTGGTCGAATTTCTGTATTAATAATGCTTTTGAGATTGAATCAATTTCTAATAGGAAATAAATATTTTATTAAATAGAAATTTATAATATTAAATACCCTCTCGGGTGAATCTTCCTTGAATAATTATCAATTTCTTAGTGGTTTCAACTCTTAAACGATTTATATTGAACATAAATAAATTCCACAATTATTTAAGTTAATTAAATTTATATATATGGTAATTTGGAAGTGACCTAATTAATTGTTTCTAACAGTCCAGTGATGTCAAAGTTAATGCAAATACATTTATTTAATTTAACTGTTTAATTATTCATTAGCTTTTAAAAGTAAATATTTAACAATTAGAAAATCATCATTAATACTGATAACTAAGTCTTCAGTAACTTGTCTCTTGTTACCAGACAGTCTTCCTCTTTATACATATTTTTTCTCCATTTCAAAAGTTTGTGACATAAGATTGGGATATTTATGGTAATAAATATAACTTTTTAATTTTGAAATTTATTTATTGAAACAGGAATATAACCATAAATATAAATGACACAGTATATATACAGGATGAGTCACATAACTTTAGCACCTCCTGTAACTTTTGAACGGTTGAAGATATTGAAATGCAGTTTTCACGGAAGTGTATGAGAAAATAGGGCTAACTGATACGTGTATTTATTTCCATTTTATCACTTGTATTTTACGAGATTTTTGAGGTAACTTTGTTTTTTCAAATGGAACTATACATATTTTTTCAGTCTATCATAAAGAGCGTAAAAAGACGAATCCAATGATATACATAATGTCATATGTTAAATAAGGATTTTTTTGAGAAATATTGATTCTTTTGCGACCAGTTCTTAACGGATATTTTGAATGTAACAGACCGCCACAGAAGGTCACGCAGCGCACCACCAGCAAGTGCGCGCTCGGGGAAGGGAAGGTATCATAGTATTTCAAGATACAAAACATATCCCAAATATTCACAAAACTATTGTAGATTTTCCCCTGAACTCTGCTTTACATCCTTCCCCATTTCCAGATTCTTTTTAAGAAATGGAAGGATTAAAAATGAGGATTTATCCTAAGTATGTATTGTAATAAAATTGTTTATTACTTCAACTCCAGTTAATGGGGTTTTATATCACAGGATATTAATGAGATCTTGAAACAAAACATAATAAGAATAAATAGACTAAGAATAAGATAAAGAATATTGCATATTCTGAGCAAACAATAATAATAAGCGTAGAATAATAACACAGGGATAGAAACATCCATTACGATAATAATTAATCACTAAAATAAAAATATATTCCCAAAATATAGTGAACAATAGTAAATAACGGTAATCACTAGAGACGGACAAAACTGCATTCAGTCTCTCGTATCCCGTCCGACCTGTGAATCATTCTCGCTTGCCGAAGAAGGGAGATGGATCGTGGAGGGGGAAGCGCCCAGCCAAGGCCAAGGGAGTACACTGGCGAAGGAGATTCTCTTTTCTCTGCGGGAGGCAACGAGACAACAAGATTATCGTATCTCGTAGGGACAGAGTATTCTTCTAAGCAGTCCAACCCGGCCGAAGCTCGGAAGAGACTCATGATCAAAACTGCTTAGTGTAGAGCAACGATTTCTTTCTAATTAATTGATTTAATATAAATACTCTCTAGCGTAATAATGAAACGTTTCCTTTTCCTTTCATAATATTGAAGTATTACATATTGTCGTACACAAGAAAAGTAATAAACAAATAAATTAATAAATATAAAATAAAAGGAGATGGCTCAGAGCAACAACTGTATTACAGTGTATTCTTATTATTGTAAATGTTTTGGGTTACGGTGTTTACGTTTTGCATACTTTGTATGTAAATAAAAACCTCACATAATTTAAACTTCGTAAAAATTGAATTGTGAAATAATAATTATTGATTCCATTGAAGAGAACCTTTTCTTAGTGTCCTTCATCGAGCTATCTCCCATCTGACCTGAGAGATGACCTAAGCCTATCTTCATATTTCGCACGTGGAGAGGCTGTCAACGTATGCGCCGCACCGTAGGCGTAGGACCGTTTCTTCCCTCCCCGACTCCTCCTACGGTGAACCCAGGAAGCTTTGACACCTCGACATGATAGGAGCGTTCAGAATGTTCCGGATATGTTTTGTATCTTGAAATACTAAGATCCCTTCCCTTCCCCGAGCGCGCACTTGCTGGTGGTGCGCTGCGTGACCTTCTGTAGTGGTCTGTTACATTCAAAATATCCGTTAAGAATTAGTCCCAAAGAATCAAAATTTCTCAAAAAAATTCTTATCTAACATACGACAATATGTATATCATTGGATTTGTTTTTTTACGCTCTTCATAATAGTCTGAAAAAATATGTATAGTTCCATTTGAAAAAATAAAGTTACCTCAAATTTCTCGTAAAATACAAGTGATATAATAGAAATGAATACACAAATCAATTAGCCCTATTTTCTCATGCACTTCCGTGAAAAATGTATTTCAATATCTTCAACCGTTCAAAAGTTACAGGAGGTGCTAATGTTACGTGACTCACCCTGTATATGTATGTATGTATGTATATATATATATATATATATATATATATATATATATATATATATATATATATATATATATGTGTGTGTAAAAATACTGTTGAATTTTCTACTATGTTATTGTAACTACATTACTATAGGCTACTATAAGAGCATTCAGTAAGTTAACCCTCTCATTCACTTGTTAAATCATTCAAATGAAAATTATTTCTCACACCAGTTTCCATTACAAATGCATGCGAAATAATTACCAATAGGCAGCCAAGCAATACAATATTAATATACTTATTACACCAGTTAAAAACACACTCTTGCTATGCTTATAGGAATTGTGAAAAAATTCAATTTGAGACAATGGTTATTTTCAGCATTAGAATTAGTGTATTGTGTGAAAGAAATTCGAAATGCATGTGAGATTTAAGGAGAGAAACACGGTGCCACTTTCCCCAAACCAATATTAGAAATAATGTCACAAATGAGTCCCATCAACTAATGTTACAAAGGCCCACATAAAACTGAGACAATATTAAAAAACCATTTACATATATATTTAAATATATGAGACAAGTTCTTGTGTGAAAAATAAGAATTACAAGGCAAGAATGATTTGGAATAATAATGATAATGGTGATGATGAAGTAAATTGAATATATATGATACTCCCTGTATGGGAATTTATTCCTCTGAACGGTTAAAACAAGTGACTGGAGATAAAAAAAACTATGTTTAGGATATTACGAAATGAATAATTTCTATTGACGATGAAAGAAAAAGATTATCATGATAAATTGTGTCAACAAACAAAGAGGTTCTAGTCAAAACACATCTCAAATGCAGGGGAACGAAAAGTTATTATTACATAAATCGTGCATTTACTTCATGAAATGGAATATAAGCCATTAACTATAAGGTTAATGTCTTACCTGAAACCACACCAGGGTATGCATCACATTAACGTTTTCCCAAATAGATTGAGTATGACAGTTCAGATGCAATGCATAGTACATTCTTCTGTAAATTCATAATATAAATAAATAGTTAATACCACTTTTTGTTAATAAATGATGAATTACTGTTATGACAAAACTTTTTGAAATATAAGAAACATTGTTGCAATGAATATTGTACCTATTATCCCTCATTTTCATTGTCATTCTCTTCTACAGAAATTTTCTCCAAATTTATTTCGATTTCATCAACTCGTGGTACATCTTGGATTTCTTTCCTTCAATATTCTTTTATTATTCTTTGTGTGTGCTAAACATAATTGTTCCACTTTTATGGAGTCACCTACGAGGATATGTATCGAAAAGAAAAATTAGATGATATCGTATTCCATATTACAATTTAAATTACTGAGATAAATATTGAAAATATTAAATATAATAATAAGCAATACGAGCTACACAAAGAAAAGCAACGAAATACAAACATAAATGTTGTAAAATACCTGCACTCAGATGTGAGTAATAATAATAATAATAATAATAATAATAATAATAATAATAATAATAATAATAATGGAAAAATGAAAGCGTTTGATTCAGTTCCTCATGATTGGTTAATAAGAATACTTGGAATCTATAGGATTTCTCCAAATATCATAAACACACTGCAGTCATTGATGCTAACGTGGAGGGTAAATCTGCATGCTAATAAGGAGAAAATATGTACCTACAATGGACATTAAACGTGGGATATTCCACGGAGACTCTCTTTCACCCTTTTGGTTTTGTCTGGCCTTAAATCCGTTGTCATCATTGTTAAATAGTAGTACCATTGGCTACAAAATTAATTCATCTGAGCATAAGACATTAACTTTTATTTATGGACGATCTGAAGGTTTATGCTGGAACACCTCAAAAACTCTGTTCTTTAATAGATATTACCAAGATTTTCAGGCAAAATATTAGGATGAGCTTTGGTTTGGATAAATGCGCCATCATAAGCTTACGGAAAGGTAAAGCAGAAAAGTTGGATAAAAACGTCCAAATCATAGAAGAGCTGCAACCTGATGCTGCTTACAAATACCTCGGAATACAACAGAATATGAAACTTGATCACAGCGAAATTAAACATGAGTTTACCGAGAATTACAAAAAGAGAGTAACCAAAATACTGAATACGAAGCTAGTTGGGAAAAACATAATTATGGCCATCAACAGCTGGGCTGTACCTACGCTGATATATAGTTTTGGTGTGGAAAAATAGTCTGATGCGGACCTAAATTCAATGGATAGACTTACTTACTCTTACAAAATTCAGATGGCTACCAACATTTTATTATTTTTGTTCAAGTCTTTGTTTCTGTGAAAAAGGCCTTATATCAATATCAAGAAGATGCAAAGTTGCAATTCATAAGCTAAATATTCTCTGAGGAAAATTAGGCACACCTGATATAACACTTCTTCCCAAACGTCTTTAATTCTTTCAACTGCCTGACCTTGTAACTATAACATTTTGTCTCAGATCATACTTGTTCTATGGCATTGGAAAAACAGTGGTGTGGAGGAAGGCATAAGACTTGATGCACCTTATCTTCTAAAAGTTTGTCATTAACATATCTAGAAAAAAAGAAAACAAACCATCTCAAACATATTTTCTTCATTCAACATTTTGAAAATGCAAATTATATATGAGAGCAAACGTTTTTAATTGACTACTTAAGCATGCATAGTTGCCTCAAGAAAACAACAGTGGCATTATTTGGTGGCACCATGCCTTGTTGTAAACACTTCTTTGAAAAATTTATTGTTAAAATAATTTATATTTCAAATTCAACCTTTAATCTTTAATGGTTACTTACCACTAAATCATTTTTTTCCTAGATGAAATGTTTTCTTTCATCTCCTACAAATGAAGCATTGCCAATTACGATTACGCAAGGCCCAAAATTTTTAATGCCAGGAATTAATAGAGCTCGGATCCATTTTTGGAAATTTGCAAAAACAATATAAATATTGATTTTTAAGAATGAGTTTATTACTTGCCAATGATGAATATTAACAATGCACTTGCCTTTCAAAATTCCCACTGTTTATAGTACCAAGTTAATCCTGGCCACTTCTTCAAATCTGTGCAAAAATTAAACTTGTCCTTATGAACAAAAGTTATTTCACTGTCAGCTCCATTCAGAGGCAATTTTATCTCGCAACTGCAACTGTTTGGGTGTGCACAGGACTTCTTGTACTTTGTGTTTGTTGATAATTGTTTCAACAATCATCATACCCAATAACTTGAAAAAAGAAAATTGAATTTATTACTATTAACACATGACTAACGATAATTAATAAGAATAATCAACAACTACACTCATTATTTTAATGAAGAAAATTACACTTGTTAGTTTTAAAAGATAAGATTTAGAAATAAAACTAGAGGTGGTATAGAATGGCACAGACCAAATGTTTCTAAATTCTTTGGTGTGGATTGGTTTTAGGGTTTAGTTCCATTCTCTCGCGAGCTTCCATCTATCGTCGCCGAAAGTACATTTTTTTGACATTCTTTTTAAATTTTTTTGACATCTCAACTTTTTGGTTTCTTCATTTTAGAACCGAAATATTACTTAAAGAATATTAGAGAAGAGTGAAACATTATCCTAAATACAAATTTTCATTGAAATATTTTGAAGCCGTTTTTAAGAAAATGGCGATTAAGCATTACTGTAAATGCGAAATTTGAAGTCATTTAAAGCACTTCCACTCATAAATGCGATAATGTAAACAAATTGATGGAATTGCATTTTTGTCATTTTGAAAAAAACAAAAAATACACCAAAATAAACTTTACGTCATATTAAACAGTAAAATTAGTACTATCCATTGGAAAAGACCGAAGAAAACATTTCGAGCCATTTTTGATAAAATGGTGTTGAGCGTTTCTGAAAGTATGGAATTTTGAGCTAATTTTAACAGAAAATTGTTGAGTTTTCGAGAAATTTTGTTTAACAATTTTTAAAGCACATGTACTCATAAATACAATATTATTAATAAATTGTCTATAATATAAATATTACTGACGTGAGAGACAAGTAAAAAGTTATATTTTTGTAATTTTTGAAAAACCGAAAGGTATTCAATAAGTCATATTTACATACATTATTTACATACATCATATATACATTTGGCTCTACTCCTACCTTTAATATAACGAAACGATTTGGAGCAGTTTCTGGAAGACTCTCGTTTTTGTTATTTTTTAAAATTTTTTAAAATGCACGAAAACTACTAAAAGTTTCAAAAAACTCATTATGACCTTTGTAAAAGAACTATTTATGAACAACTAATTTCATTTGAAGGGAAAATCTTTGCCTTCAATTTTGTAGCTGTAGGAAGACCTCGGAAAAAATCAAACTTTTGCAATTTTCGAAAATGCAGAATTAACCGTGAAAATTGGACCTATGCGACCTTCATAAGTGTATTTTACTATATTCATACAAGAAATTTAAAGAAAAACTAAGAAGCCGTTTTTGATAAAATTTGAAAATGTCCGGGAGCCTTCATGTAAAGTACTCCCAAATTTTAAAGAATGTTTTTAAAAATTTCAAAGTTTCAACTAGAGACAGCGGTTTCTTCAATTTGTAAAAGATCGTACGTGTGATTTAGGTGCCAGTAGTGTTCACAGACGGACAGACGGATGGACGGACGGACGTTTTGAAAAAAAACAACACTTTTTCGGTATCAGGGGATCCCAAAACGTATTTAGTTGAAATCTCGAAATCGAGTTTCCGCGACTTCCACAACATCCTCCGTATATACGTACGTATACGAGAAAGTAACTAGAGGTGCTACAAATATCACAGACTTTCTCGTACCAACTTTTTCTAATTTCCTTTGTGCGGTTTGACTTTAAGGTCTTGCAACATTCTTTGACCAGCTGCCATCTATCGTCAACCAAAGTAATTTTTTGGCAATTTCTTATTATTTTTTCTACTTATTGTTTTTCTAGTAGTGCAACCGAACTATTACTTTAAGAATATTAAAGAAGAGTAGAATCTCATCCTTAATAGAAGTTTTCATTCAGACATTTGCAACCGTTTTTGAGAAAATGACGATTAAGCTTGACTGTAAATGCAACATTTGAAGCTCTTTTTCTCGGAAATCTATTGAGTTTTCGAAAAAGTTAATTTGAAGTCATTTAAATCACTTCTACTCATAAATGTAATAATGCATACAAATTGAAGGAAATGCCAATATTAACGGCGTGAGAGGTATTTTAAAAAAATACATGTGTTTAATTTTTGAAAAAAGAAAAGAATACCTCAAAATGAACTTTACGTCATAGAAAACAGTGCAATTAGCACTATCCATTAGAAAAATTTGAAGAAAAAATTTGGAGCAATTTTTGTGAAAATGGAGTTTGTGGTTCTGAAAATGCGGAAATTTGAACTCATTTTATAGAAAATGTTGTGTTTTGGAGAAACTTTATTTGACATTATTTAAAGCGAATGTACTCATAAATACAATAACGTGAAGAAATTGTTTATAATGTAAATATTACTGACGTGAGAGACAGGTCAAAAAAATATATTTCTGTATTTATTGAAAAACCAAATGAATAGAGCAATATGGCGTTTGTCATCGGGTAGGGTGCAGATGGTACTAACTCTTCCAAAAATTTAAAGAAAAAATTCGGTGCCATTTTTTAGAAAATATTGTTTTTGTAATTTTTTAAAATTGCAAATAATGCACGTACTATTGCACGAAAACGACTAAGATTTTCGAAAAAATGTACATGACTTTTATGATACAACTGTTTATGGACAACAAATATAGTTTGAAGAAAAAAATCTCTAAAAAAATTGAAAATGTCCGGGGAGTTTCATGTAAAGTACCCCAAAATATTAAAGAATATCTTTCAAAATCTCAATGCTTCAACCAGGGCCAGATCGACAGAGCATTCTTTATTTTGGAAAAGACTGTACACATGGTTTAGGCGCTAGCAGTGTTCACAGACAGACGGACTGACAGACACGCGGACGGACAGACGAACAGACGTTCAGACGGACAGATGGTCACACGGACAGACAGACGGATGGACGGACGTTTTGAAAATAAAACACTTTTTCGGTATCTGGGAACCCCAAAACGTGTATTTTCGATAAAATCTCGAAATCTATTTTCTGAAGTATTACATAACTTTTTCTATATTACATATATAACTCCGTTTATGTGTATGTATACGAGAAAGTAAAAACATTAATCTTACTTTTGTCACCATTATCAAACAAGTGTGCCATGACATGGACTCCGTCTTTCAGTGATTCCTTCCACAAGCCACGAAATAAATTTACAATCCACTTTTAAAGGAAATTGAAAGCCCATTATCCTTAACGGTGAAATACTGAGTCAAGGCGCATTTGTATATTGTGTTTTTTTACAGAGTTGCCTCTTAATTCCACTCAAGGGCCGTCACCACGGTAGCATTATGGCATGGTATTTCGCGTCCTTCTCGTTCGTGTCACTAGAGTCGCTTCATCTGCAGCAGCGCTTCTTACGGTCGCGAGCATGCGATACCTAGTGGCATGACTGAGAAAGACGCGAAAAAACCTGCCATGATGCCACTGTGGTGACGGGCCATGAGTGTAATTGAGAGGCAGCTCTGTAAAAACCGCAGTATAGTTGGACTATCCATTATTTTCCAATTATTAATAAATAGTATTTAGGAAAATTAATGACTATAATAAAATAGGTAAATCGGAACTTGGTAACTTTTACTACTAAAACTATTACAACTAACTTCACTATGATTACCGATGAAAACAATTGGAACATAATAAATCAAAATCAAAAATCGCCTAGCACTAAATTAATAAGTGGAAGGAAACGACTAAATGCAGTTTTACAAAAAACAGCAAATCGCTAAAGGTAAATCTTTAGCAGAAATAGAAAATATGCACATCATACTTCAAATGAATGGCTTTTAATGTTGGTGAAATCTACGGAAGTAGCCAATTCTTTTTGCAAATTTAAATTGAAAACATGTCACTACTACATAAACGTAATATACCGGGTGACCCACCAACTATGGACCACTTTTATAATTTCTAAACGGTTCAGGATATCGAAATGCAGTTTTCGCTGAATAATGCACAATCATGGCCGAGTAACATGCCGTAGATTATTGTCTACAATATTTTTAGTTTTCGAGAAATTTAATCATCTTTGATTTTTTAAATAGAACAATATATTTTTCTCACCAGCAATAGATAGATCGTGAAAATAGGAATAAAATGATGTATCATATGTT